>UESW01001934.1:113385-323368 GCA_900491605.1 Calamus simplicifolius | reverse complement strand
GAGCCGACTCCGGAACTGGCACGGCCATTAGAGTCGACTCCGAGACTGTGAGAGTCGACTCTCACAGACGGAGCAGAAAGTCGATTTTTCTGGCTCCAACCTAGAGTCGACTCCGGGTAAGTTAGAGTCGACTCCGGAAAAGCATCTTGTCGACCCCAGAAAAGCCAGAGACGACTCCGGAAATAACATTTTAAATCGCCTCGAGCTAGAGCCGACTCCAGAAAAGTTAGAGTCGACTCCAACCCACCTGGAACGAAAAACGAAGTTGCCAGATCAGCTCTAACGGTAACTTTTCTATTTTTACTCATTTCTAACGGATATATTTTGATAGAAGGTACACTCCAACGGATAGTTTTATTCCAAAAAGGGTGTAAAAGAAATCTATAAAATGGGGAGTCTATTGTTCAAAAAGAGAGACGAAAAAGAGAAGAAAAAATCTAAAGAAAATCTGAGATAGACAAATCCCATTTCAAAATCTGAGAGCTTGAATCTTGAAAGGAAAACCTTCTAGCTCAAATCCACTCCACTCCAAAAGGCTCAAGAGGAATCCAAAGCGTTCAAATCAAAGTCTTGGGATTTCCCAACTTGGAGAAAGGAGATTCTTTCTTGCTTTTCAACTCTTCTCAACTGCTTCAACCACGAAGAATCGGAGCTGAGGCTTGATTCAATCCAGCAAGGAGAAGAAGAAAAGAAGAAAAGAAGAAAATCAAAAGCCAACCTATCTACAAATCAGGCTTTTCTAAACCTTATTATCTTAATTTGTATATTTGCTCATTGAGGAGCTTTGTATTCACACACAATACTTATCTTATTTTGCCTAGTTCAATCTGGGGGATTGAACTAGAGGAGGTAGTTTACCTCGGTTAAGCTTGTTTAAGCTTGGGTTAGTTGTGAGCCCGTGAAAAATTGTAGGGTTTTGTGCTGGTAAGCCCGAGTAAAACCAGCTGGGTTCGTTGTGCACCCGGTAAAACAACAAGTTTGAGTTGTGAGCTTGGAAAACAACTCGGCTGTAATCTAGAGTGATTATAGTGTGGACCCAAGTGAATCTTGGGAGTGGACGTAGGTGTTGAATACACCGAACCACTATAAAATCTTTGGTGTTTGCAGTGTCTCATTATCTCTTATCTTTCTCTATCTTACTCACTGCACTTTATAGTTACTTGCATTTGCCCTCATTAATCTCAAGCAAACTATTTTAAAAAGGGTAATTTTTTAAGAACCCAATTCACCCCCCCCCTCTTGGGTTGCCATCTGGGCCAACAATTGGTATCAGAGCTAGTGCTCATTAGATTTTGATCACACGATCAAGAGCTAAAGTTCCAAATGGCAACACAAGTTGGTTCTTTTGCTGAAGGTCATTCTACGAATAGACCTCCACTTTTTAATGGCTCAAACTATTCTTATTGGAAAGCTAGAATGAGGATATTCATTCAAGCTTCTGATTATGAGCTTTGGGGTGTTATAATTAATGGACCTAGTACACCCACACACGTTATTGATGGCACTATTGTTCCTAAGCCCGAAAGGGACTGGAATGATAATGATAGGAAAATGGCACAGCTTAACGCTAAAGCCATGAATGTACTATATTGCTCATTAGACGCTAATGAATTCAATAGAATCTCCACTTGTAATTCCGCAAAGGAGATTTGGGATAGATTAGAGGTTACCCATGAGGGTACCAATCAAGTGAAAGAATCCAAAATAAATATTCTTGTTCACAAATATGAGTTATTTAATATGGAACAATCTGAAACCATTGCATGCATGTACACTAGATTCACTGACATTATAAATGGTTTGAAAAGTCTTGGTAAGACATATACTAACTCTGAACTTGTTCGAAAATTCTTAGGTCTCTACCAAGATCATGGGAAGCAAAGATGACTGCAATCCAAGAAGCTAAGGACCTCAATACTTTACCCTTAGAGGAGCTTCTAGGATCCCTAATGACCCATGAGCTGACTATGAGGCAGCATGTTGAGGAGGATTCAAAGAAAAAGAAAATGATTGCCCTCAAAGCTGCAAAAGATGAAGAGAGCAGCAGCAATGATGATGATGATGATGATGATGAGACTGCTCTCTTAGCAAAGAAATTTAAGAGATTTATGAGAAAAAGAAACCCTTCCACAAGAAAAAATTTGGAGTTAAGTGGGAAGGAGAAAAGGATAAGATTAAGGACAAGGACAAGGAAAAAGAAAAGACCCCTTGACATGCTATGAATGTAATAAACCGGGGCACTTTAGAAATGAATGTCCTAGATTGAAGAAAGCCTATAAAAAGAAGAAGAAGGCTTATATGGCGACTTGGAGTGATAGCGAGGAATCTTCTTCCGAAGAAGAAGAGCAAAAGGAAGTCGCAAACATATGCTTCATGGCGGACGACAACGAAGAGGTAAGCACCGAAACCCCCGATGATGAATTTACATTTGATGAAATGTTTGAAGCTTTCAATGAATTGATGATTGATTTCAAACTTTGAAAAAGAAACACAAATCTTTGAAAACTGAAAACTTAAATTTAATCAATGAGAAAAATGAATTAAATCTTGTAGTTAATGATTTGAAAGATAAAATGGAAACTTTCTTAATGAAAAGAATGATTGTGTTCATAAGTTGAATTGATTAAATCTGAAAATGAAAAACTAATTAAAGAAAAAGAATCTATCTCTAATGAAAATGATTTCTTAAGAAAGATGTTAAAAAATATAAAGACATTGTTGAAAATTTACTCTAAGCTCAACAAAACTAAATATGATTTTAGATAGTCAAAAAGCTGTTTTGACAAAGCAGGTTTAGGGTATAACACATTAAGGAAACAAAAATCTTTAAAGAATATCTTTATAAAAGCCAACCAAAGTAATATAACTTGTTTCAAATGTAATGAAAAGGGTCATAAATCATTTGAATGCAAAATGTTGAATAATAACAACAAGTTAAATATTAAAGCAAAGAAAATATGGGTTCCGAAAGGAACAATTTTTGTTGCTGCTAACCATGAAGGACCCAAGAAAGCTTGGGTACCTAAACATAAAGTTTAAATTATGTTGCAGGAATGTCTTGTAGCCAAAAGATCAAAGAAAAAGTGGTACCTTGATAGTGGCTGCTCAAGACATATGACGGGTGACAAAGATGAATTCATCACCCTGGAAGAAAAGAAAGGTGGAGTTGTGACGTTTGGCGATAACGGTAAAGGTCAAATTATGGGCCTTGGTAAAGTTCGCATAACTCCATCTATAGTTATTGATAATGTACTTTATGTTAATGGTTTAAAGCACAATTTAATTAGTATAAGCCAACTATGTGATAAGAACTTTAATGTTTCATTTAAATCTTCTATTTGCATAGTATCTGATTCCATTAATGATAGCATTGTTTTTACTGGTTATAGATATGGCAATGTGTACTTAGTTGACTTAGATAAATTATCTGAAAGTAGTCATTGCCTAATTGCTGACAATGCTAACATAAATGATATTGGATGGTTATGGCATCGTAGATTAGGTCATGCAAGCACACACCTTATTTCAAAACTAATTAAAATGGATTTAGTTAAAGGATTACCTAAACTAGATTTTGAGAACAACAAAATTTGTGATGCATGTCAATTTGGAAAACAAACGAGAAGTTCTTTCAAATCTAAAAATGTTGTTTCAACTTCTAGGGCTTTAGAGCTACTTCACATGGATCTTTTCGGACCAACTAGAACCACAAGTCTAGGAGGAAAGAAATATGGTCTAGTGATTGTAGATGATTATTCTAGATATACTTGGGTAATGTTTTTAGCTCACAAAGATGAGACTTTCTCGATATTCCTGAAATTCTTCAAGAAAGTCACAATGAGAAAAACACTACTATAGTATCTCTAAGAAGTGATCATGGAACAGAATTTGAAAATCACTTATTTGAAAATTTCTGCACTGAAAATGGAATTAATCATAATTTTTCAGCCCCTAGGACTCCACAGCAAAATGGTGTAGTTGAAAGAAAAAATAGGACTCTAGAAGACATGGCCCGTACCATGCTATGCGAAAGTAACCTACCAAAGTATTTTTGGGCGGAAGCTATTAACACAGCATGCTACATCTTAAATCGAGCCCTAATAAGACCAATCTTAAAGAAAACACCTTATGAATTATGGAATGAAAGAAAACCAAATATAAAATATTTCATACATTTGGATGTAAATGTTTCATTCATAATAATGGTAAAAACAACTTAGGAAAATTTGATGCTAAATCTGATGAAGGAATTTTTCTAGGTTATTCAACAACTAGTAAAGCTTATAGAATCTTTAACAAGAAAACCTTAATTGTTGAAGAATCCATACATGTAGTGTTTGATGAATCTTTAGCAACTGGATCTGAAAAGATTGATGATGAGGAAGATACAAACATAATTGAAAAAGATCTTGAAAAACTTAATATTGAAGTATCTTCTGATCATGAACAAGAGGCTAAAGATGATGACTCACATAAGGACGATGATGTCAATATTGATCATAATGATATAGATCTTCCAAGAGACTGGAGATATGCCCATAGTCATCCCAAGGAATTGATTATAGGTGATCCATCTCAAGGTATAAGAACTAGATCATATATGAGAAATATCAGTAATCATCTTGCATTTGTTTCACAAATTGAACCTAAAACTATAGAAGATGCTGAAAAAGATAATAATTGGATGTTAGCAATGCAAGAAGAATTAAATCAATTTACAAGAAATAATGTATGGACTTTAGTTGAAAGACCTAAAAATCATTCAGTAATAGGATCAAAATGGGTTTTTAGAAATAAACTTGATGAAAATGGCATTGTAATTAGAAACAAAGCTAGATTAGTTGCAAAAGGATATAATCAAGAAGAAGGCATTGATTTTGATGAAACTTTTGCACCTGTAGCTAGATTAGAAGCTATTAGGCTATTACTAGCATTTGCATGTCACATGAACATTAATTTATTTCAAATGGATGTTAAAAGCGCATTTTTAAATGGATTTATAAATGAAGAAGTATATGTAGAACAACCACCTGGTTTTATAGATCACGAATTTACAAATCACGTTTTTAAATTACACAAAGCATTATATGGTTTGAAACAAGCACCTAGAGCTTGGTATGATAGGTTAAGTAAATTCTTAATTGAAAATGATTTCACAAGAGGAAATGTTGATAAAACACTATTTTTGAAAAGAAAAAGTAAAGATTTACTTGTAGTACAAATATATGTTGATGACATTGTTTTTGGTGCTACTAACGATTCTCTATGTCAAGAATTTGCTAAGTTAATGCAGGGAGAATTCGAGATGAGCATGATGGGAGAACTCAATTTCTTCCTTGGACTCCAAATCAAACAAAGCAAAGAGGGTATCTTTATCAACCAAACAAAGTACACAAGAGAGATTCTAAAGAAATTTGGTATGGAATCAATTAAACCCCTCGGAACACCAATGAGTCCTTCATGCAAGCTGGACAAAGATGAAGAAGGTAAAAAGGTTGATCAGAAGTATTATCGAGGTATAATCGGATCCCTTCTTTATTTAACAGCAAGTAGACCAGATATTATGTTTTCTGTATGTCTATGTGCTAGATTTCAATCAGAACCTAAAGAATCACACTTAATAGCTGTTAAAAGAATACTAAGATACTTAAGTGGAACAAAAAATGTAGGTTTATGGTATTCTAGAGATTCCACATTAAATCTAATTGCATACTCAGATTCTGATTATGCCGGATGCAAGTTAGATAGAAAAAGCACAAGTGGTGCATGCCAATTTTTAGGAAGTAACTTAATCTCATGGTTTAGCAAAAAGCAAAATTCGGTTGCATTATCTACTGCGGAAGCAGAATATGTTGCAGCTGGAAGTTGCTGTGCTCAAATCCTATGGATTAAGAGACAACTTGAAGACTATGGTATCACACTTGATAAGACACCCATAAGATGTGATAATACAAGTGCAATAAATCTTACTAAAAATCCAATTCAACATTCAAGAACAAAGCATATTGAAATACGATATCACTTTATAAGAGAACATGTAGCCAATAATGAAATTTGTCTTGATTATGTGAATACTGAAGAACAACTTGCAGATATATTAACAAAACCCTTAAGTGAAGAAAGATTTGTTATCTTAGAGGAGAATTGGGAGTTTGTGATCCTTTGGAATAGTTTTCTGAAACTCTTAAGGACATCTATCTAGATTTCATCATTTTTTTGAAAAATCTTGATATTTCAAAAGGAAATCTATCTAGATCTTGATTCACTGTTTCCCCAATTGCTAAAGAACTTTAATCTATAATTTGATGATTAATTTGAATAGTTTCAAATCGTTGAAACTCAATTTTTTATCTCTGAAACTGTTAGAGTCGACTCTGACAGTTTGCGGAGTCGACACCTGAGTTTTTGATTTTCTGTCTAAGTGATTAGAGCCGACTCTGGCTTTTGTGGAGCCGACTCTAATACGAGCGCTGACAGACTTTCTGGCTCGGAGCCGACACCCAGTTTTCGGGAGTCGACTCTAAGTCGAGTTAGGTCAAAAATAAAAAGGCGGAGTCGACCCCCAAACACTCCAATCATCTCCTAAACCGTTCCTAAGAAATCCAAAATTTTCCAACTTCCCCAAATCCACTCAAAACCCTTGATTAAGCTTCCAATCCTCTCAATGGCACCAAAGAGGCGCGGATTCATCGCTGGAGCATCCGTTCCAACGAGAAGACGCACGGTTCGAAGGCAACCATCGCCTTCTTCCTCTTCGGCCACTCAAGAGGATTCTCCACCTTCACCCTCATCTCCTAAGGTTGATCAATTAGCTGGTAAGACCATTACCACTGGGAGGAAAGTTAATTTTGATTTATTTGAATCGGAGGGTTTCTCTATTGGACGAAATTTAAGGGATATGGGATGGGAGAAAGTGTGCTCACTAGACTTACCCACATATCCAGCATTGGTAAGAGAGTTTTATAATGGATTAAGCAGAGGAGAAGGAGGATTGATTAGCACAGTGAGAGGAACTAGGGTTATGGTAACAACTGAGATTCTTGGAACCCTATTAGAAATGCCCACTGTTGGTTTATGGAATGTCAACTTAATGACAGAAGTGGTGCACTATCAAGGATGCTAGGAAGAGATGTGACTGAGTTCGAAGAGATCTTTGCAAATCAGTTAAACCTAGAACTCAGATTATTGCATAATATATGTGGTAGAATCTTATTTCCAAAAATAGGGAGATTTGAGTATGTCTCGGAGCGAGACGTTCTGATGATGGACTGCATTATAACTGGAAGGCCAGTCAATTTAGCTGGCATGATGATAGGATACATGGCAGAGGCAGCTACTAAGAAAAGATCAACACTGCCTACGGTATGATTCTGACACTAGTTTTTAGAAGCCAGGGTGTGCATAATGGAAAATGAACCTTTAAGAAAACTGAGACACACTGATTATTACAGCATTTCTACTATTCATAGAATGGGATTTAAGAAAGTTAATGGTGTTTGGATGAGGAGAGAGGAAAGAACAGATAGGGATGGTGCAGAGGGAACCAGACTAGAAGAAATCCCGGGACCATCTACTGCGGGACCATCAGTCCCTGATTCATCTTTTGCGGGACCTTCGTCTGCTGGACCTTCGGAGGCCGGACCAAGTTCTATTCCATCACCTCCACATCAGCCTATAACAAATTCTGGAGGATTTTCAAATGAACAACTTGATCAGTTAAGAAGCTTACTTGCTGAGTATGACAGTCACAGGTCAAATGAAATTAATCAATTGAAAGAAGACTTTAATCAGTTAAAAGAAGAATTAAATTCGAGACTGGACATGCTATCCTTTACCTTAGGCAGTTCTGTGGAATCCTTTGGAGCTGAGCTTCACAAGATCTTCGAAAGGATGGAAGGTATTGCCGATGGATCAGGATCGTATGTTCATGCAACGGGTCAATTGAAGAAGGACATTGACCTTGCAGTCTCTCAAATCGAAGCCTGCCTTGAAAATTTTAAGAAGTCACAAAAAGATGATGTAATGGAGATAATAGGTCATCTAAAGAAAATTGTATTCAAGCATATTTGATCTTGTTTTAGAGTTTAATAGCTTGTACTTAGGAAGTTTTGATTATCCAATGTATTTCATTTTGAAATGTAAATGAATCAACTGATGTAATGGTTCTTGCATATGAAATACAATTTCACTTTTTCAAAATTTTGATTGATTGGACTCCTATGCTTTATTGAGATTATAAATTTTTCTTTACTCTCCTTATTGCTATAACAAAAAAGGGGGAGAGATAGTTGTGTATATGCAAAGAAAGAAAAGATTATATGCATAAAGAAAGAAAGAAAGGGGGAGAAGGGAGAATTAATTGTTATGCAAAAATGAATTTGATGTTTATATATAAGAGGAGCTACTCAATGCAGGGGGAGCTTAACAAAAAGCTCATTTACAATCTTATGCACATTAAGTTTAATAATTCAATATTAATGGATTGTACAATTTTAAAAGTTTACATTGAACATTGGCATCAAAACCTTAATTTCAATGGTTTAAAGTTAAAATGACTATAATCCTTAATTTGATTGAATGTTTGAATGCATATACTCAAAGTTTTTGTTATCATCAAAAAGGGGGAGATTGTTGACCCAATTGATGATTTTGATGATTAACAAAACTATGTGAGTATAATTTTTGAAGGCTCTAATGATTTTGATTTAGTGTTTCAGCCTATAAGACTATTGAAAGATCAAAATCAAGTGTTACAATGTGTTCTGGATCGAATCTAATGTCTAGGTAAGAATTGCAGACATTAGAGTCGACTCCGAGAATCACAGAGCCGACTCCGGAACTGGCACGGCCATTAGAGTCGACTCCGAGACTGTGAGAGTCGACTCTCACAGACGGAGCAGAAAGTCGATTTTTCTGGCTCCAACCTAGAGTCGACTCCGGGTAAGTTAGAGTCGACTCCGGAAAAGCATCTTGTCGACCCCAGAAAAGCCAGAGACGACTCCGGAAATAACATTTTAAATCGCCTCGAGCTAGAGCCGACTCCAGAAAAGTTAGAGTCGACTCCAACCCACCTGGAACGAAAAACGAAGTTGCCAGATCAGCTCTAACGGTAACTTTTCTATTTTTACTCATTTCTAACGGATATATTTTGATAGAAGGTACACTCCAACGGATAGTTTCATTCCAAAAAGGGTGTAAAAGAAATCTATAAAATGGGGAGTCTATTGTTCAAAAAAGAGACGGAAAAAGAGAAGAAAAAATCTGAAAGAAAACAAAGAGAAAATCTGAGATAGACAAATCCCATTTCAAAAATCTGAGAGCTTGAATCTTGAAAAAAAAACCTTCTAGCTCAAATCCACTCCACTCCAAAAGGCTCAAGAGGAATCCAAAGCGTTCAAATCAAAGTCTTGGCGGATTTCCCAACTTGGAGAAAGGAGATTCGTTTCTTGCTTTTCAACACTTCTCAACTGCTTCAACCACGAAGAATCGGAGCTGAGGCTTGATTCAATCCAGCAAGGAGAAGAAGAAAAGAAGAAAAGAAGAAAAGATCAAAAGCCAACCTATCTACAAATCAGGCTTTTCTAAACCTTATTATTCTTAATTTGTATATTTGCTCATTGAGGAGCTTTGTATTCACACACAATACTTATCTTATTTTTGCCTAGTTCAATCTGGGGGATTGAACTAGAGGAGGTAGTTTTACCTCGGGTTAAGCTTGTTTAAGCTTGGGTTAGTTGTGAGCCCGTGAAAAACAACGTGTAGGGTTTTATGCTGGTAAGCCCGAGTAAAACCAGCTGGGTTCGTTGTGCACCCGGTAAAACAACAAGTTTGAGTTGTGAGCTTGAAAAATAACTCGGCTGTAATCTAGAGTGATTATAGTGTGGACCCAAGTGAATCTTGGGAGTGGACGTAGGTGTTGAATACACCGAACCACTATAAAATCTGGTGTTTGCAGTGTCTCATTATCTCTTTATCTTTCTCTATCTTACTCACTGCACTTTATAGTTATCTTGCATTTGCCCTCATTAATCTCAAGCAAACTATTTTAAAAAGGGTAATTTTTTTTAAAGAACCCAATTCACCCCCCCCTCTTGGGTTGCCATCTGGGCCAACAGTGACAGTACTGGTGCCATAGCTCAAGCAAAGGAACCACGAGCACATCAGCGCACTAAGCACATACTGCGCCGGTTTCACCTTATTCGAGAGATTGTGGACCAAGGTGACATAAATCTTCAGAAGATTGATGGAAAGGAAAACCTAGGTGACCCATTTACTAAAGCACTCAGCATCAAGGAGTTTGATGACTATAAATTGAAGATGGGTATTAGATACTGTAATAAGTGGCTTTAGGCTAAGTGGGAGTTTGTTGGAAATTGTATCCTAAAGCCAATCATTTGATGATTGTGCTAATGTAAATTACATATAAATTGATATATTAATAAAAGTTATTTGGCAGTTTATTCATTACAAGAACATCTTCTTAAAACTCCTAATAGTAATGAAGTCCTCAGGATCTTCCTTCACGATAAAGGAGGATTTATCTTTGAAGGTCCTCAAAAGAGTTCGCGACCAAATGATATACTATGACAGGGCCATAGTACTATCAATTATAGGACGTTGTATATCATATTTGTTGGTTGTCCTCTTAACCAAGGAGTGTAGAGACACTGGTATGACATATAGGTGAAAGTGTATGAGTACATTTCACCGAATGTGACTCATTTCTGGATACTCTGCTGTCAAGAGTTAATCCAAGAAGATATAGGTATAAGTATCCTTCAGACCTGAAGATCACAACTAGTGACTTATAAGCAACTCATTATACTTAGGTGCCAGACCACCTGGATTTCTAATCCAGTTACAAAAGGTTACTGGGTGCAGTCAAGTACTTATGGTAGTCAGTTGTGAATCAAGATGAAATTTGACCTATCCCGTTAAAAGGAAAAATGCTTGTGTTTCAATTTAGCAAGACCTTGGCCAAGGCACTTCATGTGAAAGTCACATGATCACTAAAATTGAAATCACTTTATGGATTTGCTGTTTAGAGTTGACAGGCTCTTAAGCCATCCTTAGCATTTATGGTCAAGATGATGAATGATATGGTAATTGTTTCTTAAGGTTCTTGGAGTTTGCTCGGCAACTCTTCAACCTATCCAGACGTCAGGTTTCATTGCTAGATGGGCACATCGATTAGTATAGAAAGTTATTTCTATGCTACCAGCTTAGGTTCGAACCTAGAGAGTCACACGCATAGAAGTTTCTTAGGATGGTCTATTTGCTGATCAATGACTGAGAATCGTACATGATTTAATTAATTAATTTAATTGATTGAATTATCTCAATTGGGTTAAGTTCAAGTGAATAAGATTCAATTTGGTTTAAGTCTATTAGAAGGACTAGTCAATTTCAAATATTGATTTGAAATTAGACTTGATTTGGATTTAAATAGATTCAGGACTAGCCAAATTTGATTTGGGCTAGGACCATGATCTATGTAGGTTCAGTCCAATAAATTTGGATCAGCTTAAACCAAAACCTTAACACAAACCTCTCGCATAAGTATCTCACATGATGAGATAACTAAAATCTGAGAGATTAAATTCACATGTAGAATTTAATGTATAACATTAATCTTCTCCAAATCATTTCCTTCGGAATTCTAAGTGTTAGAATTAAAGTGGAATTAATGTGCCTCTTTGAATTAACGAGACGATGGAATTCTAAGTGATTAGAATTCATATCTCTTTTGTTTTCACCGAACGTCGGAATTAAACAAAAGGTTGTATCTCTTTGGTTTTCACCAAACGTTAGAATTAAACAAAAGGTTGCATCTCTTTGGTTTTAACCGAATGGCAGAATTCTAAGAGTTAGAATTAAGCCTATAAATTGGAGGACATCCCTCAACAGATAACAACAACGAGATGTTATGGATTGAATTTCTAAAAAATTAGAATAGAAAATCCTGGTGTAATTCTGGTGTCAGAAAAAGTTTGGTGGATCTTGGAAGAAGATTCAAGTGGGAGGATTCAAGATTAGCAAAATTGTTTTTCCACGAGTTAGCACTCCCAGGAATCTGATCATTCGGGGCTTCGCATGGACGATATTAGAGGCCGGACGATTGAATGGCTGCAGAGTACAAAGGATTTACCTACTGTTCTTAAGGTGAGTGATTTGATCCCTAGATCTTAAGGTAGGCTTCAAGACGAGTAGTATGACTTCTCATCTTGAAGATTAAGATATGATCTTAATTATTTAATTTATATGCATTATTTAGATCAAACGATCTTATAATAAGGCAAAGATATGATCTTGATGCATGTTAGATAGATTACTATGTAATCTTTAAATTTCTGCATTGATAATTGTTATCAAAATTAAAATATGCATGCCTCAGGGATAATTTCTCCCAACACCTTTATCATTGGTTGAAAGTAAAATATCGTCTACATATAGGATCAAAAAATAAATTTTTCTTCCATTGACCTTCTAGTATATATATTGATCCATGATGTTCTCTACAATCCAAATAAAGAAATCACATCATGAAATTTTAAGTACCATTGTCGAGAGGCTTGTTTCAACCTATATATAGATCTCTTAAGCTTGTATACCAATTGCTCATTATCACTAGAGGAAAAAACCTTCAGGTTGTTTCATATAAACCTCTTCCTCTAGATCTCCATTGAGAAATGCAATTTTCACATCCATTTGTTGCAACTCTAGGTCAAAATGCGCATTAAGTATCATGACTATGCAGAAGAAATCTTTCTTGGATACAGAAGAAAATGTCTCCTTGCAATCAATTCTCTTCCTTTGAGTGAATTCCTTAGCAACGAGTCTTGCCTTATATCGCTCAATGTTGCCTAATGAGTCTTTCTTGGTCTTAAAGACCCATTTACAGCCAATGGCTTTTGCTCCATCAGGCAACTCAACAAGATCCCAGACTCCATTAAATGCCATAGAATTCATCTCATCTTTCATAGCATCATACCATAAATTGGATTCCTTACAATTCATGGCTTGTGAAAATGTTTCAGGATCATTTTTAGCTCCAATATTATAGTCCAACTCTTGAAGATACACAATATAGTCACTAAAATTGCTGATTTCTTTTCTCTTGTAGATCTTCTTAATGTTGTAATAACCTCCCTGAAAACTCATGAGAGACTGGATCTACTAGTTTATTATCAGCAAATTATGAAATTTCAACGATTGGTTGTATAATGTCCATTTGATCTTAAAGGGCACTATGAATGATAATCAGTCTGTCACTTGAAGTGGAAGGTTGAGCATAAGAATGTTTCCTTTCAAAAATCATGCTCTGCAATTAATCACTCCCACTGATCAAGTCATTCTCAAGAAATTTGGCATTTCTTGATTTCACAATCCTAGTTATGTGAGATGGACAATAAAATCTATATCCCTTGGACCTCTTGCTTCACATGGGCATCCCCATACGCGTACATGTCGCAAACTTGATTTTCAACCTTTAAATAATGTAAATGGAGTTTTGAAAACAGCCTTGGTTGGAACTCGATTCAATATATACATGATCATTTTGAGAGCTTCTATCCAAAAGAACTTAGGCAGTTTGGAGCTGCTAATCATGCTCCTTACCATGTCCATCAATGTTCAGTTCCTTCTCTTTGTTACACCATTCTGATCAGGTAAGCTAGGTAAACTGTATTGGGTAACAATTCCATGTTCTTGAAGGAACTTTGCAAATAGACCAGGCATTTGTCCATCCTCTGTGTATCTTCCATAATACTCACCTCCTCTATTAGATCTCACAATTTGATTTATTTTCTATATTGTGTCTCTACTTCTGCCTTGAACACCTTAAAGGCATCTAATACTTCATTCTTATTATGAAGCAAGTAGAGATACATAAATCGTGAGTAATTATCAATGAAAGAGATGAAGTATTTCGAACCATAAAAATCTATATTCGGACAACAAATGTCCGTGTGTATGATCTCTAATAGGTCTGAACTCCTCTTGGCACCTTTCTTTGACTTGTTGGTCTGCTTGCCCTTAATGCAGTCCACACAAGTGTCAAAGTCAGTGAAGTCCAAAGTATTCAATACTCCTTCATTTACTAACCTCCTGATTCTATCTATGGAGATATGTCCCAATCTCTGGTGCCACAACATAGAAGAGTTATCATTTACAAGACATCTTTTCATGCCAGTCCTAACATGCATCATATCATGAGTGGTATCATTTTGCAAATTAATGTAGAAAAGACCATCAGACAGTATAATTCCCAATAAGTTCAGATTTATAATATAAACTGGAAGAAGTATCTGAAAAGTTGAAGGAATAATCCAAAGATACAAGTCTTAAAACTAAAATTAAATTCCTAGAAAACTAGGTACATAAAAAGTCCTTTCCAAATTTAAAATAAAATCACTACTAAGAACTAAAGTGCATGTCCCTATAGCTTCCACATGTGAGCTCATCTTATTTTCTAAAGAGATATACTGCTCACTTTTCACTGGCTTCCTTAGGTTTTGCATACCCTACAAAGTATTGTAAATGTGGATTGTAGAACCAGAATCAATCCACCATGTATTATAAATAACATCGGCCATATTAGATTCATAACAGACAAGTGAGATTGTTTTATCTTTCTTTTTTAGCCAAGTCTTGAACTTGATGTAATCCTTCTTCATGTGTCCCTTTTTTACAGAAGAAACACTTAGGTTCCTTCTTAATGTCAGATTGGGATGGTATTTTACTTTTACCTTCTTCTTGGCCCGTGCTCGATCCTTTTCATTTGTAGTCAGCATTGCACTCTCACCCAATTTCATCAACAGTCTACCTTCTTCTTAAACACACATGGCCAAAAGTTCATTGATTAACTATTTTTCTTATGTGATATAAGATATCTTAAATGGTTCATACTGTTGTGGAAGGGTGTTTAAAATATAGTGCACCAGAAAGGACTCAGACATTTCAACCTCAAGAGTTTTTAGATGAGCTGCAATGTCCCTCATTTGCATAATGTGTTCACGCACACCTCTTACTTCAGTGAGCCTCAGGGATGAGAACTTCAAAATTAAGGTGCTGGCAAGAGCTTTGTCTGAAGCACTGAATTGCTCATCAATGGCCTTTAGTATCTCTCTGATATTCTCATGCTTATCGACTGAACCATATATACCAATATAGATTTTATCTTTATAAACATTATACTCAAGCAATTAGATCGCTCCCAATGTTCATAAATCGCAATCTCACTAGGAGTGCTGGTAGTTACTAAAAGTGGTTCATCCTTCCTTATAGCATAATCAATGTCCATCCAACCCAGATGAAGGAGAATTCTCTCCTTCGAAACCTTATAGTTATCACCCCTCAATTCATATATGTCACATTTTATATCAGAGAAATTTACATATTGCATAATTACAAAATTTAAACATACATATTTATTATCAAAAATTGAGGCTAATAAAAATGCTTTACCAATGTAAATCATGCACTTAGAAAATAGTGAATCTACTGACATAAAACTTGCATGGGGCTAAAGCTCTAATTAAATTAGATTCACTTAAGTCTGTATGATAAAACTATCAAATTATGTTCCTTCTTTCTAATTCCTGTGAATAGATTAGAAAATTAATTTGATATTTTATCCTAATTAATTATACAAATATAACAAAAATTTCTATGGGATAAATTTTATTATATCCATATAATTAATTACAATTAATGTTCATTATTTATGTGATTTATTAACTTTGTTATATAATTTTATAATTAAGGATGTTGTGGCTACTCCTCAATTATCAATTATATTTATCACTTAGACATTATTTAAATTTTATACTCAATTATGTTACTTAAAATATGCATAATTCATAAAATTTATACACATAAATTCTTAATATAATTAAACATAAATAGGCCAGTCCAATGGCCCAACCACTTGATGGACGAGCCAGCAGCCCGCCTTCCTTACCCAAGCCCAATAGCTTATTTTTCAGCCCAAAAATTTTTTAATCATCCCAAAAGAAAATATTTATGAACATGGGTGTGGCCCAGGCTGGGTGGGCGACCCAACCTGGGGCGCCCTACACTTGGGCCAATTGGCCAGCTGGGCTAGCGCCTGGCCCAGTGCACCAGCTGGGCGGCCTAGGCTAGCCGACTGCCAGCCCAGCCTAGGTTGGGCGGTCTGGTGCCCTGGGCCGCAGCCTAGCCTGACTACAGCGCCTGGCTGGCATCCCTTTCCTTTTTTTAATTCTTGTATGGCCCACCATGTGGATCTCAATCGCACATCTCCCAGAAAATGTATTGCATGCAAAGATCTATGCTCCACCGCTCAAGAAAGGATCTTTCTGTATCCCATGCGTCTTCCACTAATAAAGGGATTTGTGGTTCATCCATAAGCCAAAACAAATCCCTCTCTCCATAATGATGGCCACGGTCAGCCAAAAATGAGAAAAGGGAAATAAATCGTGTTGATTCAAATGAGGTTTTGGATTAAAAATCCAAGCCCTTAACATCATGCCACCATCCTTTCTTTAAACTTTTATTACACTCAAGGAAAATTAATTTTAGTGATGCCAAAATGCGTCACTAATGCGTCGCTAAATCGATTTAGCGATGCATTTTTGTCATCGCTGTAAATTTCATCGCAAATTGCTATCCGTCACAGTTTCATCACTAAATAGCGAAGCCTAGCAACACAACGAAATGCGTCACTATTTTGCAACAAAAAATAAGTCGTCACAATTTTGCGATGCATTAGCGACTCCAAATTGCGTCGCAATTTCGATTCAATGCATCGCAAAATTGTGACTCAAATTGCATTGCAATTTGCGACGTATTTGCGACTCATAATGTGTCACAATATTGCGTCTCATCCATTGCGTCGCAATTTTGCAATGCAGTGAGATGCGTCGCAATATTGCAACGCAATATGCATCGCAAATGCATTGCAAAATTATGAATTTAATTTTTTAAAAAAATTACAATGAGAACTTTTTAAAAAAAATTAAAATATCATTAAAACTCTTAATACAATTTCATTGCATTCAATCAAAACATTATCGCTAAATATCCAAAAATATTGATCGAAACATTCATCACAAAAGTTTTAATAATGCATAAAATTTTATTCTATTAACAATGAAAAATTTGGATACACAAAAGAAAAAAAAATACATCAAGAATCCGCACTGTCACGATCACGGAAGGCTGCGGAGGCTGGAATGAACCCTGTGATATTTGGCGAACCAAATCTTGCATCTGACGCATCTGCTCTCTCATGTCTGCAAGCTCCTGCCGAACCTCTTGCCGAACCTCCTCTGTAATAGATCTTCGAATATTGTCTAAACGATCAGGAGGAATATCAACAGAATAGTGCGAAGTAGAGCCGAAAAAATATCTAGAAGCTTTAGCGCCCAACCGTAGACCCTACAGTCTTGCGGCTGGGCACCAACAGCTTCCAAAAACATGTTGACTCTCCTCTGTGAGAGTTTGAGGGCGGCCCCCATTAGTGGAGTCAACCTGCGATGCCTGGGACTGAAGCTCCTCAACTCGTGCCTTTGAATTATAGAATCAACATAAATGAATCATTATACGAACCTGAATAAAGGTTTCGAAATTAAACAGTTACAATATAAGTCTAATTTCTTACCGCAACCTTCTGTGATCATGCATCGACCCAGGTACCGTCCTTCCTGGTGTGTGTCATCCTGAATAGGTTAAACTCACCAGGATCTCTGCCCTCCGCTCAAACTACAAAAGCAGAAGAAATTATATAAATGTAAGTATTTACAAATGACTAAATTAGTAATTAAATTATTTATGTTTCTTACCATACGGCGTTGTGCTTCTGAATGAAAATGACCCCGCAGTGTGGCAGGAGAGACCCGTGCCACGACCGGCCTTCTCGGATCGGCAGTTCGTGGTGGCTGATGCAGACCTCCTTTGCCAGGCCTCAGACTGCCATACCTGCTGCCAGTCATGCCAAATACCCTCCGGCATATGCACAGGACGATCACATGATCTCCTCCAACAATGAACTGTCGGAGTATCGGCGTGCCGCAAGAGCATTCCATGCTGCCCTAACGGCATCATGGATGTAGGGTCCCACGTAAACTTTTTCTGCATTTAAATAAATAGTTAGTTTAAGAATATATTAAGATTAAGTAATTTTAAATCAGTAATAAATTGTATTTAATAAGTTTACCTGAAACTCTGAAAAATAAAACTCCCTCATGGCCGCAGATATATGATGCAATCGTAGCCAGTGGGATCAGCACGGATCTGGAATATGGAGTTGATCCGGCTCGATACAGAATGCTACTCAATAAAGCTGCAAAAAAATTCATATTTATAAGTAAATGCCCGGTAACACATAAACATATATTTACAATTATTATATACTTACTGTCCATCAACATCCAGTCGAAGTACGGTGCGGTCGACGTGGGATGAACTCTCAGATGTCTGTGCCGATTGGCTATGAGACTCGAAAGCTACAGATCTGAACTCTCCATCTCCAATGCTCATGAAGTGATCTGATGCGGTAGGGCCACGTCCCTGCTCGCTCTGTCCGTCGGCGGAAGATCTATCTCGTCCGACATACTGAAAATACTAAAGAACCATGCAATATAATTACGAATAATGATTGAATATGTAAAAATTTAGCACTTATAAAAATAAATTGAAATTGAATAAACCTCTATGTTTAATCAATGTTATTTGTTTCGTCAAATGTTGGTTCAACATCCGATGTCGTATCGGATTGTGATTCTGTGTCATTATCATTGGAAGGAAATCGAACATTTGCATCCTCAATTTCTTGGACATCACCATTTGGATCTCTAACTGATGTTTTAAGAGCCCTTGTATAGTCCTCAATTGCATGTTTTCCATCTTATCCTCTTGAAATGTAGGGCACTCAAGTGATTACTTGATGAACTCTCGTCTAATATGATTATTGAACGTGGGAGGATTTTAGAAACAGCCCACCAATCTCGCTTGTCATTGCAGAAACTTAGATATCCGCAGTAAAACACTTGCTGAGCTTGGGATGTAAGGATGAATGGTTAATATTTCTGCAATCTTCGGCATGGTTGACTTCAACTAGATTATAGTCGTTATGAACCCTTTTACCCACAGGAACTATCGGATCAAACCAATCGCAATGAAACAATACGGTTCATTTTATAGGCCAACCGAGATATTCAACCTCAACCACCTCTACTAATTTTTCGTAATAATCCATCATATTTGCTCCAACACTTTCTCCTTTGAAACACACACCCCAGTTCTGCGTGCCTCTTGAAGATGCTAGTCGTTCAATTTGAAATTTGTACCCATTAACAAAATAGCTAATAGAGGTTGTTACGGTCTTCAATGGCCATTGCGCTAGACATTTAATAAAAATATTATCGATTATGAACCATGAACCATTTACCTATAAATTAATAAGCTATTCACAACCAATTCAAAAAATAAAAGCCATTATTGCAATTGATTGAGTGATACTACTGACATATTCATAAAACCAGTAAGCGAACTTCGTTTCTAACTTCTGCCCAATGGCAATTTGACTATGTTGGGATTCATCTGTCGTTGTCTATCACAAAACATCCTAAAGGGATGATAATAATTAAAACTTCTGTTAGCAATTAAATAGTAAGGTATATTATAATTTAAACTAGTGAAGTGTATACTTACTCAATGTATGGATCGACTTCTCTATAGTTCATTAGGATGTAATAATGTGCTACATTATACTCCGCATCGCTCAAATCTCTTGACTTCTGCCTCCCAAATGAACGACGATACTTTAAAAACTGATATTCTACCATCATTAGGTTGTCCTTCGTCCACACATACGTCATTGTTAAGACCAAGATTTCGGCTCCTCGTGTGGACGTGACTCTCAAAGTAATGAGAGGCAAAAGCTGAAACTTCTTCAACCATGTGTGCATTGCATATAGAACCTTCAACCTTACCTTATTACGCATTATTTTTTAACTTCTTAAGGTACCTACATGTAAAGGTAAGAAATAGAATAAACAACTTTCTCTCAATGAAATAAAATTTTAAATGTCAACATGTACTACCGATTATTAAGATATTTATCTCTCGAAAGGATACATCCAGCGATACTACACGGGACCAGCTATACTCGCTTCGTATGGCAAGTGAACCGGTAAATGCTCCATTGAGTCAAAAAAACTTGGAGAAATATTCGCTCCAGCTTGCATAAAATAATTAAAATTTCATCCTCAAGCCTTGCCATGGATGCAGAAGTGCAATAGATAACTCCTTGCTGAGCTCCGTCAATGCCTTCCACACATGTGTGAAAGCAACTCACAAAAGCTATAGGCAATAACCGCTGCATAAAAATATGGCAGTCATGACTCTTCATGCCAAACAACTTGAGCTTATGCATATCCACACACCTGCTAATATTTGAAGCATAACCATCTGAAAATTTTAACCCTCTAACCCCGTTACATAAAACTTCTCGTGAATTTCTGTCAAGAGTGTAACATGCTTTAGGATAGGTCCCATCAGCATTCCTCCTCAAATCAGCTCTTCTGCAGTACTGATTAAGTTCTTCTCTCGACTTTACAGTGTCTTTGGTTTTTCCCGGGATGTTTAGCACCGTATTAAATATGTTATCAAAGAAATTTTTCTTAATATGCATAACATCCAAGTTGTGCCGGATGAAATTTGTGCTCCAATACAGAAGATCCCAAAAAATACTTGTTCTTCCGGTTGTGTTTTTTACATATACGGCCATTTACTCTATCTACATCGGCTTCCCAAGCATACCTCAACCCCAAATGCTTTATAGTATCAAATATGTGCCAGACCTAACCGGTTCGGCAAATTTTGTGACTACTTTGTTCTTCCGAAAGGCGATCAAGTTCCGCCTATAAGGATGATTTGAAGGCAAGAACTTTCTATGATTATCAAACCATGACTGCTTACCACTCTTCTGTAATGTGAATGCATCAGAATCATTCATGCAGTAAGGGCACGGCATACGCCCAGCAGTGCTCCAACCAGACAATATTGCATATGCTAGGAAGTCACTGATTGTCCACATCAAAGCAGCTCTCATGATAAAATTTTGTTTCATTGAAATGTCGTAGGCCATGACTCTAGTTTCCCACAACATTTTCAATTCGGCCACCAACGATTGCAGGAAGACATCAATCTTTTCCTTTGGACTTGATGGTCCTGGAACCAAAACTATCAAAAACATTGCAGTATCTTTCATGCACTTCCATGGAGGAAAATTATATACAGTCAGTATCACGGGCCAACAAGAATATGTTGGCCCCTTGACCAAATGGTTGAAGCCATCGGTACAAAGACCTAATCTGACATTCCTTATATCATCGGCGAAATCAGGATGACTGTCATTGAAATGCTTCCAAGCTTTTGAATCTGATGGATGCCGCATTTCATCTTCTTTAGATTCATGTTTGGCATGCCATCTCATATCAGCAGTTGTAACCTCAGATCTGTATAATCTTTGTAGGCGTGGAGTAAGAGAAAAGTAATGCATCCTCTTGTAAGGCACACTTTTCTTCTACTTGTACTAGCTCCCCTTCATCGTTGGTATACCTCGATTGCCCACAAATCTTACAATATCTTAGGTCTGAGTCTTTAGCCCAATATATCATACAATTGTTCAAGCAACAATCGATCTTATTAACTGGGAGCCCAAGGCCACGCAACAACTTCTTCGTTGAGTAAAAATTATCTGCTAAAACATTATCATTTGGCAAAACTTCCTTCATTAATCCACCTACAGCATTGAACGCCTTTTCTGATAATCGATATTCGGCCTCAATATTCAATAAGCGAGTAGTCATAGACAATTGGGAATGACTCTCACAACCAGGATACAATTCTTGATTTGCAGCACAAAGCATATCATAAAATTGTTGTGCATCTGGATTTGGTATATTCTGATTGAATTCATTACCCGATGCATTTATTACCATTTCTTCATATCTTTTAAATTTGCACATGGTTCATCAATGGGAATTGAAACTTGTTGGCTTGTGACAGCTGCACCCATTTCCTTTGTTTCACCATGACAGTACCAAATATCGTACCCAGGAACAAACCTTTTTTACACAAATGCACCTTCACAGTTTCAACATCCCTGTACGCTTTATTCTGACACCTGTATAAGTTGCAGGGGCACCTAATCCTAGGCACATCCATCCATTTGGGTTGGCTATATGCAAATCCAATAAATTCTTCCAATCCATTCAAAAAATCTGGATTAAGCCATCTTTTAATCTTGCATACATCCACGAGCGAGGTCCGCTCATTCTTGACCAACTTATACAATTTTCTGGTAAACCATTAAAAAAAACCATAATATAAAATAATATTAGTATTAATAATTTATAACTAAATTAGTTATTTTACACATCCAAGGTAAATAATAACTATTTAAAAAATTTATAACAATAGATCAATTTTTTTTAATTATTGCAACCAATTGATTAGGCCAGGCCCTGCTAAGGTCCCTGCTTTGCAAGGCCGTGCCACGTGGAGTTCATGAGACTTCAGAGTATGCAAGTGTTCTAAATTAATTTCACCTTCACTTCATATCTAAAAGGTAAGGCCCTATCCCATTCAAGATTATTTTATGTGATATGGTATTCTGCTATTCATTATCATCGTTTACGTTAAATTTCAGCAGCATTTCCCCATACGTTCTCCTAAATGTGTGGCATATATGCCACACTAGAGAACGTATGAGGAAATACAAACCATAATCTCAACATACGATAATTAATAGCAGACTACGCTTGCAAATTTCAAACGGATCTAAAGGTTTCAGTGCTGTGAGAAATAATATTCTTAAGAAAAACAATCGAACTTATACTTGTGAAAAAGTTTTCTTGACTATTATACATATTTTGATTGTGGTCTATAGTCACTAACTTATAAAACTGATATTATGTCAAAGATAATAACCTTAATCCAATATTTATGCATAGTAATATCTAATAATACTATGGTTTCAATATTGGACATGCTGGACCAAATTTTTCATAACACATCAACTGTGGCACATCTATTAAAGCCATATATAATCTAATTACAAAATAACATATCCCAATATGAAGGAATTGTAACTTAAATCAAAGCCTAAGTCACAAAAATTTCATAATAAAAATAAAATGCAATAATATATGTAAGATATTCATCAGTAAACTGCCATGCATAGTTTAATATGTTGAGAAATTGAACCATAATTATATAAAAACTACTAATCAATCATGACTAAATTAATTTCAAACAGAAGCACTAATTAATCGTAAAGCAATTTCTTTAATTAATTTACTATCGATCAGAATCACTAATTAGCAAATATTACAATGATGTTATATTGCAATCATTATTTATTAGAATACCATAATTTATTATTATATTAAATTATAATATTATAAACTAATATAAGTTAATATATATTATAATATGATATTATTAATATTATGACATAATATAATTATCATAAACATACTTTTTTATGATCACAGTAAATATTATAAGTTAAAGGGATAATAAATTTTATTTTTCATATTTTACAACATAAAATCCTAATATTGAATTATATCATAATTTCATGTTATTTTATAATGAGATTGTTATATTAATTTTTTTGGGTGACGATGGATATAATATTAAATTTAATATTGTAACATTAAATTATAACAACATTCTTACAATACTACATGCATAAAGAAAACTATTTCGATTTTATTTTAAAATTCCATCAAACACAAAATAGTTCAATATAATGATATTATAAAATTATTATATTCTAATATTATAATATCACATAATATATTTTTTATACAATATTAAAATATTATTATAATGTATTCTAATTTTATTGTAATATAGAATTATTATATATAATGATATTACTATAGGGGTTTTCTAAATTTAAGTGATATAATAATATGATTGAATACGTTATAAAGATTAAAATATCAAAACAAATTACTAATAATATTTTTAATAATAATCATTAAATCATTAAAATTAGTTATGCAATATATTTTGTTACATTATAAAATAATTTTTATAATAATTTTTTGTTTTAATTAAAAAATAGCCGAAGGGGGCTTCTAGGAGGGTTTGAAATTTTTTTCCCTGCCCGTGGACCGGCCATGTGGCCAGGCCATGGCTGGGCGCGACCGTGGCTAGCGACGACGGCCACTGCCGTGGCCGGCGATGGGGGGGGGGGGGGGGGGGTTGGGGAAGAATTTTTTTTCCTTACGATGGCCATGGCTAGGCCACAAGCCAGCCACGGCCGGCGCGGCCATGGCCACTGATGGGAGGGGGAGGGGGAGGGGGGCTTTGTTTTTTTTTTTTCCGTGCCGTCACCTAGCCACCGTGGCCAGGCCACGGTCGGCCACCAGCCGGCCATGGCCGTGGCCGCTGACGGGAGGAGGAGGGGGAGGGGGGCTTTGTTTTTTTTTTCCCTTGCCGTCGCCTGGCCACTGGCCAGGCCACGGTCGGCACCAGCCGGCCACAGTCAAGCGCGGCCATGGTCGAGCGCACCCGACCGTGGCTGGCGACGACGGCCATGGCCGTGGCCGTGGCTAGTGACGGGAGGGGGAGGGGGGTTTTTTTTTTTCCTTGTCATGGCCTGGCCACCGTGGCCAAGCCACGGTCGGGCGCGGTCGTGGCCGTTGCCAGTGACGGGATGAGGAGACGGGGGTGGGGGGGAAAAACAGGGTTTTTTTTCCTTGCCAGGCCAGTCAGGAGGGGGGGGGGGGGGGGGGGGGGGAAACATGCTTTGTTTTTTTTTTCCTTGCCGTGGCCTAGCCACCATGGCCAGGCCACGGCCGGCCACCAACCGGCCACGGCCGCGACTGACGGGAGGGGGAAGGGGGGAATGAAATAGGGTTTTTTTTCATTCCGGTGGCCTGGGCACCGTGGCCTGGCCATGGCCGGCTGCCAGCCGGCCCCGATCGTGTCCGGCGAGCTCGGGCATGGCCCCGGTCGGGGCGAGAGCGAGCACGGCCCAGCCAGGGCCGATGAGACGGGATGGGAGGGGGAGGGGAGGGGGAGGGGGTGGGGACTTACCCGAAAATGGAAGTCGCCAGAGAGTAGATCGGGTGTCGAAGGGCCGCCGAAGCTCCGGGGAGGAGGAGAAAGATGGACGGAGAGGAGCACAGCCGGCTGGTTGCGGAAGAGAAAATGGGAAGGAAGAAGAGGGGGGAGGGGTTTATATATATAAGGATTAGCGACTCAATGCGTCGCTAATTAGCGACGCAATAAATGGGTCGCTAATTGCATCGCTAATTAGCCTCGCAAAATTGGCAGAAATTTAGCGACGCAAAATTACGTCGCTAAATGCATCGCTAAAAATTAATAATTTATAATAATATTAATTTTATTTAATAATTATTATAGTTTATTATATATAATATTATATAGTGATAAATTTATATATCGAAATATATAAAATCTATGCCACTCGTTTCATTAGAGCCCCGGGGTGACGTGGGTTTGGCCGCGATGTTACATGTCCGCTTCCTTTCCATGGCCGACGCTGCTGGCCCTTTCTCTCCTTCGCCACCCTCAGTGGCGCTTCGATCTCTTATCGCGGGTTACCTCCCAGGTGGCCGATCGGGGGGTGGGGCTCGGCCTTGTGCCGCTCCCGTCCGTCCCCTAAATCAGGAGACTGGTAAGGGCCACCATGATGGTGACGGGTGACAGATAGTTACCGTTTGATTTAGGAGAAGGGAGCCTTTGCGGACCATCATCTTGTTCCTACGCGCAGTAAAGCCATGGAACATGCGCTATCATCACCGAAAGGGCTCGAAGGGAGTTTTACCAGGCGAGGTGTCACTCTCTTCCTACTCTCTGGCTGCAACCCCTCTCACCATGCCACGAGAGCCATTGGAAACCAGGGGTGGAAGGGGGATGGAACAAGGAACCCTCTGATCTCCATAAAGAGACCGCACTGAAGAAGGTCATAGGAGAACCTCTTCCGCCCCGAGCGATGGAGACTCCCAAGAAACGCAACTCATCGGAAGCCTCGAACTTGGGTATGATCTCTTTCTCATCGGAAGCCTCTTCCTTCGCGTCACTGTTTGTGATGGAATTTTGCGTCGCTATTTAGCGACGAAAAAATGCGTAGCTGTTTAGCGACGCAAAATTGCGTTTCTAAACAGCGACGCAAAAAATGCATCGTTGTTCAGTGACGCAAATTTGCATTGGTAAATAGCGACGTATTTATGCATCACTAAAAATTAATAATTTATAATAATATTAATTTTATTTAGTAATTATTATAGTTTATTATATATAATATTATATAGTGATAATTTTATATATTGAAACTTGGAGGAAATTTATGCCGCTCATTTCACTAGAACCCCGGGGTGACGTGGGTGTGGCCACGATGTTACATGTCCGCTTTCTTCCCATGGCCAGTGCTGCTGGCCCTTTCTCTCCTTCGTCGCCCTCGGTGGCACTTCGATCTCTTATCGCGGGTTACCTCTAAAAGTATTGCACAATTCTACTACGAAAGAATATGAAAAGAATCAAGCTTTCAACGGAATAACTATACTTATATGCATCAAAAGTGTTAAATTTCCTATTGGGATTTCATTTTTCTTTACTGATTCCTTGACTGATTGGCGATATATAGCACAAACAGCTTCCATGCAAAGCTTGGAATCCTCTAAAATTGAAGAAAGCATATCTTCCTAACTATCCCAATTCATAGTTTCCTTTCTGCAATGATTCTTAGCAAAATCTCCATTAGAAGCTAAATCAGCAGCTTCTCTTTTAGAAGCGTCGTTGAATCCAGCATCATATAATGCTGTTGGGATGTCATTTTTTCTTTACTAATTCCTTGACTGATTGGTGATATATAGCACAAACAGCTTCCATGCAGAGCTTGAAATCCTCTAGAATTGAAAGAAAGCATATCCCTGAATCTTTGAGCCCTAAAACCCTATTAGCGACACATACTAATTTGTTGCTAATGCGTCGCTATTTAGCGACATAATTATGCGTCGCTATTTAGCGATGCATCATATGAGTCGTTGTTTAGCAACGCATATGCATGCATCGCTGTTTAGCGACGCAATTATGCGTCGCTCAACAGCGACTCATATGATGCATCGCTGAATTAGCGACGCATAATTGCATCGCTAAACAGTGACGCATGAATATAAGTCACTATATGCATCGCCATTTTGCGATGAAAATTTTTGGAGTCGCTAAATCCATCTCTAATTAGCAACTGATTTAATGAGTCGCTAAATTGCATCGCAGATTTTATGGGTCACAATTGCGTCGCAATTTTGCTGTTATTTTGCGACAAAAATTTACGTCGCTAAATTGCGTCGTTATTTCATGAATTTCTTGTGGTGTTAGTTTTCTTTAATTTAAAATATTAAGAATAAAAGAATAGTAGAACTAAATCTGATGGACACGAATAAATAAGTGCATGCTTTATGCTATAGATCTTGCTGATGCTTCTCTTAAATAAAACTAAATTAAATAAAACTGAATATTAAGAGTGCACTAGATCTAATGCCCTTTTTGATGATTCTTGGTGATCTATTAACTCTTCCGATACGCAGGTAGTTGGGTCAAACACACCAAGGTATACCAGTAGCCTCCCTTATTGGTACGTCCATAATATCCCTACCATACGCCCGTTGGGTCAAATAATCCAGGATACTACCAGTAGCCTCCCCTTTGGACTATCCTTATATGAGAGAAATAGATACCAAGAATGTCTTGCCCCTCTTTATTAAATAAATAATATAATGATTGTTTCTCAGGGATTTTATCATATCCGTATATTAATGGAAACAATCCCAATAAACAAAGCAGAGGTATTTTATATAGGCTCTGATACCAAATGTTAGAACAAAATTATATATATTGATCCCTATCATATATGCAAAAATATGGAACCAATATAATAATAATGTAAATCATGAATAGATACATAAATACCTTCAGCCATTGCTTCACGCAAATAGGTTGACTTTTCTTTTAGGGTAAGGCTCTTCCATACCTTACGGTCTCTCTCAGCGATGATGTAAACTTCCATAGAGACCATACGCAGGACCTTCCCGTTTTATTTCGCTTTATGCCTTATCTGTCCATCATAGAGGGCGCTTCAAATGGATATGGTTGAGGAATGTTTATCTTAATTATGGATTCAAATTTTGAATTCACATAATCTTTCGATATCGAATATAGGACCATCTTAATCGTATCTAACAATACGCTTAATAGGAAACAAAAACCAACAAGGAAAGCATCGATTCCTTCTATTAAAATTATAGCAGCATGGCATCATCTCCTTTCTGCTTTATCTTTCCAATCTAGATGATAGGGTCTGCCTGTAGAAGGTATTATATTGGAGGGTGATTCAACAACAATAATGGTATAGATCAATGAAAGTTTTAAGAATTTTCATCTCAAATTGCAAGACATTCAATCCAGAGTAGCACATATTCCATCTTTCTAATGCTTTCATGTTTATCGAAAAGTCAATCAAGATATAGACTACTATGCAAACCATGCTTCTAAGGTTTTCTGACATCATAATTTTTCTTTCAGCCATGCAATGTTTTAGATGCAAATGCCAAGGGGGACAAACTTTAGAGGACATTAAGATCATAACTTAATCAATCACAAAAAAAAAAAAAAAAAAAGAAACTGCAATGCATCACTCATGAGCCCTAGTGGCCAGTAGAATCTTCCGCTTCTACTGAAAATGATCCAATTTGTCAACCCTAACTCTAGTTTTTATGCCATTAGGCTATGTTTGGATCTTTGGAGAGAAAGAAAGGGAAAAGTAAAAAGTTAGGCTATGTTTAGATCTTTGGAGGGAAAGAAAGGGAAAATAAAAAGAAGTAAAGGGGTGGAAGAAAAAGAAAGGAAAAGGAAGGGTTGTTCTTCTTCTCTTGTTTGGAAAGGATGGAAGGAAAAAGAAAAGTAGTATCAATTCTCTTGTTTGGATAGAAAGAAGAGAAAAGAATGAAAAGAATTATGTGACAATTATATTCCTTCAAAATAAGAGAATGAACTATAAGAATAGAAGAATGAAAAATAAAATGAAAAATATTTTTATCTTTCAAAAAATATAACTTAAATATTTTTTCTTTTCCAAGCTTAAACTTCGATTTGGGAGTTAACAAATTTATCCTTATTAAAAAAATAATAAAAAAAATAAATTATTTTTATTTTCTTCTTTTTTTTATCTTTATTTTAAACAAAATAACTTTTTTTTTCTTTCATTTTTTCCTTCTCCCTTCCATTCACCCCCAATCCAAACAGTCCCTAACGGAGTGTCAGGTTACAACAAAAGGGTTGCTGGTGAAATGCCAACGTTTAAAATATGGCAGCAGCCATCTGCCTTCTGTCCCTTCTCTCTCTCCAAAAATTTTCTTCCTTTTCCTCCGCTAGTGAAAACCAGCCTTTCGGGCATTCCAAAGGCTGTCCGATGACTCCAATGCTCTCCCTCACCTTCTCTCTCTCCCTTTAAATCTCCTCCCCTTTCAGTGATTCCGACGCCTGAGAGGAGAGAGAGATGGCTCTTGCCTCCCTGAAATGCCCCTCCTCCCGGTTTGACCCTACTCCCTCCCCTGGGCGCAGAACCCGGCGGGTGGCGGCCGCTTCCCCATCGCCGTCCCGTCCTCCCCTTCCAAGGCGCTTCTTTTCGAGTAGGATTTCCTCCCAATCGCCTAGAAATCGACACTGGAACGTTGCTTCCATGCACGACGGTCAGTTTTCGATCCATTCTGTCTGTTTTCCCTCATTGTTTTTCGTTTTCGCTGTCTGGGTTTCTACTGTTCTTCGATTTAGGTGAGATTCATGTGGTTTTCATGAAAGAAATCTAGAAATAGTAGAAGCTGATGAGGGAAAGATTCCGACTTGGAGTTGGTAGAGACTCTCGATTAGAAACCCTAAAGGACCATTTTTTCTGAACTATGTATAGCCTCGCAATTTAATTTTTATCACTGGATTTTGATTAAACAAGTTCTTCGCAAGAACATGCGTACCCGATTCAAGGTCGCTACAGTGGCCCTCTTTCATCAACCGAGAAATGCTACCAATCAAGAGGATCAATTTTGACAGGGGGTGCATGCAATTCGAATGTTTTTTGAACTTGTCTTAGTTTCTTCTGGGTGTTGTCTGTTGTAGCATGGATAGTTGATGTCAATTTGAGAAGGGTTATTAGTATATGACAAAACTTTTGGAACTTATGATCAATGTCATGTATTCTCGTGTCTTTGTTATATGCTATTGTACCATGAATCGGATGGTGTAATGATATGGCTATCTGCCATTTATGACACTTGATAGACTCTTATATCTAGTATTGCTCAATGGGAAGGTTGATCCCTTATCATTTCCCTATTCAGAACTTTGGCATTCCACTTGAACACTTGTTTATCTATGACCACCACTGGCTCTGCTACTTGGTGGATTGTTGAAGGTAAACTTTGATTGCATAGATAGAAGACATAGACTTATTACTTCCAGCTCCTTGCATTGGATCGTTAAAGAATCTTGTTCCTACTTAAGATTGTATTGGCATGTATGGGACTGGATTCATTTTTGAGATCTGTGATTCCTGCTCTTTGGGGTTAGTTTAGTCACCAAGTATTGCTCTCTCTAACATTAGATAATAAGTAATTGATGCTTATATTGAGGGATCTTCTCAAGTCATTATGGTCACTAACCAATATGTTTGATGGGTTAAATCTTGACCATCAGCTTATTCCCATCTTAGTTATGGATTGAGATAACTCTTCGGTCTGCAATACTAAACCCCCAGCTGCTATCTCATGTTCAATGCTTCCCACATTTTTCTGCCTCTCCCCATTTCACCACCATTTTATTCAACCTCCCATGCTCGTTGTCAACCATCATATACATTGTACAACCCATCCACAATAGGGTTGGCATTGGCATGATCGCAATGGGTCATAGTGCATAGTGTGGTGATGGTTCAGAGAGTAAAGCATTGTCTGTGATGGGTGGTGTGAGGCAAGATACTAGATGCCTATTAGTGGTATCGACATGGAGGTGTACTGCTAATGGGACCTATAGGTGGAAAGCTGGAGATCTAGCTAGAATTCATGTAAAGTGGAGGTGGCATTCAGGTCATGATGCTAGGATGAATAGTGATGGAATGTCAATGGTGGTGTCAGAGGGTTGGTTGCTGCAAACTCAAAGGGCTTAAATGGATGTGGGAATGATAAGGCATTGGTGTGGCATGTGGTATTTATCATGTAGGGCTGTACAGGATGGTGTGTCGTCATTTGCCCGGTTTAGCAATGAATTGGATGTGTAATGAGAGTCAACAAACAAATGGTGAAGGAGAAAGAAACACACATAGCCCATAATTTATGTCCTCATTACTAAAGTTAAAATTTGGACTGTAAGGATACGACCTTCTTATGTAGAATACTAAGAGAAAGAAAATTATATCCACTTTAAATAGGTGATGTTGCCTCTGAAATGAAATTATGGCATGATGAACTTATGATCCTAGTAAAGAATTTAGCTTTTTACACCAAGAATAGGGGTTTTTAATGTGCTTATTATGTCTAATATTTGGCAGCAGAGTCAGATTCTGAAGTCGAGGTTTGTGGGTTATGGGTATGTCCTCTCAAAATAGTAGATGCCTGGCTAGCTTTGATTAAAAAATTGTTATGATGCAAACTAGTATAGTAAAACTACCTGGTCATAAAGGTACGTAAAACTTGTGTTGAAATAGGATAGTAAGAACTTTATTAGGACAGTATGAATTGAAAATTCTATCTGTACAAGCAGGCACCTTTCTAAGATACTTCAACTGGTTAATATCCTTTTATTATCTGATGAAACTATTTGAATCTTATTAATTTTTTGGGCAGTAATATATATATTACTGTATGTTTTCTTTCTTAATTTTTTTTCCTATTGTTTTGTATGTTTTAGATATATGGTTTTTATTTTTTAAAAAAAAATAACCTAGCTACTTATATTTTATTTCAATTCTATTTTGAATAACCTAGCTATTTCAATAGAGAAAATTATTTAATTTTGTGGTTAGCAATCTTTCTCTGTTTCTGTGATGTTGCATTCCTTCTGGTTTTTGCTCTTCCTATTCCTTGTCTATATGTTCGATTGACTATTTCAGTTCATTTCAATGACCATGATTCTATTTACTCATGTCTTTCTTCTTTCACATTTCTGCAAGTTTCAAATGCAAAAACACTATATAGATATCATCCTGTCTAAATGGTCACACTGGTATTCCATAGCAGCTGCAACTGTACCTGTTTCACCCAAAAAAATATTGATTTGAAGAAAGTGGAAAATGGTGCATCATCAGCTATATCTTCAGAGGAGTGTCAAGATTTAGCAGGCCTTAGTACTCATGAGAAGGACTCTACAGTTAGTATTACTGTCGTTGGAGCCTCTGGAGACCTTGCTAAGAAGAAGATATTTCCTGCACTATTTGCACTTTATTATGAAGACTGCCTCCCTGAGGTCTAATTGTTAAAGTTCTCTTCTTTCCTATATTGTTAATTTACTAACCATCTTAAATTTTTTGTTTTCTCTTACATGTAGAATATGTTAGCATGTCATAATGTGTAGATTTGTATGGCTGCAGCATTTCACAATTTTTGGCTATGCTCGAAGTAAGATGACAGATGCTGAATTGAGAAACATGGTCAGCCGAACACTCACTTGCAGAATAGATAAAAGGTGATTGCTGCTGTGCAAATTTTCAACCTTTGGCCAATTTTATGTTTTCACTTTTAATGAAATGCTTTAGGATATTTAATAGTGGACTCATCTTTAAATCATTTTTAATGGTAAGTCCTTGTTTTTAAAGGCAATATCATGGTGTTGTGGGAATTGTATTTGACTCTTTCTATTAATGCTCAAGGTTTCTGCTGACTTTTCAGGGAGAATTGTAGTGAAAAGATGGAGCAGTTTTTAAGAAGATGTTTTTACCATTCCGGTCAATACAGTTCTGAGGAAAATTTTTCAGAGCTAAACAAAAAGCTTAAAGAACATGAGGTAATATTAGTGATTCCAGATTATAAGCCTCTTAAAACTTTAGATGAAGCATTGTTTATGCAGGTGATAATGTTTTTTATCCATTGGTGAGATGCAATCTTGATAGTGTTGAAAGTTTGTCATATCATATTATATTAGTTGCATGTGAGGTTAGTATTCATTTATTTCTCAAGAGAATGATGCTATGGAACATCACATATATCTGTATTGGGCTCAAGCTATTTGCCTTATTTCCCAACACAAAGGTGCTATTGAAGATCAGCTACATTTGTACTAGTCTTAATTCATCTGCCTTGATGCAGATTTTCCTTCATGTGAACTTTTGCATAGACCTTGATTCCTGACAGCTATAGGATAAGTGTCAAAGGAATTGCTTGCATGCCTTTGCCTTTGAGCTTGTAATGTTTAGTTGGATTGGATGATGACTTCCAAGCCATTTTAAATGAAAGTGTCTATCATTTCTTTTCTTTTCTTTTCTTTTTATGTTTTATCGTATTTTCTCTGTCTTCTACTTCATCTTGCTCATTGCAAGGGAAGAGGGATGATTTGCATAAGATGGGTTGATTTTAATGGGTATGACTTTGTTGGATGGGGTTTAGGTTAGGATATCATGATCAATGTAAGCAATAATTTGACATGAAGATTGCATTTGGTTCAAGAATAAATAAAAGTGAAATAGTAATATGAGATATCAGCGGGGACTCTGGGAAGTGAAGGGAGGAAGAATAGGAGAAAGAAGAGGACAGGAATCCAATCATCATTGGGGTTGAAATTGGAAAATAGTTGTACAATTTCTCATGATATATTTGCAAGTTATATGAGATATCAGCTGTTACACAATAACCAAAATAAGCCATACCCTATCAGCTTTGGAGGGTACTTTTTGTAAACTTAATCTGGGAACAACCAGCTGGTTGTTCCCTGGGAAGTAATTAGCCATCCTCAATAATATAACACAAAGAACTAATATATAATATTATGATATCATATTAATTTAATAATTTTATATGTAATTTAATAGTAAATAGTTTGTTACTAACTAATGATAGTATGGTACCAATTTAGTGTTATCAAGTATAACAGTGCCATTGCTATAATAATGTTATAGTTCATAATTTATTGTTTTATATCACAATAATATATTAATATTAGTATTATGAGATTCTTAGTCACATCTCTCATTTTTTATCTAGCCACAAAGTTCTTCTATTTATAATCACATTGAAATCCATCTATACTGCATTCATTTTGTGTTGTCTTAGTGTTTCATTAATTTTATTAAATGCATAATTATATGGACAATACTTACAAGAGTAAGATGAAGTAAGGTTTAATAGGTCATCAACTTTGTCTTGTTACAAGAGTAAGCCTTATTGCAGCAATTTTAACCAGACAGCATATTCAACTACTCCAGAAATTATTATGAAGAATAAGAAAATTTATCTAGGAAAAAACAGGAATTACTTACAGGATAACAATCCTATAGTAATATAGGCCCCTGCTTCGCTTAGTTTTATTCTCAAAATAACCTTGGCCTAAAAGCTTGTGTAATTTGGCATTTGAGCCTGTTAACTACTTGCAAATTGAAATAGAAAGCATCCCTTATCTTCCAATGATGCTCAGAATAATGTTAGCATATTATTTTTGCATCCTATGATGTTATCCAAGGCACAAGACATGCACTTCTAATGGACCTTTTTTGATAAGGAGCCTTGCCTCAGGTCATATGATAAAGCAAGTCACATATGACCTTGTTCAGATAATATTCTAGCTTCATTTCAACAATGAACCACACAAAAAAATCTTTGTAATAATTTGATAATACTCTATACCAATGAAATGGATGCTTGCGAAGACATAAAGCTATGAGAATGGAGTTATTTTGGGAATATCAATTCATGGACCTTGGTTTGGCTGTCATACAACAACGAGGCCCAACCATGTTCATTTAACTTCTAGTCCTTGGTGATGTTTGTTAAGCACTTTTGTCCTGTTTCATACTCGCCTCTACTCTTCTGTACATGCTTATATCTGGGCCAGGGAATAAGGATAAAATTGCCATCAAAGGTAGGGACCAGGAACATAATTTATGGCCAATGGGCTCTGATGGTTAAATGACAGTTAAGCGAGTGGCTGGGATTTAGTTTCTCCTAAATTTTTTCTTGAACAGATGCTATGTCTATTACATGATGTAGTAGTTTGTTTCTTAGCCACTGCTTGGAGCTGGAGTCCTGATTGCAAGCATCAATTATTGGAGACCTCTACATATCATTCTGTATTTATAACTTTTCTTCTTCTTCTTAAGCAAGTAGTTCTTATGGGATATCTGGTCATTAGCTAATAAATTGGAATTAAAGGACTGGTTGTTGGGGCTGCAATTACTTTAGTCTCTGAAATCCAGCATGCTGACCTGTCTTTATGTCCTGTTCCCCCCAAAAAGATGAAATAACTATGCATTAAGACTTCTATCCTCATGATGCATATTTTTATAATATAAAACTTCTCACAAATAAAGTTCTATTAACCAACTTGTTGGCAGTTTATACGTAACTTACATGTTCAATGCATTGCCTTGAGGCTTTTTTATTGTTTAGTTCTGGCCAAGGCTTTAAATCTTATGGGATTAAGTCATCCTGAATTTTTCATGGAATGAGACCTGGTCCGTCCTGATTTTTAACCCGATCGGACATCTCGTTACTTGCTTGTAATGCTTTTTTTCTTAGAAAAAAATTATTTGTGAAGCTTTTTTTTTAACATGTTTGAACTTTAAAAGTTTTATTTTGATGATAAATTGTATCTATTTAAAATTGACATTATAATATATTATGACGGCCGAAATGGCCTCCATCCTGCCGAGATTTGAATCACGGTTCTAACTACTACAAATAAATAATGCTTGACATGTACAATTTTTCTTAATTTTCAATCAGCTTTAACTTGACATGGTTTTATCTTTTTACATATAATTTTCTTGTTTGACAACTTACTTCAAAAAGAAATTGGGTTGAAAAGAATATGTAGAATATTGAAACTTATTACTTAGTTTGCAAGTTTCTATGCAAGCTGGGAGACTTATTGCTTACTTTACAAGTATTTATGCAGGCTGGGAGACTTTCAAATCGCCTCTTCTATCTATCAATACCTCCAAATATATTTATAGATGTGGTAAAATGTGCCAGCAAGTCAGCTTCTTCTGCAAATGGCTGGACGAGGGTCATAGTTGAAAAACCCTTTGGCCGAGACTCTGAATCTTCAGCTGCATTGACACGAGGCCTGAAACAGTACTTAACGGAGGAGCAAATTTTCAGGTAATGTAATGCATAATCTTAGGTGTTTCCTTTGACCTTTAGGACCCACAATCACTGACTTCTGTTGTTTTACAGAATTGACCATTACTTAGGGAAGGAACTGGTTGAGAACCTTTCTGTTCTTCGCTTTTCAAATCTTGTTTTGAGCCTCTCTGGTCAAGACAGTATATAAGAAATGTACAATTAATCTTTTCTGAAGACTTTGGCACTGAAGGACGAGGAGGGTAGGGTCATCAAATGTTAGCTCCAAACTTAGTTAACTTTCATGAGAATTTTGTGCTTCCTAACAAGCTTATATCTGTTCTTATGGTCTGTTTTTACCAGGTACTTTGATAACTATGGTATCATCAGAGACATCATGCAGAATCATCTGCTTCAGATATTAGCCTTGTTTGCAATGGAAACTCCTGTCAGCTTGGATGCAGAGGACATCAGAAATGAGAAGGTATCTTTGAAATTTAAAGATGTGCAGTGCTGCATGCTTTAGCGTATTTGCAAGGTCAATCTGTTTATTATGCTCCTAGTCATAAAATTTTCTACTTAGAGAATTTCTACAATTACTCAAATTTGTTTAAGATTTGGAAATTAAACTTCTATGAATTTCAAGCAGTTTCTAAGAATAGATCAAACTGTTTTGTGAATCAGATTGATTATTCTGATTGTTTTTCTTTTTTTTGATTTTTTACAACTTCTAATATCTGTTTCTGTCTTCTTGTTTTTAATCTCCTCAATATTCTTTCTTTTTTCCTCTCTCTTCTGAACATGGCTCAATTACAAATTGTTGCCTTTGGGAATTAATCCAAACCCAAATCTGTTGCTGTGGATGGCTAAGCATAAGCCTGCAGCCTTGCTGGCGGTTGTTGACTGTCCAAGCTTATGTTTTAACTGGCTGTGCTTATGTGTTGCTCCATATATGTCAGGTGAAAGTTCTACGTTCGATGAAGCTGTTGCAACTAGAAAATGTTGTGATAGGGCAATATAAAAGCCACACAAAGGGTGGCATTACCTACCCGGCATACACAGATGATAAGACTGTTCCCAAAGACAGCCTGACTCCAACATTTGCTGCTGCTGCCCTTTTCATAGATAATGCGAGATGGGATGGAGTTCCATTTCTCATGAAGGCTGGAAAAGCATTGCATGCTAAGCGGTATGTTCTTATTGAGTTTCCCAGGATCTCATCTTTGTTATGGAATGGGCATCTGCCTATTTCTGACCAGATTTGATATAAGTAAAGGATTGGAAATTCTTTATGAATGCAGAGCAGAGATTAGAGTGCAGTTCAGGCATGTTCCTGGTAATTTATACAAGAGAAATTTTGGGACAGATCTTGATCGAGCTACAAATGAGCTTGTGATCCGGGTGCAACCTGATGAGGCTATCTACTTAAAGATCAATAACAAGATCCCCGGTTTGGGGATGCGACTGGACCGAAGTAATCTGAATCTACACTATGCAGCAAGGTACACCCGCAAATTTATTTTCCCAATTGATAGGATAATGATTCTCCTGACTTCAGACATACAACTCCTCCTATTTTGTTCCAAATGTTTTCTTCTCATAATAATGAAATGAGGTCGTTTCTTTCTTTCTTTTTTCGGTTTGATGGGGTTGCATGCTAAGGTCTAGTCTGCCAAATATATGAAGTGATTTTTTGATATAACCTTCCATATACTAATTGCATGCAAGGACCCATCTTATAGAAAACAACAAAGCCTTGACAAGTTAGTTTACATTCAATTTAAGCTATCAAACTTAAGGATATCACTAGAGAATAAATAAGAGCACCAAATCTGAACGTTTTGCATAGCTTTCCAAATTTTCAGCCACTGTGTTACTGGTTTAAGAAAATGACTGTCTGTAATCCCAAAGTGCCGTAATTTTGTCATGATATTAGGATTTCATTGCAGTTATCTATTTGGTTCAGTAAGGCAACTCGTTCCTTTAGTCTTAACATGTTGCATTTTGCTCTAGATACTCAAAAGAGATACCAGATGCTTATGAGCGGCTTCTGCTCGATGCCATCGAAGGGGAACGGAGGCTCTTCATTCGCTCCGACGAGCTGGATGCTGCCTGGGCGCTCTTCACTCCATTGCTGAAAGAATTGGAGGAGAAGAAGATATCTCCCGAGCTTTATCCTTACGGCAGCCGAGGGCCAGTCGGTGCACACTACCTTGCTGCCAAGTACAATGTTCGGTGGGGCGATATAAGCTCTGAGCACTGCAAAATATGATTTATTGGAGAACCATAGTCTAAGTAAGGTTGTATGCCCAGCAAATTAGCTTGGAGATGGATAAAAGTGCACAAGAATAAGGTGAGAAAATCCTTTTCACAAGGAACAGGCTGTGTTTGTTATGTATCACTAAATGTTTAAGATGGCTTGGAACTTTAATCCTTCTTATAAGATCTATATTCCATTCTTGTGCCAATAAGGAAATTTAATATTTGTTTAAGAATGGGAGGTGCGTATCTGACTGAGTGCAGACCAAACAAACAGCAGCTGACGTTTCTGAGTCCTACCACTCGTGGAAGCATGGACTCAGATGAGAAAAGCCAACTGAGAATGATTTGATCTTGGGTTTTCCGGTTGATGTAGGCTGTGGAGTGGGAAAAGTATTGAGGAAAAAGTCTTTGTATACCGCCTGGTGCAGTATGGCCTGGCCTGCACCGATGATTTATTTACATGCAGGCTCATGCGTCAGCGATGCGGAATTCATGGGCGGGCCCTTCAGCGTGGGTCCGTGTGCGAGTGGATCATTGTATCCAGTGCAGGTTATGCTGCACTAGGGGAGATGTACAAAGACTTTTCCAAGTATTGAGAGTGATGGGAGATTGCTGCCTGAGATCTTGTAAGAGTTGAAAATTGGAAGAAATTGGGCTTTGCTGAATAATGTAATTTGGAGAGTCAAGTCTGATGTTGATGAAGTGGATGATGTTGTTAATGGTGATGATAAGAGAGGAGGAAGAAGATTGTGAGGAGAGTTTTGCAGGGGAAGAAAATAAGTAGGATGCCGTTCACGAAGAAAACTAGCGGTGGTTGTGGGGTGGGGAGGTATTGAGGCATTGCTCCTTGGGAGGTTCTTGATACCATGAAAGAGAACAACTCGTCCATTGTTCACTTATGATAAATTTTACATGTGGTATTTACAACTCATACAATCAATTGCAATTTGAATTTGAATTTGATTTTAGATTGATGAGAAAATTAAGATGATGATATCGAAAGTGATTGCTTGAATTTGAGTTCCTTCCAAGTCAATGAATCATTTGGATTCAAATTCAAATTTGTTGCAAGAGCAAACTATTAAAACATTGAATTCCTTATGGAGGCGTTTGATAAGAATGATTAGTTTAGAATCTAGGTGAAGGAGATGTAATCATCACATTTGATTGCGTTATGATAGTTTTACATGGTGGTGAACCTAAAACATCTTTTATATGTAGAATAACCCTAAGGATAAGTATCTAAATCATCCTTAATGGTGGCGTTAGATTAAAATTTTAGGATCAAAATGTTTAATATTATTTTAATATTATATATAATATAATAATATGATATGATATAATATATTATTATATCATAATATAAAATATAAAAATACTATTATGATTTAATAAAATATTATAATATATAATATAAAATGATGATAATTATCATGGTTGTTATAAAATATATTAAGATAAATTTTGCTATTATAAGGCCAATGACTCGTATATCAAATACTTTAATCGATAGAGCACCAAATCTATTATGCTTGGAAATTAAATTCATGTAACACTTTCCTAGCAAATATTGATTTTATTAGAAAAAAGCTTCCTGCTTTAAATTTTGCTTGACTTCTATCATCTTGCTTTATAAGAACTTTTTTTTTTGAATGTGTATCAACTATCATTATATATATATATATATATATATATATATATAAAGAGAGAGACTTGCGAATTTCAAAAATAGAAAAAAAAGTAAGATTGTTTTGGGATTCGTATGGACCAAAGAATGAAAAAGATAATCGAATCCTAAACTTAATTATATTTGAATGTAAACATATGTATATATATATATATATATATATATATATATATATATATATGCGCATGCATACGCATCCATTAACAACTCGCATAGATGGACTCTACCAAACGTGTGCATCTATTATTAGCAAATAATGCAAATGAATTCATATGAGGATTGGGAGACCGGGGAATGCATTTGCTACATGTCATTTATTTTAAGCTTATATTGGTTAGTTAAATTTGGTTATGACCATTGCCCATGATCTGCTCTTAGATTTGGATAAGTAGACTTGACCACAGGATACAGGCTAGCATCTGGAAGGAAGAGGGCAAGAAACGTAACAAAAATAATTCTGAGATTTGTGCGAGATATGATGGAAGGAGTCCAGGTGGGTATAACTGGCTTAAAATTAGTCCAAGCCTATTTTTCCTTCCTTGATCTATGGAAGGCAAATCGAGTCAATTCATGCTTGTGCTCCAAAGACATGGCACATGCATGGCAAATTGAATCAATTCCATAGAAGTACTAAAGATGATTGTGATCCTTTAATCTCATTACCACCACTACTGCTACTATTTTTATGTTGATTTGAGAAATACTCTCAATGGGAGTTATACTTTTCCAATCCCTCAAAGAAAGAATTTAGTATATATTTGTTTATTTTTATACGTTTATTTAACACGAGAGCAGCTATGCTAGCTAGGAGACATGGAGGCACGCTGATGGACAAGGTGGAACTTGGCAGTTTGGGTCTAACAAGGTTGGGCTACACCATTAGAAAGTTTCTGCCTTCTAGATTATTATTTTGATAATAATTCTAACTGTGACTAGAATTCCAAACAAAATATAAAGAAAAAGTACTTATTCTTAGGTGGGTAAACACCAATTTAAGTAGAGGCATATATAGGACATCCCTGATCAACAAACATGGGAGATAGGTGTTTGAAGGTGGTGTTGAAAAGCTACTGTATTTTGGTCCATTTGTTGAAGTCCAAGCAGCTAGGATTTAACATCATACCCCTATGTTGTTACTAGTCCCATGTGAAACATGAAATGGCCAAAAGGTGGCTAGTGCTTTATCTAGAAGGATTTTTTTATTTTCTAGTCATAAAGATCAAGCTTCTGAGTATATAATAAGGAATTAAACCATGATAGCAAAGTTAAAGCAAGATGTAACAAGGGATCTCCTCATCATAACAATTAAGCATTGATGCATATATCAAGGGACTGGAGCTCAGGGCAATCATTATTAGATGGTATCACAAGAATCAACTTTAAAACTATTTGATGCCTTGTATGTGAAGGGATTTCTCCACCTCAATCACCTCCTTTTAAGCTAGTTGCTGGAATGTACCAGTGGAAGACCACATGAGAGAAGGATTGCTTTTAAATGTTAGATGGGGTCCTGCTTGCTTGTTATGGAGGACTTAAGTTCAACCACAAGCTACTGCATGTAATGTGGAGAGCCATTAACAGCACTGTAATGTGGTCACAATTGTCTAAAATTTTCATGAATTCATTTCATATCTGTTTTTTAACATCAAACCCAAACATCTGAGTGCCTTTGATAATTACTCTTATTTTTAATGAATATATTTTACTTAACTAATTTTTTTTTTAAATATGAAAAACAAGAAAGTGAGCATCTGCAAAATTAGAATTCTGCTTATCAAATTAGATGAATGATTAGGGGATAAAAAATCTATACCATCTCTTATGTCCAATGCATGTGCTAGACTTTGCAGCTTCAAAAGGAGGATCCTCAAGCATCACTATCAAAGAAATTTGTCTTGTTTGAACTAAAATCAGCAGAGCATGAGCTGGAAAAGCATACAGATTTGGGTGGTGGAAAGATCTGTCCAGATTCTCTTGATCAATAAAATAGCTTGTTCTTCATAATTAGTATGTAAACATTAGCCAGCAAAAAAGGCAAGTAATGACAAAAGAGAGGATAGATGGAGAGCCAAATTAATTAGGTTCACCATGAACTTAAAAAAATAGAGTAAATTGACCTTTGGCCTTTTACTAAACTAAACTATAATATTTAGTCCCTATTGATCAACCATGTAACATCCGGTCCATAAAACTAATTCTCTTTGATTTTTGATACTTCTCGCATATAGTTATCGCCTCATTATATACAATTTTCTTCACATTGCACAGAATTATTTCTTACTATATACAGTCATCATCGCGCGCGCGTATATATATATATATATAATTATTGTGCAGTGAGAATGATCAAAAAAATTAAAAAATAAATCATGTGATGGAATGGATATTATGCAGTTGGTAGCCCATTTCACTGAAGGACCAGCCATCAATTTGCCCAAAAGAATAATTTTCAATTGATCATTGAACAAAACAGAGTAACCATTTAAGATTTGTTGAAGAACATGATTAATTTTCAGTGCATCTGCTAAAGAAAATGTTTTTGTATTCTCTCTAACATGCCTATGAGTTGAGCTATATGATGACCATAGCCACCTTGCAGCAAAAGAAAGTATAGTATATGTTCAGCCTATCTAAAATAATAGGAGGAAAGCAAAGGCATAGTAGCTGCTTTAGGAGAGATCATAGTAGCTGTTTGCTTCATGAATGCAAGAGACATGTTGATGGTCACAGGTGATAAGGATTCAATCTGCTATAACTATGAAAGCTCGTATTTACTTACACATTAATTATACATCAAGTAGATTTTGAATATTATAAAAATAAAAAAATTAAATAATAACTTTCAGCTATTCTTTTGGATAATATCCTGCATAATCTAAAATTGTATAAGAGTGGACTATTGAATTTGAATGTATTTGCTTTTAAACTCTTGATTTGGTAAGGACACGAAACCTTTAATAACAAGAGTTTTTGATAGAAAAATTTATGCTGGCATGTAATTAGCTTCGTATCATACATAAGTAAAGCTTGAAGGCTTATGAAGACTTAAATGAAAGGAAAAATACAGAAGTTCATACTGATATGAATTTATTCTGGTATTGATTATGCATTAAATAAATCTTAGATATTTATACAAAGCCAAAGAATTCAATAATATATTCCACCTAATCCATTTCGAGTCATAATAATCAAAACCATTGGAACTGTTATAATAAAAGATTGTAATGGCTTATATCATTGAAATTATGGTACTCTAAATGTACCATGTCATTTTTGTTATATTAATATTATAAATTATTTAAAGAAAAATGTTCAAAGATTGTTGACATTGGTAAAGTGCATTGGTGAAACCTTGATTCAATGGCTCGCCAGTCAAACTGCTGGAAATGAGAGTCATTTTGACCCATACCTAACTTAATCTAGTGGACATCCACTGGATCAATGGAGACACAGAGATCATGATTGTGGGGCTGGTGGATTCTAGGAATCATGCAGCAGAAAAAAAGAGTTGTAGCGTGGAAAAAGAATGGAAAAGGAATTATATTTGGTGAGTGAAAGGTGCTCAATTGACTCCGGCTATCAAGGCAGATAGGATGGGGGTAATGGTCCTAATGATTCCATGGAGCTGACTTTGAGATTGTGATGGCTGTCTCCATGGTTCTCGCCGTGCCTCGGAAAAGGATGATAAGAATAATAATGGCCACTGATTTTTTTTCGTGGAAAAAAATTACTTACATGCGCTAAAGTACTCGGGTTTGGTTGATTCTGTGAGCAAAATTATACAAAGCCTTGGGGCTTGGAATTTTGGACTCTTTTGAGATTTGTCAAGGTGCTTCATGATTTCAAAGTAATTGGAGTTGTTGGAGGTGTTAGTCAAGCAACATGCATGCATGTAGGTTGTTTTTGTATGCCTCTTTGATTAAAAAAATTTAGAGGTTATTGAATCTAATCTTTCTCAATTATCCAAATGAAAGGGTGAAGATCCGATCTTCAAATTATATAATTTTTGATATTTAAATAATTAAAGGGTAGATCGCATCCAATGTTTTGGATTATCGATAGAATTTTTATTATTCAATTCTAAAAGAGTACAATCTATTTGGTGTAATTTGAGCTCATATAATATGGTATGATAAAACTACAACTGTTATTAAAACATTTTTTTTTTTCTCTTTTTGAGATAATTAAGTATAGCTTTATCATGCACTCTTAGTAGGAAATGTGGATCGATTCTTGACTAACAATTTAACAACTACTTAGAGGTAGGCACTAGGCCGTGCCTGGCATGGCACGGCCCAGGCCTGCCATGCCACTCCAATTATCATATCGTGCCTGGCATGGCCCAGTAACAAATGAGTCGTGCCTGGCACAGCCCATGATGGGCTGTGCCTGGCCCAGCACGGCTGGGTCGTGCCTAGCATGGCCCATCAGAGAATATTTAGGGTTTAAATGATTTAATTTTAAGAATTTATATTTTTTAGTTATCATATTAATTAAATTTTTTAAAAATTATCTCTATTTATCCTTACGAATCATTTTTTAGTTTTTTTTTTTTTTTTTTTTGATTATTTATACTATTCAACCATTGATCCATCTATTGGATCATTGAGCTACTGGTCCAATTTTTTTAATTGTGTTAAAGTCTGCAGGTCCAGTTCTAACTATTGTATATAATTGACTATAACTTGTGAGTCATATTTATAGTAATACATCATAATATATATCTTTTTGGTTACATTTGCATTATTATGTAAGGCATGCTGCACGTTTGAATGGCACCCTCTCCAACTTTTGTCCATTTATTCATAATTTAACGACATCAGAAGAAAAAAAATAATAAAAAGGAACAAAACCTACTAAGTTTATATTCTCATGAAGACTCGAATTTATAAGAAAGACTAGATCGTTTGGTGCATTGTACGCATCATGAACGAGTCAGGCAAGAAAGTCTGGTCTCTTATCGTTAACCGTGCTCTTGTTGAGCGAAACCAGCCAGAGAGCACAGTAGGCCTAGGAATCACCTTATGAACTAGCCTAAGGACCAAACTTGCAAACGCCGCGCATCCGGTGCACGCTTTGTGCACTAAAGATCGATGCACAAAGTCTTTTTTAACATGAGAGAAGCTGAGATTGTTGCTCTTGGAGTATAGAGTGTACTTTAACAAGACCTTTTGTCTGGGCCTTATGTCTTCCTAAGGCTTGAATTGGTTTTACTTCTAATGATATAGGTTTCACTTCTAATAATGTATTTTTTTTTAATTGTTAAAGTGAGTCATCTCTATTTTTTTCTCCCTTCTATTGTATTCTAGAGGTCAAGCCTACCCCCCCTTGATTCATATACCATTTTGATTTTAAATTATAAGCTGGTAGGGTCTATACCAAACCTTTCACCATTAAGGTGGCTTCATATTAATAAATTTCTTTATTTCTAATATTTTTTTAATTTATTAAAAAAATATTTTTTATATAAAATTTTTTATCAAGCCCTTATGGGCCAGCACAATCCAGGCCCATGTGGGCCATGCCGATCGATGGGCCGTCACGGGCCCGTCATGGGCCATGCCATGTCGGACCGAAAAAAAATTACAAGCTCGATACGGTACAGTTTACTAGACCATACCAGCATGGTCCGGTATTGTAGCAGTACCGGACCATATCAGATATGTTCGTTTCATTGCTAGCACGATCTAATACTGTAGCAGTACCGGATCATATCAGGCATGCCCATTTCATTGAAACGGGCTGTGCCACCCTGCCCGCCTCTAGTGAACTCTATGTGTTACAAACTAAAGCTGGTTCTCAAAATTTGTACTCAATTTATGGTATCGTAACCACTAGAGTTAGCTTCATAAATACTTGCATTATTCTCAAAATAGTGGCAGGAGACACCGGATGCCGTACTCGACTTTTGTTTTGGCAAAGACAACAGATGATGTCGGATAGAACAAATCCAGAGAGAGTCAAAGATTAACCAACAGGGTTAAACGAAATCAGAGTACGGTAAAGAGTGAAAAGGTTTAAATCTGTACTATAAACTACAAATGCAAACCATTAATGCTTTATTTGAGGAGAGTACAAGACACATACATCAGCAATCTCTCTCTCTCTATATATATATATATATATATATATATATATATATATATATACTCTCTACTCATCTAAGCCTTTTCTCAACTACATAAGATCCATTACATGACTCTACTTTTTCATCGTAGACTAATTTCTTTATCTACATTCATTCATAATGTGGAACCCTTTCTTATTTATCATCAGATTTGGATGCTATGCGGTGCTCGTTGCTTATTTTTAAAATATTTGAAGGTAGATGCCATGCATCTTTGTATTTGGATGAAGAGAAAATTAGGGAGAAAAGATGTATGTATGTGTGTGTATATCTATATCTATATATACTCTCTACTCATTTAAGCCTTTTCTCAACTACATAAGCTAAGAGACGCATGATATCTGCCTTATCCGGAAAAAAAACTAGGAAGGAAAGAAAATTAAAGGAAAAACGAAAGAGGAAATGAAATTTACCTTGTTTGAATGGAGAAAAGAGTAGGAAAGAAAGAAAACTAGATGGAAAAAAAGTGATGGCCCCATCTAAAAGTTTTTTCTTCGAAATTAAAAATATTTTGGAGAGAAAATTCAAAGATGCTTTTTCACTTTTTTTTTTTTTTATTTCGATATTGACTATTCCTTAAAAAAAACTAATACATTTTTTTATCATTTATAATAAGAATATTATTATTATTATAAATTATCAATTTTTTTATTTTTTTTTATTTAAATATTTTTTTCATCTAAACAGAGCATTAACGAAAACGTTTTAATCATTCCAATAGTATAAGAGAGAGAGATTGCTGTTTCCTTTTCAGGCTACATCCTAGGGAGTACCAATTCCTTGAAACATGATGAATCTTTGGATCATCGAAAGATGAGCCTTACAGGACTTAGAAGGGCTCACGGATTTCTCATAAGGAGACAAGGTTGAGGTAATTATTACCATCGAGCAAACTTTAAATTAGTTCCTTCCTCTCTAGATTCTCTCAGCAGTCAGAAAAACGTACACGGGAATGGCATCAACGAAAGAAGGCCACCCTCTACAATGAAAATGGAACTCCTTGCTGGCTCTTTAGAGATTACAAAAAAAAGTGGTAGAATTAGTTGCTTTTCGTATTGTTTAATCTTTTTTGCTTTTAAAAATAAAAATTATATTCTTAGTTTTAGAAATATAAATATGTTTATATGATGATTTAAAAATATATGATGACGACGACGATGATAAAATAAACACTGTAATAGTTGAAGTAAAATTAAGGAAGGCAATAACATCAAGTGTAATGGGAATATAACATAGGTAGCAATACTAATGATAGGATTGATGATGATTGTAGCAAGACATCTATGATGTAATCAATAAAAGTTGTACCAATAATGATAGTGGCAACAACTATGACAATAGTAATAAAAGCATGCATTATGTATCAGTAATTAATGCAGTGTTGCATGTGACAATGATAATGATAGAGATAATAATAATAATAATATATGATTTTCTTGTTATTAAAAGCTAAAGCTATATCTGTTTAAAAGATAAAGCAATTCTTTTTCATCTTTTTTACATTTTTGATAATAAAAATATGTTTAGTAACCACTGTTATCTTTTGTTTTCTACTATTCTGACAACACAATATATTTGGTAAGTACTGCTATTTTTTATTTTTTATGAGAAGTACTTTTAAAAAGTTAATTTTTTAAAGAGTTATTTTGATTTTCAAAAGTTATTTTTAAAAATAAAATGTAAAAATAATATAGCCAAACATATTTTTACAATGAATTTCATATATTTATTTTGAAAATAAAAAATAAAAATGATACTAAGCGACTTAAGAGCTAGAATTTATTACTTTTTTTTGATGGGCAGCATTTAAAATATAGAAAATAAAACCAATAGTATGAAATATTTTGTTGTCTCAATTTTTATGATTTTATTTAAAAAAACAAGAAATAAAAGTGACGCTAAAAACATTTTTTCAACATTGTGGATGTCAATGGATGGAATAAAGCATAAAGATTAATGTCATATTTTGATACTAAATGAATTACTTTTCTTCATATTATGACATCACAAAATATTTAAATTGATTTGACATTACAGATAATTTTATTTTGAGAAAAAAAAAAAAAAAGGCCAATGCTATAGCAATGCACATTCTAGTTATAACTCTAGTAAATTTGCCAATTTAGAAGTAAAAGGCATGCTTTGTAGGTGAGAATGCTGGACTCTTCTATTGGATTAGGAAAGTCAAAGAGTTATTTATTTTTAAGCAAAGGTTGTAATAGCCATTAACTAAAATATATGTTGTTAGGTAAACTGATATTTCTTGCTAAATTCTTTCTTTTGGATAAACCACAAAAGTGAACATGGAGATGCAATTCATGAGGAATAGTAGCTTGCTACTCCTAAACCTCATCCAATTACAAGTTGTGCTTTAGAAGACATGAGGCTTTCCATGACTCATCAATAAATTTCACCTCCAACTCAAAAAGCACATCCTTAACTCTTTACAAATGGATGATGCCATCTAAGTCAATTACCTTTACCAATCCAATCTTTTGGATACCTTGTCAAGAAATCAAGTAGGAGGCACTTAGCTCATGATAATCCATCTTGATAATCTTAAATTATCATGCAGATTATCATGTTTGAAAATTAGGCATCGTATTCTAAGCAATAATATTGATTTATGATAATTTAAAATGATCATAAATCATAGTAATCTGATTTACATATGAATAAATTGCACTCTTGATTTACATGTAAATATTTCATAATACTTAATCCGATTATATAATTAATTTATATTGAATAATATTTAAATATAAATATTTTAAATATTAATATATTTAATATTAATTTTTAAATTATTAATGTTTATAACTTTTTTATGTATTAAATTACTATATAATATATTACTAAATATTTATATATTATATATTAATAGATATGTACTTAACTACATTCAAATATAATAAAGTTTAGATCATCATCTTTTCAACCTTTGGATTCACACATATCCACCTATCTTTTTTTTTTTTTTTTTTTTAAGATCCGTAAACTATGTGGATCCAAAGGTTTGAGAAGTAATTGAATCAAAAACTACATTCGAATATAACCAAGTATAGCTCATATTAATACATATTATATAATAAGATATTTTATAATATATATATAATATTTTGATATATAGTATTTTTAAAAATAATTTATAAATAATTTTGATTTTTAGAACATTTAATATTCTAACAAAAAGAAAAAAAAGATCATTTAATGATAAAAAAATTATGATAAATTTAAGTAAAATTAAAAAATAGATAAGCTAACGACCGTATTCCATTATCATAAACCAACATGATAAGAACTTAACTATTATCATAAATGCAACATTTAAGATAATATAACATTATCATGAACCAAATACCATATATGTATATATTATATTTTATTCGTTAAAATTTAGTTCTTATATCTTAAGAATGTTGCATTCCTAAGATCAGTAAATTGATGAAATAGCTATAATGTAAACATATAAATTTTAACAAATATAATGGTAATAGAATATCAAAAATGTTACATTTTTAAATAAAAGGGATTAAAGTGTATATTTGGTGGATCAATCATTGGCAGCTTGATTCTTGAACTTCTAAGTGTGAAATGCTGGCGATCGATCAGAACTTCAAGAACTTTTCGGCGCAGGTCATTGGTTTTTTTTTTTTTTTTTCTCCTCTTTTTTTAAAAAAAAATTTTGTCCAAGTCATTGACATTTAATTCATATGGTCCGTGGCTGCGAGACAAAATCCACGGTGGAATGGAATGGAATGGAATCGCGGCTGGCAAGTGGGATGAAAAAGCTAGAGGAGGATGGATAGACGCGAAGCGAAAGAAAGGTGAGACGTGACACGGGACGAGAAGATAATGGTGACGTCCTTCTTATCCCCTCCCACGCCGGGATGATGCCATTGATTCGAGAGCCCCGTGATTGGTCCGTGCGATTCTTATTAGCTTTATTGTGGCTGTGCTGTTTCCTTTTTTTATATATATAAAAAAATATTTTTTTGTTTTTTTAAACAAATTATTTTGTTAAAAAAAAAAAAAGAAACGGAAGCTTTTATTTGCATGCAAAGATTGCTCGGTGCATTCCTAATTTTTTTAAAAAAACTTAAATTTTAAATTATCCTTAAAACCACCGCTCCTTCCTCGATTTTCCCTTCTTCTTTGTTCGCTCGACAACTCTACCGGCTTCCCTCTTCTTTTTGTTCACTCCAGCATGCCCTCCCTTTCGGTTCGCTCCAATACCCCTCTTTTCCTGCTTTTTCTTTTTCCATCGGCTCCGACAAACCCTTCTTTTTCTCACAGTTTGCTTCAGCAGTCTCTTGACTTTCTTTCCTTTTTATTCACTTCGATAGACCCCATCAGCCTTCCTTCGAGTATTAGGACAAAAAAAATTGGAAAGAAGGATTGATATCCGAGAGAAAGGGTTACGAAGCGAACAAAGTGGGGTCAGCATAGCGAACAGACACAAGGAGAAGCTGGGCTGCTGCAGAAGCAAGTATATGAAAAAGAAGAAAAAATATTTTAAGATAGTTTAAAATTAAATTTTTTAAAAAAAATTAGAAGTGTACATAATTTTTACTGTGCAAATAGAAGCCCCAAAGCTACGTGGTTGTATTTTGTAGGCTTGGGCACCGCCATATAGCTTTATAGGATTGAGACATGGCTTAAACCACAGCTGATCTTGACTAGTATCTGCACGAACATGCTCGCGTGGGGGTATCAAAGGCCACAAAGAAATCAAACAAGTTGGATGGATATACTTTACAGAAAAAAAAAAAAAAAAAAACATAAATAAATTTTTTTATTAATTTATCTATCCATATTCTTTTTCTTCATATAAAAAAAAAGAAATACATAAATCCAATCTTTTTTTTAAGACAACGTTTACCCATGGAATACCAAGGAGATAAGATGATTTTTTTTAAACATATCTACATTTTAAAAATATTTCTGTCATCTTTCATAATTCTTACTTGTTATATTCATTCACTGCAATCTTCAACTAATTTATAACCAAAAGATTGATGGATGCTGATAAATCTAGCATATTCTTTGTATTTTTTTTTCTATTTTTTGCTTTTAATCTCATTGTAGCTTTCAATCGTGTTCGATGAACAATGGAGTTGGAAAAAAATCTTCACTCTCGCATGCAGTCTTACGCACCACCTTTCACCTAGCATAATTCAGTATAAAAATATTAGCTACCAATAATAAAAGAGTAGCTTATGATCAGCATACAAAGTATATTTAAAAGTATAAAAAGTATTATGAAAAAAAAAATCTTAGCAATTTAACTAAAAAATTATAGTATGCTAATGCTACTTTTCTATGTATAAAATATAAAGAAAAGGGATAATTTTCTTTTGCAGTTTAAGTAAACAATACATACTCAGAATTAAATATGTGGATTTCTAATGACTTTTTGATGCTCCTCAAAGAGAGGGCTCCTTATAAAGTTTATATATGAAAAGATACCCAACCGAAAAATATTTTTCTTCCTAGTTAATAGAAGATATAGTAACAACTATGAACAGTCAATGTAATAGTTTCCAAATTTTTATTTTAATCCAAATAATCCAATTTTTAAAGTTTATGTCTTCTTACTATTGTAATGGGAATTCTCTCATCTAGAGTGTACCCTATGGTTTTATTCTATTTATTTATTTTAAAAATACTAACGTTTCCCAAAAGTCAGTGGCTCATTTCCTATAGCCATTTTTATCCTTCTATCATCATGCAAAATACTACAACAAAATTATTAGAACCATATATGCACCCATAATGACTCATAATGATCATTGAGATGTTTAGCAATATAAGAACTTACATGTGAATTGTAGCCATATAATGATTCATTATCACTCTAACTACAAGAACTTGCAACCTTAATTATTGTAACTCATAAGTTTTTAGTATGCCTTTTTTTTTTGTTTTCATTTTTTTTTTTTGTTTTTTTTTTTTTTTTTCCAAACTACTTTTATGGTGTAGTGCATTTAATGATGAATGTAGATTGAAGAAAAATTAACATAAAAGCTCATCATTCTTGAAGACCAAGCATTAATGCTAATCATTTTGAAATGAAACTGTCTACATTATAAGCAAAGTTAATTGGATGATAAAATTAAGTTCCTCCAATTATAGGTTAATATTCTGCATAGTGACACTTGTATTTTGTGCATACTGATATTTGTTTAGCGTACATATATATATACGTCTTTGTACAGCATCGAGTTACAACTGAATATATGCATGGCCAAGCAAAAAATTTCTAGAGGTTGGAATAAATTTCTAGTTAAATGGAGGTCAAATATTTTTTTTAGGGTATCAAGCCCCCCTAGTTTTATTTTTTCACATATGAGATGCATGAAAGGAAAGGCATAAATAATGGTGATCAAATGAGAAAAAAGCATAGATGGTTATGATCCCTATCTAGTAAATAATCTCCTAAATTTAACTAATACACTTTACTTGCTTTTGTTTTTTGGGACCAAAAGCTAAATTCTTTTCCCCTAAAAAATAAGCTATCAAGGTATCTCATACTTAGATATGTAGCAACATTTTGACTCAAATTGGAGCTCAAGGATAATGGCTTATATGTAATGATAGTAGGGATTAAGTGGGTTTAATCTATTTTTGCACCCATCAAGTAGTATGTCCTAATCATGACAAATAGCTGCAATTTTTTACTTGACAAAGTTCACTAAGCATGACAAATTTGGAAAATAAATCCAGCAAGGTCCATTGCACTGGTCCATTAGCAAGGATATATAGCATCAATGGACCATTGGAAAACACTACCAAGATCATAATTAATACCATACTGAAACCATTGGCAATGATCCTGCTAAAAGAGATGCATGTCATCTGTTGATAAGGCGTCCTGTCAAAAATTTTAATTGTTTATAGAGTGGATGTAATCTTATTGAAATCAAGCCTCCTGTACTAGATGGGACCAACCAAGAAGCAAGCACTCTTGCCCAAGTCTTTTGAGAATTTTTTAGCTTACTTTGCCTCTCTTGTTTGCAACTTGTATGCTAGTTCTAAATTTTATTATAGGAGTAAATCATTTGATTCTTTCTTGGATGATGTATGACATCAGTGTGCTTGATAGCATATTAATTATTATGCTACCAGAGAAGCCTTCAATTATTAATGGCTTCAGTCTGAATTCTACTATATGACATCAGCTCTTAAGAGATATGTTGACATGTGAGGTACTTCTGTTTGTCCAAATCTCCATGCCTTTCTTTAGCTAGATCTCCCATGTTTCCTCTCCAGACAACTTATCATCATTCTTATTTTTAAAATAAATTTATTAATTTTTTTTACAATATGATCATACTTCATTATATCTGCAGCATTTGTTAGTTTAGATTTTTAATAAAAAAATGGGCATCATACGCACCATTTTCTAGCTTTTTTAACTCTGATTTTAATAAAACTTATGATGTAAGCTCCAATAATCTTCAATTATTCAGCATCTTTAATTTTTCAGAGAAAGAAATGGAGACCATCCACAGTATAATTAACTATCTAGAATTTTCGGCTACTGAAAAAAACAAATACGTACAGCATCCAAAACTATGTGGCATCTTGGTTAAGTTGACAAATTTTATGTGGTTTCTTTTAATTGGTTAATAGACATTAATTAGTTTCATGCTTCCTAGCTTTAAATATCTACTCTTTTACTTTGCATATAATGGGAAAATTCTAGAGTCAAGCTTGATCGCTTCACTTAGAGCCTTCTATGAGCATAAAATCACCTTTAAAATAGGCTGGGAGTTGGACAAGTCCAGGAGCATGTGCTGGCCTCCTAAAGCTTGAGGATGCCATCTATTAAGTCCAAAGAAAAATTAAAAGAAGAAGAAGAAGAAGAACCCAAAAATTTGATCAGAATGCTGGGCTCTAGTTCCATTTAATGAGAGAAACCTTTTTAGTTTTTATGCCATCAACTATTAATCACCAAGGAAATTATTTATGATCCCATAAATTTTTCTTTTCAAATATGATTTATAATGAGAACACTGCTACTAGCTAGAATTATATAAAAAAACGGCTAAAACCTAGTTTATAGCATCATTCTAAGAACAAAATCTTAGATGATATGTATATATGTTTTTTTTTTTATTATTTTTAAGAACTATTTTGTACCACCATGAGTACTAATATCATTTCTACTGGTTATCACCATTATTATCTTTGGTACAATATCATATATTGCTTGGGCAGACTTGTTGGCTTAGCTTTTATAATTCGTGGGATTGACAGTGCTATGCTGGCTGCTGGCGGCCTAGGTCTTCTGAATTTTTCTGTTCTGCTGGTTGAGCTGTATACAGCATGGGCAGGTATCTCCTACACCATTCGGATCCTTCGTGCTCATAGTCTCCTCATTGAGAGGATTCTTTTGCTGTTATCCGATGGCTCCGGTAGGACAGCGGCGATCAGATTACAATTAACCCACTGCTATATGACATCCGGGCCATCCTTCAGGAAGCTCACAGAGTTCACATCCGTCATGTCTATCGAAAGCTAACTCTGCGGCTGACTGTATTGCGAACTCGATTGCTTATCGTTCTGGAATTTGGATTTGAAAATAGGATGATCCCTGCCCTTTTATGCTTAAACATATTTTATTTTTGACCTATCTGAACTGACTCGCACTAGAATAATATGATCACTATTTGTATATATATATATATATATATATATATATATATATAGCTCATGTCTTTGTCCGGTTTAGCAACCCATTACCTCCATGACACCACAGTTGTAATCGCCACCTCTACTGGACTATCGTGTCCATCATTGTCACCTCCATCGTATTACGTACCATCCCCATCGACTTTAATTAACACCATCATCATGTTTAAATTTTTTTAAAAGACAATTAACTATATTAAGTATATTTATATATATTTTTGCTTAGCAATAATCTGTGAAGTTGCATCTGGTTAGTACTTTATAGAGTGGGAGCTCTCATTTGGCGCCACCTTTTTATTTCAAAAGGCTTTAGAAAAAGAAAAGAGGTTGGCCAGCAGGGGCTCAAATGATTCACATAGATATGCAAAGCCAACCACGGGATGCCATTCAAAACACATAAAGTGAGATTCTTTTGTTTATGCTTTGAATTCATGTGAACTCCCAGTGATATGTCAACAGCTACACTTGAGGCTCTCAAGAAGGAGACCCTCGCTTGTCTCCACTATGGGAAGCACTTGTGCCAATGAGTCCAAGAACCAATTAACACGTAGCCCACTCCCTCCATAATTATCAACCGTCGCAAATTGGACTTCTCCACAGCAAAAGTATAGTAGATGAGGGAAAGAGAGAGGACCACTGATGTCCTGCTGCTCTCTTAGCTTGCATGGTCAGAAAGGGCAAAGGAGAGGGAATATATATATATATATATATGGTCAATGCTATCTCTTCATTACTTGACTTAATATGATGTTTGGATTAATAAAATCTTTATAAAAACACATCATGCATGCCTTCTGGCCTGTGGGCAGCTAGTTTTCAACATTCTCATTTGACCATGACTCTGTGTTTTTGACCCTCTAATTGGAAGTTAGAGAGGGAAAGAAAGAAAGGATTTTTAAAGTAAAGGAAGAGAACAGAAAGAAAAAAAAGATGGAGTCGAAACCCTTCTAAAAGACATAGAAGAAAAAAAAGTTTTATATCTGATTAAATAGAAGAAAGTAAAGTAAATTCTTACAAACCTTTCGGTTTAGAGATTTAAAAATTGTTACTATTGACGAATTTTGAAGGTATCCCATCTTATTTACTTTTCTCTTTTTTTTTGATATAAATTATAAATAAGCCAAAGGTTGTTAACAAGTAAAGGTGGGTGGTACTAACCAAATTAGGATATGTGATTGCTACCTTTTTATTTGGTACAAGAGATTGAATTGGATCTTAAGGTTGGTGCTGATTTAGATAAGAATCCTAAGCCTTGGGAAATTAGATTCAAGTGTTGTCAATTCTATATTTCAAATCTCAATGATCCTATAATCCCATATGTCATATCAAATGCTATATAAGTTTAAAATGTAAAAAAAAAAAATCCATGATTGAAGAAAAAAACTCCAAATTAGTTTCTGATGTGGTCGGTAGTGCCATGTAAGCGTTAACGGTAAAGCTAACTAATGGCAGAGATTAAGACAGGCAGCCCTCGGTGGCCCTGCATCTCCAAGGCAGCCTAGGCAGCCCCGCATCTTCAAGACGGCCCTCTGCGGCCCCATTTCTTCAAGGTGGCCCTGGCGGCCCCTCATCCCCAAGGCGGCCCTCGGCAGCTCCGTTTTCCCAAGGCGGCCCTCGACGGCCCGCTTCTCCAAGGCAACCCTCGACGGTCCGCCCTCTTCCAAGATTAGCCTCAGCGTTGCTGCGGCACCAGCCTCTGCACCGACTTTCGAATGAGCCGTGAGGCCTACGTGGCCCCCCACATGAGCCGGATACACCAACCACTTGATCCACGCGTCTGATGGGACCAGACCCACCAACCATTGACCCATGCGCCTGATGGGATTAGGCCCACCAACCATCTGACCCACGCCCAATGGGATCAGGCCCACCAACCACCTGGTTGATAGGACCAGGCCCACCAACCATCTCCGAACTCACTAATTACCATGAGTTTAGCAGATATTTTTCTTCAAGGAACTCCGCATGGCTGATCCCAGACGAAACCAAGGATCCATAAAAAGGTAAGAGGATCCTTGACAAGGTAACCACTGAGAATACATTCTTACCACTTAGAGAACATTTTCATCTCTGGGCTTTTTTCTAACGAGCTTTCTCAAGCTTACGGTGTGGCTCGATCGCTGACTTGCCCATCGAAGGTTTCCGTCGGAACATCCGACCCCAGGACTTCTTGCAGATCCTTATGAGGAGAGAGAAAAAGCTTCATCAATACCTTCACGGAACCTTTGACAATCGCTTCCGATGATCGGGCGTCAACAGTTTCTTTGACTTATGATTTTATCATTAGAGAAGGAAAAAATAAAAAAGCGACCCCCTTGCTACGAGGATATATGACAAACTTACAAAATTTACCTTGAGAATTCCTACTAATTAAGTAGATATACCTTCTTTTTTCCCACTCTAGCTTGCTTAACAATTTCACTCAGAAAGATGGGCTTGCATGATGAGAAATGGAACAGGATCGGAGGAAAAAAAGAAAAGAAATATTTTACAATAGTTTCCTATGGAATGTGGCATCTTTGTCATTGGGAAGATGATAAAAGGATTTGATGTCATTTTCTTGAAGCTGATTTTGGGTATTAAGAGAGCCATGGGCCTGCTCCAAAAAAAACAAACAGAAGCCAGCCATCTTGTGGGTATCTCTCTACGACAGCCATCCGGCCTCTGAAAGCCACCACTTCCAATGCAATCTCCAAAGACCCACTTGGCATATGGAGAACAAATAAAAAAACACAACTGACCTACGAGGCCAGAGAACTGTCAGACACCCCTCCCAGCAAGAGGAAAATAAAACAGGCCCACCTCTAAAAAGAGTTCCAGTTCAACTATTAAAACCACTTCGTTAACTGCAACAACCCCTTGTCCTCATTTCCATGTGGTGGTTGGTCTCAACATCCCTTTTTGACACCCCTCTCTCTCTCTGGCTGTGGGCCAGCAGTGGTGAGTAAGCTAGCCTAAGTAGCCACTAATATTCTGCCAACTGTGAGCTTATTAGAGTGCCATCTGGACATTTGAGTCCCTTGCAAGTGATGCAACTGTGAGCAATAATAGCTCACAGGAGGTGGAGAGAGAGAGAGAGAGAGGGAGAGAGGAATCCAATCCATAGAATGCGGGAAAGGGATTTCAGAGTCTTATGAACAGTCACAGAAGGTCAGGACAGCCCCACAATCAAGTCAAGGGTGAAAAGAAAGCACCACCTTAAAATTGAGAAAATTTGGACATGAAAACCTCTGGCCAGTTAAAAGAGCTCAAATCAGGCAGTAAATTCGGCAAATCAATATCTTGCTTTTTTATTTTTATTTTATTATTCAAAGTCTAATCAACAGTGTAGTTGTATTTCCTTGCAAAAATTAGTGATAAAATAATAAGAAGAATAATATTGGTATAATGATGATGATAATGATGTGCTGTTTTTGTTCTGAGGGAGATGCTTGAGTTTTATTTACCCATCTGTCTTTCCCTGTCCTTTTCAACTCCAGTCATTCACCCTCAAAATCAGTAAAATATTTATGAATTTTTAACCCTTTTAAACGTTCCCTTCTGAGGCCCAGCATTCTCCTCCCCACCATTTTGATATTTTATAGACCAAAACCCCAAAACTCCCACTTTTTTCCTTCACCTCATGGATCCCAATACCAGGTAAAGACTGGAAAAGACGGTAGACTGTCAAAAATCCTTGAAAACAGGCAGTAAATTTGAAAAGTTGGTATCTTGGTCCTCATTTATTCTCTCTCTCTCTCTCTCTCTCTCTATCTATCTATCTATCTCTATCTCTATCTCTATCTCTATCTCTTTCTCTCTCTCTCTCTTCCCTTTGCCCAAGCCCTGTGAAGCGAAGACCTATCACCTATGATAGCCTAGCCCTTTGTTGCAGCACCCATCTTCTTCCCCCACCCCACCGTCCCCCATCTCTCTCTAACCCAAAGTCCCCAAAATCCCACCTTTCCTTGTTTTCTTGAGTAAAAATCCCACCTTTCCCTCTCCATGGATCCCAAGGGCTCCTCTAAGCTGCCCCAGGAGGTGCCCAAGTTCCACCAGGCCCTGGGCCTCCCCCAGTCTGACAGGAGGGAGCCCGCCGCCGCCGCCGCCGTCGCCTCTACAGCCTCCGAGGCCAGAGAGCTCGGCAGAGCCCCCGAGAGAGAGCTCCAGATAGTGACCGCCGCTGAGAAGGAGGAGCAAAGGCGGCAGCTTGCGCCCAAGCGCAGCTCCAACAAGGATCGCCACACCAAGGTCGACGGCCGCGGCCGCCGGATCCGCATGCCCGCCCTCTGCGCCGCCCGCATCTTCCAGCTCACCCGCGAGCTCGGCCACAAGTCCGACGGTGAGACCATCCAGTGGCTCCTCCAGCAGGCTGAGCCCGCCATCATCGCTGCCACCGGCACCGGCACCATCCCCGCCTCCGCCCTCGCCGCCGCTGCCGCCGCCCCCATGTCCCACCCCGCCGCCTCTGCCCCTGCTGGCCTCCACCAGAAGCTCGACGACCTGGGCCAGGGAGCCGCCGGCGGCCCCCGGCCTAATTGGGCCATGCTCGGGGCCAACCTCGCCCGCTCCCACCCGACCCTCTGGCCGCCGCCCGTCAGCGGGTTCAATTCCGGCTTCGCCCCCTCCACCTCGAATCTTGGGAGCGGCGGGGACGCGTCGGTCGGGAACTTCATGCAGAGGATGGGCTTGCACGGCTTGGAGTTGCCTGGAGGCAATCTCGGCGCGATGAGCTTCGCGTCAATGCTCGGCGGGCACGGCCAGCAGCTGCCGGGGCTGGAGCTTGGGCTGTCGCAGGACGGGCACATTGGGGTGCTAAGCCAGCAGGCCTTGAGCCAGTTCTATCAGCAGATGGGGCAGGGAAGGCCAGTGAGTGGGGCTGGAAGTGGTCAGATGCAGCAAAACCAGCAGCAGCAGCAGGCCCGGTCGGCGGAGAATGATTCGCAAGGGTCGGGACAGTAGATGGATACATGGTTGTTAAAGAGTTTTGGAGGAGAATTTGGAGATTAAGAAGAAGAAATTTACAATCTTTAGCCGAAGAGAGTAGCAAAATTTGCTCTTTTTTTTTTCTTTTTCTTTTTTGGGTTGGTTTTCTTCTGTGTGTGACTTCCACAGCAATGCGGAAAAGAGAGACGAGAGGATCCACTTATTGATGGCATCATGTATTGAGTTATTGGGTCTGCCTGCTTCTTCTTTCTCTGCACGATTTCACCCGAGTCTCCAAATTCGGGTACTTCTCCCTCTGTTAGCATTTTTGAGTTTTTTTTTTTTTGTTTCTCTCTCTTTACCAACTCGCGGGTTGTAATAGTGTTGGTTTTGAGTTTGGAACAGGTGTATATTAACAGAGCTGAGTAGATTGCATGGAACTGGATATCTTGTTTATCTCGAGGTGTGTAGATAAGAGTTCTAGCCATCTGGTAATTTTTCTGTTAGGTATTGATGGAGTTGTGATTGGCTTGTTTTGTGACAAATAAATATTGGCATTTGATATATTCATATGTGAGATTCTCTGCTTGATATGAAGAGAGTACTTCTTTTCTTCGGAGACACCCTGTTTTCTGAGCAACACTAGCAAAGCCAGCTCTCTTTGCCTATGAATGACTTGGCCTGTCATGTTAATTACCATCTTGGTGTACATAAATTGATCTTTTTATTTCTTTCCTTTACATGTACTTGATCATGAAGTTGAGAAAATATCTTTTAGAAAATTCTCCTCTGGTGCAACTCTGATCTATATACACTGAAGGCACTTTCTTTTTAGCCAGAGTACGGTAGTTATGCTATCTTCACCATCTTCATGATGGACACCTGCATAAACTTGCAAGTTCTGGCAGTTTACCAAATCCTGAAACCTGAACTGCTTTGGTTGTATAATACGATTATTTTCATAGTCCATTGTGCTGTATCTGTTTGCAGTCCTCTTCCATGTTATTCAGTTGTCCCCTGTATATCAAAAAAAAAAAAAAAAATGCAATTTGTTCGTAAATGAGAAATGCTGTAAATTTCATGATATAACTGAAAGTTATGTGATGAAGGGTTAGTTCCTTTCAACATGAAGTGAATGCCTTTAGTTGGATTTTTTTTTCCTCTGGTAGTTCATTATCTCTATTAGTGATTCTCTTGCTTAGACGCAAAGAGTTTCCATTGAAACTGATTAGTTTTGGTCATGTTTCGGCTGGAACTCAGTAAAGCCAATCATGCATGATACTCTTAGAAATTATGTTGCCTTTTAATGTTATATGGAGATTATTTTTTTATTTTGTTGTTTGTGTAACTAGTGTCTTTTTTGGGTGACATTTGTTTATTTATTTATTGTTTGAGTTATAAAAGGGGTTTTGACTCTCATGGTAGCATTTCTCATCTATATGAATTACTATTGCAAGTAGTTTTATTAAACAACTGGGTAACATATAATAATTTAAATTGATGTCTACATGATTTTCTGGTTTTTTTCTCTGGTTTTCAATAGAACATTAAATTTTTTATAATTTTTCCACTTTCCATCTGAACCAACAAATCCATACATCCATGATTCCTGATTTCTTTAACTGAAACTCTGACTAAAACTGCCTAAGCTGAAACTTCATGAGACTAGCTGAACCCTAAACCAAGTTTTGAACCTTGCTGACGTAATTGATCAAGGCAAATCTAGTGAAGAGGGAACTGGATATGACATTGTTGACTCAAAGAGCATTGTTATATCCCATTAGAGGTAATTGGTGAATCTTATGGGCAAACAAAACTAACATAGTAATGAGATCATTGGGGCATGAGCTCTCCCAAGTTGAAAGTGGGTAGGGCAAGAATGTTCATTTGGAAGTGTTATGCTTGTGCCATATTGCTTTAAAAAATGTCCTCTCTTCATTTTAGGCTTAGAATTCTATTTTGACATAGAAAATCTTTCCTACAGCAATATATCTACCTACATTAGTTCAGGAAAGCTTGATGAACAGAAAAACTATTAACATGTAAGAAGAGCCAGTTTGATGTCAAACTGCTGCATTTTGATTTTTTTCTTCTCCTCTCCTTAGATTCAATCCCACCTACTCCTCAAGAGAGTGGAGAGTTGTGCCCCTCCTTTGGGAGAAGCACAGAAAAACTATTAACATGTAAGAAGAGCCAGTTTGATGTCAAACTGCTGCATTTGATTTTTTTCTTCTCCTCTCCTTAGATTCAATCCCACCTACTCCTCAAGAGAGTGGAGAGTTGTGCCCCTCCTTTGGGAGAAGCAGCTTCCCCATATCTTGTTTAAGAGTGATCAGTCTGATGTTAGGCTGCTGCATTTTCCCTTTTTTTTTTTTTGGCTCCTCCCTTGTGGAGATTCAGACCTGACCAGCTAATTCTTAGGAGCAGAGGGGTGTCCCTGTTTCTTGCATCACTAGGACTTTGAATCCTAGCAGCTTGACATTTTGGTAAATTTAGTAGCCGTTATTCATTCAACTCATATATTAGCTTCACCATTTTCAACTAGGGTCTACCATTAAATATCCAACTTGCCTAGAAATCATGTTAAATCAAGTAAGAATCATGACAAATGATAAGAACTCACTCATAATCTCATCATTATAATTTATTGGACAAGTACTGCTTCAAGTTAAGAGGGACATCTAGTTCTACTAATTTCACTGTGCATGTGACATTAAATACAGAACATAAGGATGATGACCTGTAGCAAAAGGAGTACTGGAAGTGTCCTACTCTTTAGCATAGATTGATGGTTGCAGCCATTTCTAACTGTCCTCATGCCTCATGTCAAATTATCTTTCCAACCAAGTATATAAAGAGCAAGGTTACCTGGCAAAATATTCAGCAAGTGATGATGACACTTTGGTCATCTAGAGTATAGGATAATCTACCATAGAAGGCAGTAAAGAAGAGGGAGGGGGGACTTGGTAGGAATACTTTGCAGTAAAGGGACTTGATTATGAGGCGACCCTCGGTGAGGAATTAGCTATTTTTTGCTATACTTGTAGGAAAGGAATGTTTTGTGATCAAATGCTGAGAAATGAGGTTTGTCACTTGATTTTGTAGGTACTTTTCCCAGCAAGCCTGTGACTACAGCCTGTTAAAATGTATTGCGTTTGTTTAGTCACCAAATAGTTAGGGTTTAGTCCCAACGGACGGATAGTCATGAAGATGTTTGTTTTCTATTTTAAGCTGCATTTTATCTAATGTTCATGTGGAACCTAAATAGAATTCCCAGCATACTTGGTTGTAGCATAGAAGACTTATTAGTAGTCCAGCAGCTGTAATTTAAGCGATGTGCATGTGTAAACCAGTATTGCATGCATTACATTTTGAAAGAGAATTGGACTCAGACATGCATCCAAGTGTCTATTTTGAAAGAGAAGAAAAGAGAAAATAGTTTTAACTCGTGTGTGTACCGTATAAAAGAAAAACAATTAAAAGGTATTATTTGCTTTGGTCTTCCGATGTGCATGTTTCTCATCCAAACTTCCCAACTAGCTTTATTTTTTAGAAAAGTGGTATTTTGTAAAGTTATTTTAATACCTAAATTCCTGATTAAGTTCTAAAAAGGATAGAAACTTACTTTTAACACTATTATAGCGGGTCAAACTTATTCTTGGCAGAATCCAATTGTTTTAACAATTTTAAGAAGCTACAGTGTAACAAGTATCCAAGTTTTTGATGCATTTCTGACTTGGTCACCCATGCAACATGAATTTTAGGTGTTGGGTGGGAGTAATCGTGTAATGCATGGCCTAAATGATATTAGAAAATCTCTAGGATGTTAGATAAACAAGGACATGAAATGAGACAAAACTCAAGGTATCAATTAATTGCTCTCCATCTAGTCAATATCTTTTTGAATATGTTGTTCTAGAACATCGCTAAAGCATTGCATTGCTGCAGTCAAGTAGCACCGGAGCATTTTTTCACAAAATGTCTTTTGAGTAATTGGAAAATAATCTCGTCACAGTAAATTCTAGAAGCAGTCAACAAATTATTATGGATTCTGTGCACAACATTTGTTGCATTACTATTGAGTATTGATAGACGAACACGCATATGTACAATTTGGTTTAGGCAGGTGGTTCAGAGTATAAGATATAGAGTATTAAGCATAAAATTTTAACATGGTGTGTAATGCTTGAGTCATGGTAGCTTATAATATTGCATGAGAAAAGGCCCCCTCCACAAAAAGGAGATTTTGTTTTTAGGTTTTGGGCTATTAAGGACATTTTTGTGTCTCTCTTTATAAGTGGTTCTCTTGGATTATCTTTGCATATTCTAATGTGGGTTATTAAGTTATTTTGTATTTGTTTTATGAATGTTTCCTCCCAAGGTTTGCATTCTCGATACCAAACTCCATACTAGCACTATCTTGATGCAATGTTTCTAAGTCCGGTATGAGGTCAGTTTGGTATACCAATACTTGGTTTTCTTCCTATATCACATACCAACTTGATACCTCTATGGTACTGTACAAATTAGTATGACAGACCATGCTTTCTCCTATCTTTGGGTCGACCTTGGACAATTGTTAAAAGTTTGACATGTGCTGCATCAACCACCCAGCATGGTGATAAAGCTTGCTTTAGACAGATTAAATGGTTCACTTTAGGGAGCATTTTTGGATGATGTTGTGTGTGGGTTGGGTCAACATTTACTAGAAAACTCCATATAGCTTGACCCACACCCAATCCAACCTACTAGCAAGTCTAGCTTGGCTGGCTGGAAAATGCTGGTCTATAAGTCGAGTTGACATAGACCCAACTTGAAAAAAAAAAAATAGAAGAAAGATTGAAGTGGCAATGATGCTTTGCTTTAATAATAGCAATGCAAGCCAACAACATGCTAATGGTAAGTGATGATGGAGATCCATGACTGAAGGTAGGCTAAGAGACAAGAATCTTGAAGTAATAGAATGAGTTTGAGTGTGGTGACTCTTGGCAATGTAGAGTGGAGGTTGCAACAAAAGGGAAGAAGAGAGAGAGAGGATTTGAATAGGGTCTAGCGAGGGTTATCACTAGTTGGACATAGGATTGGAGATGGGGACCTCATGGAGGATATGATGGGTAGTGGTGGGTCTCCAAACAAAGATGTGCTTAGTGACATTGGTCTTGGATAGATGCAAGAGAATGGGAAGAAGAAAGGGAAAGAAGAGGTGAAGGTGGAGGGGAGAGAATAGAGGGAGGGAAAGAAGGGGAAATAGAGGAGGGGAAATATTAAGGGGATAAAGGAGAGGAGAGAGGAAGGGAGGATAGGAGAGTAGCTATCTACGGCCCATAGCAAATGATAATTTAGTAAGTTTGAACAATATATATGATATAACATAATGATGTAATATCCATATATGTTTTATAATAGTTTAATGTTATATGATTCTGATTTGGAGGGTAATAATTCTATAATCTAATCTAATTGGGCCCATTAGTGGGTATAGTTTGTTGACTTGTATCTAACCTATAGACCTAATTGTGGTCGGGTCGAGGTTTAGCAGTCGAGTTCAATCTCAAATTGCCATACCAAATTTACCTTAATAACTATGTTTAAAAAATAATTCAATTTTATATGATTTTGTTCTATATAGAACTAGAGAAAAACCCTGATTTATATTCAAGAAATTATTATCTCCATGGAAAAAATTTTTCATTTTTTTATGATTTTGTTATGGTGGCCAACCTGCCCTAGCTCAATTGAGACCTCTCCACTTTGTAGAGGTCTATGACTCAAGTCACTATGGTAGTGGCTGCACCATATTTCTTGAAGAAAAAATGATTGTTTGATGGGGGTTGTTTGTGTATTTGAGTTGAAAGGAAGGGTGATTACGAGGTTAATTTTTTTTTTATACTATTGAGTGATTTAGTGATGTTCATTTCATATTTTCACATTTTATAAATTAATATTTTTTTCCATGCAATCCAAAAGTGCATGGCTTAACTCAATATTGTATAGGGTTTTGTGGTTTATCAGAAACTTACTACCTCAAGGGTACATATTTTACCTATATATGATAAGGCTAAATATAGACAAGATATAGATCAAATATCGATGCATTCATATTTGTAACCATTTTTATTTGGCAAATATATATAGGAATATAGATATAGTCAGATACAAAAATTCATATTCATATTTATTTTAAATGGATACAGATATAAATCAGATATTAAAAATATAGATGTGGATATGGATATAAGTCGAATAGTTAAATTTTATGATCATCAAATCAAAAATATTAATATGTAGAAGATAAATTAAATCAATTCCATGTTAATATGGTCACATATCTTTTTAATAGTTTATGAGTGCTTTATAAGGTTAAATAGGATTAGAACTAGAATCGGATGTTCGAATATGGATTGTATAATTGTTTATTCATATTCATATTTGTTTTTCTTGAACGAATATAGATATTAGTTGAAGGTTCAAAGTTGTTCGGATACAAAAATGAATCTAAATGGATATTATTTGATCTACTCTCACCTCTAATATGTGATTATGATATTGAATAAGTGTAGTCTTTCAATCATTGATGTTATAGCCCAAGGTGGATATGGAGCATAAGAAGTGAACATTTGATTTTAGTGAGAGAAGTTGAAACGTTTGAATAATATGTTATGACAAGAATAATAATTTACTATTTGAGTATGTTTATCTCTAATGGGTTTGGTACGTGTATCAATATGTGGTGAAATAATTAAATATTACTTAAAAGTCAAAACAATTTCTAGACATCACTAGCTGAATAGCCATGTTTTAACTCCTTGTAGGAAGATGTGTTTTCTTTTAACAAGCATGATTTATTCCATGGGTGGGGTTGGCTATCACAACTCCTATGACTGTCATGGTGAATAGTTTCTAGTTTACTAGTAAGGTAAGCATTGAGTTGGGTCAAGTTGCGTAAGCATATATTTTGAAGGCCTAATTGGTTTGACCTAAACATGAATAAATTTCTAGTGGGTCCCAGTTTTTATCCTAGATCCACTAATGGATGGTTGAACTAAGAGGTCGACCTAGGCATCAAGAATGGGAAAAGTAGAGGTGAAGAGGAGGAAGAGAAGGGTGTGGCTGATGAAAAGTTGCAGCAAGAAGATGAGTAACTATCTGTTGCCGCCAAATCACTTTTGAGGAGCGTCAAGCGACAGAAATGCTTCGTTGGCCTTCAGAGGAATGATAGGGACCGCCTCCTTCAGCCGGAAACCTGCAAGAAAAGTTCCGGACCGGTGGTTCCGGCAGGGACCCTCCGACGCTCAAGTCAGCGATCTGGAGAACAGAAATTTTTTAATGAAAGAGTAGAGATTAAGCCCTCCTCCCTCGTTGGAGGATTGGGGTCTTTATATACCTGTTCGGGGGTCCTCTACCCTTCACTGGTAACAGCCGAGTAATATCTTCCGTTCTTCGTAGGTGAGCATACTAACTGCTAAACGTATGTCATAAGTACGCCTTTAATTTTTTGAAACCGTCCGTGACCTTAGTAATTGCCGGTTCATAATATTTGGTGACCGCCCGTGATCTTGGTAAAGCCACGTGGAATTCCTTGCAGCAAGCGGATGCTTGTCGGCCTCTGCCGCCGAGGCCGACGCCGAGACCGAGCCGAGACCGGCGCCGCGTCGAAGCGGGCCGCGGCCGACACCAAGATCGAGGTGGGCCATGGAGGAGATGGGCCCAAGCCGCGCGGAGGTCGATGCCGACGCCGTTGCCGAGACCGACACCGTGTCGAAGCGGGCCGCGTCGACACCAAGATCGAGGTGGGCCGGAGGAGATAGGGCCAAGGCCGCGCGGAGGTCGATGCCGACGCCGTTGCCGAGACCGACGCCGTGTCGAAGCGGGCCATGGCCGACACCAAGATCGAGGTGGGCCACGGAGGAGATGGGCCCAAGCCATGCGGAGGTCGATGCCGACGCCGTTACTGAGACCGACGCCATGTCGAAGTGGGCCATTGCCGAAGCCGACGCTGACGTTGCCGAAACCGACGCCGTGTCGAAGAGGGCCATGGCCACCAAGATCGAGGTAGGCCACGAGGAGATGGCCCAAGGCCATGCGAAGGTCGATGCCGACGCCGTTGCTGAGACCGACGCCGTGTCGAAGTGGGCCGTTGCCGAAGCCGACGCTGACGCCGTTGCTGAGACCGATGTTGAGACCGAGACGAGCGGAGTGCGCCGGACCGTGTACATTGAGCTCGCGATTTCTATCTCGTGGGTCGTGTGGGTCCCAAGGTACAGCCGTTGGGGGGAGAAGGATGATGTTGAGTTGAAGCCAACTGTCCCTCGTAGAGTGTCGAGTATGGAGTGCTTGCGTGGCCCTGCTCATGCCCTTGGATGAGCTTGCATGGCACTGTTCACGTACAAGGCTCTGTTCACTTGCATGGCACTCTTAACGGCAAGGGAGCTTGGAGGTGTCGGCCATGGAGCTATCGGCCTTGGAGCTGTCGGCCTTGGAGCTGTCGGCCATGGAGCTGTCGGCCTTGGAGCTCTTGGCCTTGGAGCTCAGAGCAATTGGGTGCGCGTGGCTTTATGAGGCCATAAACGCTATCGTGCCAAAGGGCCCTTTGGAGGCCAAAGGGGGCTCCGTCGGTTTCCTTCCTTCATGGTTCTCTAACAGCGTTGGATCAGCCACATCAGATGCCCCTCGCCCCTGGGACGAAGCGGGCCCACCCAGCAAGGCTAAAGGGGCGTTACCTCCCAAGTGGCTATCCCCACCTGACTTTGGGTCTTCAACTTTTGACATGATGTTAGGATGTGGATCCCCGTCCATATGTCATGGAAGCAGAGGGCCAATGAGGCCGCAATGATACTCCTGATGTAGAGGGAGCCGTTGAGCCTTTTTCATAGATGTTTGCCTTTGCGTTGTGCTTGATGTCGGCGCCGACTGCAGGCTTAATGGCTTGGGAGCGGATGCCCACCAATTATGAGCTGGGGAGAGTTGGCTTCTCCCAGCTGTGAGTTGTCTTGAGACTTCTTGATAGCTGATTGGTTGTTGGCCGCTGACACAGGGTCGAGGCCGTTGAGGCTGAAACGAAGCCGTTGAGGCAAAGTTGAGGCCGTCGAGAGCCTTTTGAACCTCGGAGGATGACCCGAGAGTCACTGGGATCCGACCATGCTCGGGAGCCTTTAACCCTGGAGGGTGATTTGAGAGTCATCAGATGCCTTTTTCTTTAAAGAAATTGGTCTCCTTCTGCAGGGTTGATGACCCGCCCCTTAGGGAACCATGATAATCAAAGGCGAGGGGAACCAGTGCTGCAATCCGAGGGCAGATGGAATGGAATCCGCAGGAGGCCTTGGGTTTAGAGTGCCGACGCGGAGGCCGATCTTTGGTGCCGATGCGGAGGTTGATCTTTGTGCCGACGCGGAGGTTGGTCTTTGGTGCCGATGCGGAGGCCGGTCTTCTGTGCCGACGCGGAGGCTGGTCTTTGGTGCCGACGCGGAGGCCGGTCTTCTGTGCCGATGCGGAGGCCGGTCTTCTATGCCAACGTGGAAGCCGGTCTTTGGTGCCGACGCGGAGGCCGGTCTTTGTGCTTGGCTGGCCAGGGCTTTTTGGTGCCGATGCGGAGGCCGGTCTTTGGTGCCGACGCGGAGGCCGGTCTTTGTGCCTGGCTGGCCAGGGCTTTTTGGTGCCGACGCGAAAGCCGGGCTTGGCTGTGCCGACTGCGGAACCGGGCTTGAGTGTCGAGGGGAGACTCGGGCTTGAGTGTGCCGACGCGGAGCCGGGCTTGGAGGTGCCGACGCGAGCCAGCCTGGAGGTGCCGACGCGGAGCCGAGCTTGAGTGTGCCGACGCGGAGCCGGGCTTGAGTGTGCCGACGCGGAGCCGGGCTTGGAGGTGCCGACGCGGCGGGCTTGGAGGTGCCAACGCGGAGCCGGGCTTGAATTGCCGGTGCGAAATCCGGTCTTTTTGTGCCGACGCGGAGCCGTCTTAAGTTGTGACCGGTGCCGGTGCGGAACCGGTCTTTTGTGCCGACGCGGAGCCGGTCTTAAGTTGCGGTGCGGAACCGGTCTTTTTGCGGAGCCGGTCTTTAAGCCGGTCTTTTGCCGACGCGGAGCCGGTCTTTGGTGCCGACGCGGAGCCGGTCTTAAGTTGCCGGTGCGGAGCCGGTCTTTTTTGCCGATGCGCCGGTCTTTGGTGCCACGGGAGCCGATCTTTGGTGCCGACGCGGAGCCGGTCTTTGGTGCCGGTGCGGAACCGATCTTTGTTGCCGACGCGGAGCCGGTCTTTATTGCCGATACGGAGTCGGTTTTGGTCTTTTGAGATGCCAATGCGAGGTTGGTCTTGAATGCTAATGCAGAGTCGGTCTCCCTGCATGACATTTTTAAGCATCAATAAAAGAAAAAGTCTTAAGTGCAGCACCCTTGTTTTTCTTCTGGGCTTGAATGCTTTCGCCCGCTGGTGGTCTGCCCCCAGGGAATCAAGTTGGTTGGTGAGCTGGCTTTGCTGAATCTTTAGCTCCTTAAGGAGAAATCCTGCACCGTAGCCACTTTTATGGCTCTCCAGCTGCTAGAGCTGACTTTGAAACTAGGCTTGCTCGCCTTCTCTTTTCTCTCCATAGCATTGCAGCGATCATTCTCCATGTTGTGGACATCATTTCCTTTTCCTTCTTCTCTACAGGGAGTTAATTCAGAAGGCTGATCAAGCCTTCCCATGGTGAGATTGTACTGCTGATCCTTTTGGTGATGGAATCTTTACAGGGGATGGCGAGAAGTGGTGTCACCGAAGAAAGGATCTTCAAAGTGGAGTTCGGTGCTGAGCTAGACACTCTCTTGGGCTCCAATGAGTTCGAGACACGCTTTAGCAAGGCTTTTGGTGACTTTAACTCCATGGTATTCTAAAGATATGTCGATATGTTTTGGGACATCAAGAAGCTTCTGAACATCGGACTAGAGGCTCAATGAAGAAGAACCTCGAAGTGATTGATAACTTTGTGTACCAATTGGTTCTTCCTAATGCTATGGCAAGCATCCTCTGATATAGGAGAAGATTGCCATTGAAATCAAAGAGATTAGCTGCCGCTTCCGCATGGGCTCAGGAGCCAGAGGCGTCGTCGCTCGCCGATGCGAGATACGTGGATCCGGCCAAACGACCATGGCCGGGATGGTGGTCACAGCTGGCAATGTCCGTGGGAGGAGTCGGTATGAGCATAGCTTTGAAGACGATCATTGCAGTAGCCATAGCACAGACTTCCATCGCGTGCACACAACCTCGTGCATGCAATCCACCTTCCTTCAATTATGTGAATATATTACGTGCATGTAAACCTTACCCAGCCAAGGTGGAAGCAAGAGTTGGGGGAAAAGGAGTTGGGTGAGACGGCTGGAGCCTTATCCTTGCAATTGCGAAACTGGCACTCGTTTGGTCACTGCGGGGAGAGGCCGGGGGCCGCCTAGAGAGTGAGGCCGTTGTGAAGTCTTGGGCCACCGTGGCTGTTGGGGAACGCGGCTGCTGTGGGGGACCTGTGGCCTCTGTGAACATCGGGGGCCGCCGTGGGGCCTGGGCCGTCGAGAGAGAGAGAGACTGGGAGCCGCCGTGGAGGCCGGGCCGCCATGGACTTGGGAGCCACCGTGGAGGAAACCGGGGCCGCCGTGATCTGGGGCCGCTGTGGAGTCTCGGGCCGCCGTGGGATTCTCGGGCCGCGTGGGATCTCGTGGGCCGCTATGAGGGGCTTGACCGTTGAGGATGAGAGGCCGCTATGAGGGGCCGTCGTGGGATCCAGAAGCCGCTGTGAAGGGCCGTCGTGGAGGAAGAGGCCGTCGTGGGATCCGGAGCTGCCGTGAAGGGCCGTCGTGGAGGAAACCGGGGCCGCCGTGATCTGGGGCCGCTGGGCATTACTTTTGCAACTCATGAACTGCTGCATTTAAGGCTTGAACTTGTTGATTGAGATGGTCAGCTGGTTAATTAGAGCAGCTGAGGTTGGTGGTGAGGGAGGAGCATAGAGAGAGAGTGGTCCTTTGCTGCTCGGGCTATGCATGCCCCCCGCATGATTAGTGAGGACCTTCGGCATGCGCGTCACCACCATGGCTATCTTAGAGGGGACAAAGACTTATAGGTCAGGGAGACAGAGCTCTCTTTCCTTCAGTACGTCCCCTACCTGGCGCACCAATCTGTTACCGCCAAATCACTTTTGAGGAGCGTCAAGTGACAGAAATGCTTCGTTGGCCTTCAGAGGAATGATAAGGGACCGCCTCTTCAGCCGAAACCTGCAAGAAAAGTCCCGACCGGTGGTTCCGGGACCCTCCGACTCAAGTCAGCAATCTGGAGAACAGAATTTTTTAATGAAAGAGTAGAGATTGAGCCCCCTCCCCTCGTTGGGGGATTGGGGTCTTTATATACTGTTCGGGGGTCCCTCTTATCCTTTACGGTAACAGCGAGTAATATCTTCATTCTTCGTAGGTGGGTGTACTAACTGCTAAACTATGTCATAAGTACGCCTCTTAATTTTTTGGAAACCGTCCATGACCTTAGTAATTGCCGGTTCATAATATTTGATGACCGCCCGTGATCTTGGTAAAGCCACGTGGAATTCCTTGCAGCAAGCGGATGCTTGTCGGCCTCTGCCGCCGAGGCCGACGCCGAGACCGAGACCGGCGCGCGAAGCAGGCCGCGGCCGACACCAAGATCGAGGTGGGCCGCGGAGGAGATGGGCCCAAGGCCGCACGGAGGTCGATGCCGACGCCGTTGCCGAGACCGACGCCGTGTCGAAGCGGGCCGGCCGACACCAAGATCGAGGTGGGCCGCGGAGGAGATGGGCCCAAGTCCACGCGGAGGTCGATGCCGACGCCGTTGCTGAGACCGTTGCCGAAGCCGATGCTGACGCCGTTGCCGAGACCGACGCCGTGTCGAAGCGGGCCGCGGCCGACACCAAGATCGAGGTGGGCCGCGGAGGTCGATGCCGATGCCGTTGCTGAGACCGACGCCGTGTCGAAGTGGGCCGTTGCCGAAGCCGACGCTGACGTCGTTGCTGAGACCGACGCCGAGATCGAGACGGGCGAGTGCGCCGAACCGTGTGACATTGAGCTCGCGATTTCTCATCTCGTGGTCGTGTGGGTCCCAAGGTACATTCGTTGGGGGGAGAAGGATGATGTTGAGTTGAAGCCAACTGTCCCTCGTAGAGTGTCGAGTATGGAGTGCTTGCGTGGCCCTGCTCATGCCCTTGGATGAGCTTGCATGGCACTGTTCACGTACAAGGCTCTATTCACTTGCATGGCACTGTTAACGGCGAGGGAGCTTGAAGGTGTCGGCCATGGAGCTGTCGGCCTTGGAGCTGTCGGCCATGGAGCTGTCGGCCTTGGAGCTCTCGGCCTTGGGCTCAGAGCAATTGGATGCGCGTGGCTTTATGAGGCCATAAACGCTACCGTGGCCAAAGGGGGGCTCCATCGGTTTTCTTCCTTCATGGTTCTCTAACAGCGTTGGATCAGCCACATCACTATCCAATGGTGCTTAATGGATAGGGACACTATAAGAAATGACTCATGATGAATAGATAGTTGGTGATGGATGGTCATGAGCTGATTGATCACAATGGTGCATAGAAATGTGGTGGGGTTACGGTGATGGTGGGATTATGGAGGTGATGGGGTGGGGCCAATTAATAGGTGTTAAGGGGATGGCAGGGGATATGGAATAGGGAGGGAGAGGAGAGGAAAGGAGGGAGTAGAAGTGAAAGGGAAGGAAATGAAGAGAGAGTGGATGCGGAGATGAGAGTTCGAGAAAGATAAAAAAAGGGGAAAAAGGCTTATTCAATTAGGGATTAGTGTTTTTATTTTATATGTGTATTTATGTATGGATGGATAGATGTGTGCATGCATGCAAGATTTTAAGTTTCAATGGGCAAAGACCATCCTGGCAATTTTGTCCCATCCTTGTAGAAAAAGAAGACCAAAGTAGGTATAGGAATCCAAAAACCATCCATGTAGAGAAAGAAGAAGAAAGAGAAAATAAAGAAAGGAAGAAAAGAAGGAATGGAAAAAACATGAAAGAAAGAAGAAAAAGGAAAGAGAAAGAAGGGGAGAAGAAAAGAAATAAAGCAAGAAAGAACTTAGAAAAAAGCGGGAAAAAAGAGAGAATAAAAAGAAGGAAGGAAAGAAGGAAGAAGGAAAATAGAGAAAAGAAAGAAAAGATCGAAGAAAATAAAGTAAAATAAATAAAAGAAGGAGAAAGATGAAGCATATCTATTGGAATGCTCTACTAGAACGGTCATCAGGATAGGATTGGGCAACAAAGCATTCCATTGTGAGAAATTGAAAAACTTTCATCCCATGGGATTTAAAATCTTGCATGCATGTACATATGTATCTATAAAGATGATGTATGCTGACCAACAGGTCAAATTACCTCAAGCTGAATCCAATCTGCTAGCAGGTTAATATTTCTTAACCTGAAATTTGATCTATATAACAAATGGGTTAGTTCAATGAGTCAGGCCCAAGTTGTTGAGTCCGGTTAAAGGCTTTGGTCAGTTTTGCTAGTACTATTTGCTGGTTTATTTTTTTCCTTAAACCATCCTCATGTTAACATTTGGTTGTGCTCTACATCAAGCCATCTCGAGAAACTGCTGTTAGAACAAAATTTTGACTTCTGCTGTACAATAGAAAGTGGTCTTTTGAGCTTAGACCACACTACTTGATATCTATGTCTGCTAGCTTCAATGCTAAACCCCGTACACCAACTTGACCATAGTAGCATTTGCAAGGAGTTGACTATGATATGAGATTGCATAATTCTTAAATGTGGAGCATACCATGTACTCATGAATTCTATGTATTGACTGGAAGAAGTTTTCTGAGGTGATGTTAATCTGTTACAAGTTGTGTTCCACAGAATTGTTTTTGAGAGTAGGCAGGGCAGAACACAAAAACAATTCTATCTGTGAGTCTGGGAGCACAATTACAAGAACATAGACCCAGAAAAGAGCATGTAAAAATCAAAAGCTTGAATATTGCAAGTGCTGAAGGACAGCTTGAAGACATTTTAAGGTTATGGTATGTTAACAGAATGCCTTAAATATGAGAAGCTTTAATCTGGACATAGTTATCTAAAAATGGTGATGTCATTCATTGTTGAGATCCTTGTTCTTATGTAATAAAAGTATGCTTATTTTTATTCCTTTTCATTGGTGATCTTTTATTTCTGGATTTGTCAACAAGCATTGCTCGCTTAGCAACCAAGATGAAACTGAAGAGTCTTCCCTATAATTTCCCCTTTTGGTGGCATCATGACCTAGTTATCAAGTCCTGCTCCGCTATTTAGAGTCTCTGAGATTTTGTCATAGATTAGTTCCAGGTTTCAAAAAAAAAATCAACTTTTGATTAATCAACGTCGGTTTATTATGTGCACTTTGTCCTTGATAGATCATTCATTTACATTTGCTTTGAGCTGTGCTCCACCTTTTCTTCCCCTTTGTTCATCCATCTTTGATCATTTTCTTGTAAGCTAAAGAACTCTAAGTATGATAACAAAATTATACATTTGCCAGATGTGTTTACTCAAATCCCAAGAGAACTATGATTTTCTAGTAGGGTTTTCTTCTTTTTCTTTCTCTTAATGGTCATAGAAGCTTTTTCTTTTTCTCTTAAGTCCCACAAAACCTTAATCTTCCCTCTGGTGTTTTGATCTATACCACAGGGATGTCAATGACACAGAGTCTGGGAATGGATGTTTTTTTATTTACTCTTTCCATTTTAAAGCAACTCCTGATGTCTCTGAAGTTCTCTTCCATGATAACCTCCATAACATATGTTCACAGAAGCTTCAATACAAGTCTGTACAGTTACACAATTTACAAGGCATTACTGTTCTCAGTTATGCTCCTTGACTGTGTTATATGAGATGATTGATATTGGAGGGCAGCAATCATGATGGTTTTCCTTGCTCACATTTGTTATTTAGAGATAATACACTCTTCCTAAGTGAAAAATACAAATGTTTAGTATCCTAAATTAGTTGATTAAATGCAATTATGAATCTAATAAACTGACAGTTCAGTAAACAAACATTATGTTTTTGTGTCCTTGGCAGACTTTACTAGTCACCAGCAACAAAAATTGGAAAATGATGATAAGCTCAATGTTAACATATTTTGTATTGAACTTGAAATCTGTTATGTTGCAAAGAGAGCAACTGCTGATTTTCATGTTCAATGACATGATATTGAACTGCTTACTAGTCTACATGCTTTGAATTCTCCGTTGGTCAACCAAAACCCTCAAGGAAGAGACCTTTGATCACTTTCTTAGAGAATGACAATGACAATGGAGATTGTGTTAAAAGCAGCAAAGCTAAGATATAGATGATGTCATCCTTTCACCATCCCTTGATTTAACTTTTAACTAGACGTATTTATGTGCTTTGAATGAAGAAATCATGATCATTTTTCTGTTATATGGTCATTTTCTCTGCAGCCCAGCTTTTAAGTCTTCTGGAGACTGACATCTCCATTATTCCACCTATAACTGATGTGATTCAGTCTGCCAGTCTTGCATTGGCAAAAAGAAGTTGCGTTTAAATTTGGGTTCAGTGATTATCCTAGTTATAAATTAATGTATGATCCCTGTCCAAATAATCAAGCAGGATAGAAATCTATAGCTACAGAGATGGAGAAGATTGACTGAAAGAGAAAGAGAGAGAGAGAGAGAGAGAGAGAGAGAGAAGCTGTTCTAAGTGCTTGAGCAGACTGAGACATGAAAGATAAATTGAGGAACGAACAAATATTTTGCTAAACTTTTTGTGTATATAAATCGTGTTTTGTGGATGCTGAGATCCAAACAGAACATGGTTTGAACTTAAAGATTGAACAACATATGCTAATGATCAAGTAGTCTGAATCTATTGCAGACATTAATACATGTAACAGCAAATTCAACATTGCTTTCAATCTTTATCTTGCGCTTTAGCTGATTATGACAGTCAAAGAATATTTAAGATTCCATGGCCACAGTGGGAAAATATAACAAAAGGCTTGCTGGAAAGAAATCGTTCTGCTATGATAACCTCAACTTCTATGTCATATTATAGTTCTTTTAGTTTCCTACTTAATCTGTCTTTGTTATTAATAGCACAGCTTCAATCTATCTTTAGGCATCCAGATTTGCTGGCTTTCAAGCCAAAACTCTACATGCACAAGCTTCTCAATTTTACATCTTCCAGGGAAAATATCTTCTAAGGACCAAGAATACTTGGACCATCAATGGTTATTCTCTATGATGAAATGATGGTTCCCTGGTGGCAGTATCTGTACAATTGTTGCGAGGGAATAACCATTCACATCCCTACAATCACAACGAAAAGAAACGAAATATCTTACATGGCCATTGTTCCATGGCTGAGGGATTGGGCCCAACAGCACCCCTGCATGGATGCAGACAGAACCCATGTCAACATTACTTATCTTTGTTCATTTAGTTCTTGTTTAGTAATTTCATAATTTTTCATCAGGTATAATTCCTGATCCATGTTATTGCTAATATTCCAAATAGTCAAATTATAATATTTTTAGGTCCTCTTTAGATAATCGAGCAAGATTGGGCTGGATTTCCTGTTGGATTCAAGGATTGCACAGTCCATTTGGATATTGTCCTTATCAACTCCACATTTCCATATGGATTAGAAAAAGACATCAATAAGTCTTGTTTCTTGTTTTTTTAACCCTACAGACCAAAATGCTCCCGGGCTGGTACTTGAATAGGCTCTTAGAAGACCGTGGAGGCTGGTACTTGGGCAGTCCCTTAGAAGACTACGGTCTGGAACATAGGCAAGCCAACAGGCTCTTAAGATGATGTGCAGTCACACACTTTCTAATCTCATAGTCTTAATCATTACGTGTTATTCTTTTTGTCAAAATCACATCTTTTCAAGTAGACATGTAGACCCAAGATCCTTGTAGCAATCTTAGATCGCGATCTTTGATCTTATCCAAGGCCTTGTTGCAGATTCTTTAACCTTATAGATGGCTTCAGCTGTTAACATCAAAACTACAATAGTCTCAATCATTAAAGCTTACAGGCAACCAGCAACCACTGGTTTTTCGATGTTACCCAATGTGATATCACAGAATTCTCTCTACTGTGTTTGTTTTAGAAGAAATTCTGGTCAAGAATCTTGGCTTTCTAATCTGTCTCTAGGAATATATATACTAAGAAATATGGCTTTCTTTAGTCCAAGAAGTTCCCAGGCCTCCATTGATGGCTCTTTAGGTCAGAGCTATGCAGGTTTATGGCCATTGAAGCTTTTTAAATTACTCGCAATGCCCAGTTCTTGATCTTCCTTCAGTATGTGTGTCTGTTCAACAAGAAATTCTAGTCAAGGATCTTAATATTGTTAACCTATCTGCAGGACTATTTTGGTCCCACCATCAAAACATTAGAACTAAATGTAACTTGGTTGCTGCCACCTTTGTCACAGAGAAAGAGAGAGAGAGATGATAGCATAATTTTCTAATGGTTTATGATGTTCCACTACATATCTTGGAACTCTGGCACATCTGGATGGTGATCTTGGCTGTAAAATTATGCTATTATCTAAGAGCCTTGGTGACCTTCAGTTTTTGCTGTACTTATTTCTTCTCCTTCTTGCCTTATAATTTACCTTGCTTAGCAAGCTAATCAGGTCTTTTACCCTTGGAAATTTAATATGTGCAAATGGGAATGCCATATTCTTTCACATTGGCATGCAATCTCAGAGAACCAGAAGTATTTCCCTCGTCAATGATTTATTGAATAGTGGTCGCATTATGTATCCAGAATACATGCTTTTGTTTCATAAAGAAGCGTGTGTTATTAATCATGCCTTGAAAGATCTACAAAAAAAAAAAGCACTCAATTTTATTAGTGTTTGGCAAATGCATACTCCACAATAATCCATCATCAATAAAAAATTTTATAATATTTTAAAAATAAACGCACTTAAAGATTTAAAAGCTAAGACATCTAATCAACTCATACACAATTCTTATAAATAGTACAAGTTGCCGTGGATTTTCGTTCTTTGACTTAGGAACGAGGTGGTAGCACATGTCAGGATCCGGGTGCCATTCTCCCATCTTCGCGGACCTGCAAAACAGTGTCCTTACGCAGGGATGAGATGGGTGATCCCTACAGACGCCCAAGTCAATGGAAATTTTTAGTCAAAAAAGATGTGGAGAAAATTATATAGAGAAGGAGAGGATAGCGTCAATGGTGGTATTTTCATGCGTACCTGAAGGGGTCCTGATTTTTGGGTGTAGTTGTGGATTTTGGGTGTAGTTGTGGAAGTTGGCGATGCGAAGGCTGAATTTGACATATACCTTATCAGAGCGCAAATTATGAAGAGGGGGAGCCTTATCTCTCTTCCATTTCTGTTTATGGGGGATTACTTCGGAAAGAGCTCTAAGATTCTTGTGATTCTAGTGATCTGATGGTCGGAATGTTCGGTATGGCGTGGGCCGAAGGTTGGCAAAGAGGAGGATTGATCGGGTGGTTCGGACTGTTAAGGTTCGATTGCTCTGGCTCAGAGGCGAGGCTTGGCGAAGCTGAAGTTTGGTCAGCCAATGTTGGGCCTGGCAAGATTCTGGCGGAGATACGAGCCAGTAGGTCAAAGAGGCATCCTTCGGCTTATAAAGGTGGGCCACAACTTAAAGGTGGGCTCGGTTCGTCTGCCCATTTTAACCAATTTATGCGAAGACTTTTTTATCTTACATCAATATATAATCACTTTTGTGCAAAGTTTCTTATCCGTTTGAAGATCATAGCAAACCCTCTTTTACGGAATAGGAGATTACTTTCAAGCAAATTTCTACAAAAAAAAGACTTTGTAAGAAGAAGATATTCCAATCTTCTTAAGTTCTAAATGCAAAAAAAAAAAAAAAAAAAAAAAAATCTTGTGTTGGGTGTACTCAAATCTCCTCTTTGTCTTTTACTTTTCTACAAACTCTGCATTTATTTTATCATGTTCTTGACGCTTAATGATGCTTTTCATTATCTTATAAAATTTCTTAGATATTTTCTCTCCTATTATTACTACCAAAACCTCTATACTAATCTTCATAACTTCGGGCTTGTTCGGGACTATCACCCAGCTGTCTTATACAACTGATTTTCTTAGTTTCAACTAATTTTGAATCCCAATTTTGACAACTTTGCAAATTAAATCTTGGCTAGAAGGGAGAGGGAGGGAGCTCTCATTCTAGAAGGCGACGCTGAAGAAAGGGGGACCAACTGGAAAGGGGGGGGGAAATTATCAATTCAACGAACGATTATCATACGATGCCATTTCACTTTAAAATCAGTTAAAAAGATTAGAAAAGTTTTTTTTTTTTTAAAGAAAGGAAAAAGGGGAAAAAAAACGTCAGTTGAACGATAATTTTACTTTGGTAAAAAACGTCAAGCTCAACTGACAATTTCGTGCCATCCGCCATCGCTGAGCCAGTGGGGGACAATTTCTTAATCACGTGTGTCACCGTAGCAACCCTACTGCCATGTCCACTGAGCTAGCGAAGAGCACTTCATTTCACTGCGCCGAATGCGACTGAGGATCCGTTTGGTTTGGTACGGAGATTGAAATTAAATTAGAATTATTGTTTTATTGAAATTAAAATTAAAAATATTTATTTCTTTATTTATTTAATTCACGTGAAAATTAGAATTGAATTGATTTTTATTATTGTTATTTGGTTATTCTAACTTCAAAATTGAAATCAACTCAAATTTTTAATTTCTTCTTAAGCAAAAAAAAAAAATTTAGATTATATCTCAAAATTTTTACATATATATACTTAATTTAATATTTATTTTATAAAATAATAAATAAAAAATCATAATAAACTGTACATCTCATATCTCCAAGTTAAGAAAAAAAAAAAGAGACCTCTTAGGTAGTGTTTGATACCCCAAAAGCTATTCCTGAATAAATGTACATGATAGCATTTATCCAAAAAATAGCTGAGAGAATAAGCACCTTTTTAAAATTACAAGTCTGCCATCAAGGGATAACTTTAGTTGTTCGTGGGTTCCGTAGGGAATAAGTTCAGGGGATAACCCATAGTTAAACATGGGTTATCCCCTCTGGTTAACTTTTTCAGACATATCCCCTCTAGCTATAGCATTTGAGGATAAGGGAGGATATCCCCTTATCCCCCATATAAAACACTGCCTTAAGGTTTTCTAACCTTTTTTTTAAGGTAGTATTTGATTCCAAAAACACTATCCCTGGACAAATGTATGGGATAGTATTTTTTCAGTGGATATCCCTAGGGATATCCTCTGATTATCCTATAAAAGGTATCAAATGCAAAATAACTTTTTCAGGGGACAACTTTATGTTATCCCCTCTTATTGTATTTGATTGGAGAGATAAAAGAGAGGATATCCCTAAAAAAAATTTCTAAACCCCAAAGTACCCCTATCGATCCTTCCCTTCTCCTTCTCTTCCTTGTCCTCGAACCCAGCAACTCGAAGCATCTCCTATAACTCCCCCCGCGATGGCATCACCCTCTAAGACCTCCCCGGCAACCCTTCCTTTCGCCTCTACCTCCCCGAGTTGCCGTTGGAGCATGGCGTAGATGGAAGGCGGAAGAGTACTCTCCCCATTCTAGTCCACTTCCTCGACGGAGGATTCTGCTTCTTCCATTTCTTCTGGCTCATGTACCACCAATTCTACTCCCGCCTTGCCCGCGCCATCCCCACCATCGTCGTCTCCGTCGATCTTCATCTTGCCCTCGAGCACCGCCTCCCTGCCGCCATGGATGCTGGCTTCGGCGCGCTTCTCTGCCTCCATTTCCTAGCTCAAGCTCCGGCGCCATCGCCGGAAGTGGCTGCAGCAGTTGTTGCTGATCTGGTGGAGTGCCTACGCGCTGCGGTCGACTTCAGTGAGGTCATTTTGACCTGTATCAAATGTATACAATGCCTGGGAGAAGTACTCCTCTTTGGGCATTAAATCATTGTAAGTCCTCCTGCATATGGTTTAAGAAAAGCTATGACAAAGTGCATAGTAAAGCCCAAATTAATTCTACTTTTCTATGTTGCAGATGAACTAGGACTTGCCTTCATTATAGATCATTCGAGACCGGGACTTGAACTACAAGAGTTGCTTCAGTTGCACATCTAAGGAGAATGGACTATACCCACCCTGAGATAAAGTTATATTTTATGGAAGAATTGTAGATAGCGCAGTCGCAAAGTTTGCATCATGGCTAAAATTAGTGCCCATCGAGTCCAGAGAGGCACTGATAAAAGGCAAGCCAAGGCTTTCAGCTGACAATTGGACAACCATGTCAATGAATAATTCTAATCAAATACTTGGTAATAATTGTTAGATAAGCACGCGACTCATGGATTTAAGATGTTTTGTTTTTTTAAAACAGCAGTTCTGGATGGTAATAGGCCATTTAGCCTCGCAAATATTTGCGATGTTTTAGTGCCACTACTTGATGAACAACTAGACTATTATAGGAAGTAAAAGAGACATATAATCACTGATGAAGTCTGCAATGAGTCAAAGAGAGATATAATCACGAATCGGCCATCCGAGTATCTGCCTACAGGCCTCCTGATGAAGTCTGCAATGAGTCAAAGAGAGATATAAACTGCATTAGAGAACAAACAAAACAGTTCATCTATTACATGTCAGACTCAGCCTGATACCAACTTCACAAGAATTGTGATAATATTACATGTCCTCATTCAATATTGCCAATGCATTTGCAAGAAGCAAAAAACCCTCAAACAACTTCCACAACTCCATTTTTTGCCCATTTACATGAGAAGATAAAATCAAAAGTAAAAACAAACAGAAAAAAAATACAGCATTGCTTCACAATGGTTTATTCTTCATTTCTCTTGTTTTTCTCTAGCCGTGCTCTTCCTCATCCATTATGAAGCCTGCCCCTGTTTAGAAGTCATGTTTCAGAGAGCTCCACATGGATTTGAAGTCCCGTTTCTGAGAGCCCCATATAGATCTTGAACAGCTTTAAGAATTGGTGTTATCATTGATGTTCCAAAAGGCAGCCATGCAACATACCAAAAAGTTAATATGAAGAACAAGCAGCCGTAGGAAAGCTTCCACCACAATATCAACATAAACTCACAAATTTGATAGGAGCACTGCAAATGGACATAGTTAATTTGACAAGAAAAAGATTATCTTTAACAACAGTCAGCTCAATTTGAAACATGTTGGTATCTGGAGGGCCCCCGATACACAGCAACAGCAAATTGTCTCAAGCCGAGACACAGCACAAAACATAACTAGAAACAGAAACATCAGTCAGATCAAATATGTAAGGAACATTCAAGGGACATAGATTAAGTTGGCTCAGGAAGGCATCCGAGTCAAGTAATAGAAAGATAGAACATGTATGGTAAAGCATTGAAGCTCTAATGGAAAACCTCGAATACTTCCAAACTTAAAAGGGACATAGATTGAGTTGGCTCAAGAAGGCATCCGAGTCAGGAAATAGTAAGAAAATGCCTAACATCATGGCCCTTGGCTCAGATAGGGTATGACATACATGCTTTACAACAGTTGCATTTAGAAATGCCCTCCAAGTCGTGATAGCACAGCACATAAATTCAGCATCAAAATAAATAAGAAGTCCCTATCATCATAGATAGGTTGTGACATACATGCTTCACAATGGTTGCATTAGAAATGCCCTCAAGTCGTGATAGCAAGCACATAAAATCAGCATCAAAACAAATAAGAAGTCCCTATCATCATTGCCAAATTGAATTGAGTAGGCTCAAAACTAATCGCAGCCCACACAAGCAAAAAAATTTGAAATCATATGAACAAGCCAAAATTTGCAGGACGGTATTGGTTGCCCCGATACATGGCAACATTTGGATACGGTATCGGTTGCCCCCGATACATGATACATGGCAACATATTAGTGTCAGAGAAGTCCAAAGGCAAGTCTTCTCTAATTTTAGATGTATGACGGACAAGCTTGGACACTTGTAATGCTCGTCGCATCACTCAAACATAATATTACTTCTATAACCTTTTATCCCTATTTTCTTTTGGGATGGTAATCTCACTGGCATAGCCACAAGGATGTGTTTGCTAGGATCTTCGATTGGAAGCCAAACTCAACCCATTTCTTTCATATTTTTGTATTGCCTTTTTCAAGCAGAGATGGATTAATAAACCGCAAACATATTTTAAACTAATTTTGGTTAGATCAAGCATCCGAGAGAAGATTAGACCTTTACAATGTCATTAACAATGATCTTATGTTTCTCTTTATCCAGATTTTGTACAAGAGAACATATCTTGCACCATTGTTGAAACTGCACAGAATAGAAGATTATAACGTGCCAAAATACACATTCATCAGTTTTCCAACATAATGTTTGTTACCCATCAAGGAAACATAGTGACTGAAATGATGACACTCAATTACCTATCCTGGACGTCGGGAATGGAGTGCTTCTCCCGGCTCTTCTTTGCCAGGTTACCTGCAGAAAAGTCCCACGACCGAAGGGGGTTCTCCGGTGGGACCCTCCGATGCCCAAGTTAGCAACTGAGGTCACAGCTGAAGAGGGGCTCGAGTGAGCCCCTTTTTAGTATGAGAAAGGAGGTCTCCCGGAGGAAGGATTCCTTCCTGAATGCTAAGGCAACAATTTTGGCGATTATCGCGCATACCTGTTTACTGGGTGGATTCACCTTTTTACAGGGGTTGACCCTGGCATGATCATGTGGGATTGCGTGAGGAGGAAATATCTGCGGAGTTCTTGGGAGGTGCGTGAATCTGCGCTGGTTGGTGGGTCCTGTCCCATTAGAAAGGGAGAAAGCGGCGGTTGGTGGCTAAGTCCCATCAGCCAACGGGGCTGTTGGGTAGTTGGGTCTAGTCCCATCAACAACGTGGCCAGTAGTAGGTGGACCTGGCATTGTCAGGCGGCGCGAGTCAGAGAGGCGGTTTCTTGAACCGCTGGGGCTATGCTGGGGAGAACTGGGACACCTTGACCCTTCCGGGGGAGTCGAGGCTGAACCCAGCTGGCCAGGGGCGGTCGGGGCCGACTCGGCAGGCTTGGAGACGCCGGGGCCAAGAGGGGCCGGCCAGGAATGGCCGAAGCCGATTCGACGGGCTTGGAGAACTCGAAGATGTCGGGGCCGAGAGGGGCCGGCCAGGAATGGCCGGGGCCGACTCGGCGGGCTCGAAGACGCCGGGACCAAGAAGGGCCGACCAAGAAGGGTCGGGGCCGACTCAGCGGGCTTGGAGAACTCGAAGATGCCGGGGCTGAGAGGGGCCGGTCAGGAATGGCCGGGCCGACTCGGTGGCTTGGAGATGTCGGGGCCGAAAGGGCCGGCCAGGAATGGCCGGAGCCGACTCGGCGGGCTCGGAGACGCTGGGGCCGAGAAGGGCCGGCCAGGAATGGTCGGGGCCGACTCGGCGGGCTCGGAGATGCTGGGGCCGAGAAGGGCCGACCAGGAATGGCCGGGGCCGACTCGGCGGGCTTGAAGACGCTGGGGCCGAGAAGGGCCGACCAGGAAGGTCGAGGCCGCCTAGCTTGGAGACATAAGGGGCCGGCTAGGAAGATGCCGGGCCGCTTGGGAAGGTGCCAAGGCCGGCTGGGAAGTGCCGAGGCCACCGAGCTTGGAGACATAGGGGGCCGGCTAGGAAGATGCTGGGCCGCTTGGTGAGGTGCCGGGGCGCCTAGCTTGGAGACATAGAGGGCCGGCTAGGAAGATGCCGGGCCGCTTGGGAAGGTGCCGGGGCCGGCTGGGAAGTGCCGGGGCCGCCTAGCTTGGAGGTGCCGGCCTTGGAGGTGCCGGTCTTAGAGGTGTCGTCCTTGGAGGTGCCGGCCTTGGAGGTGTCGGCCTTGGAGGTGCCGACCTTGGAGGTGTCGGCCTTGGAGCTGTCGGCCTTGGAGGTGCCGGCCTTGGAGGTGCCGGTCTTGGAGCTGTCGGTCTTGGAGGTGCCAGTCTTGGAGGTGCCGGTCTTGGAGCCAAGGTGACCGAGCTGGGCGAGGCCGATTGCCGAGGTGGGCCATCACGGACGTTGAGGTCGAAGTGGGCCGCGGTCGACGCCAAGATCGAGGTGGGACACGGTCAATGTTGAGACCGACGCCATTGTCAAGGTGGGCCGTCCAAAAATTTTATTTTTTATGGGGTCAACTAGCCCCATCAAATGCCCCCCACACTTCTTAGCTTGCGCGCCCCGCATCTGCTAAGCGAAAGGAGTGTAGAACTTTTACCTTGGCATCTGCACTTTCATGTTAACTTCAACCATGATTCCTTCTAGGTGGGAAAACCCCTATCCTCTTGCACTGCTTGTATAGACGTCTTCATGCCTTCTTTGGCTAGCTGAGGGCATGGCAAAATTGCCGAAGCAGAAATAGAGCCGTCGAGGCCGATTGGCCGTCGGTCGATGACACAGAATAGAAACCGCTGAGGTAAGTTATGGCTGTCGGAAGCCTTTTGAACCCCGGAGGGTGACCTGAGAGCTGAGGGTCGTCAGGTTCCTTTTGAACCGCCTCGGGGGTATGGGAACCGCTGTGAGGGGCGACTCGTCGGGTACAGAGCCTTTAGGATCTTAACCACTCGGGGGGTTTGTGAACCGCTGCGAGTGATGTCCCATGGGCCGAGATGCCGATGAGATCCTTTTGAACCTTGGGGGTTTGTGTGCCGCCCAAGTGGCGACTCAGCCGGTTACGGAGCCTTTAGGGTCTTAACCTACTCGGGGGCACCGCCGTGCCGGGGCCGAGTGGTGTCCCATGGGCCGCGATGCCAGTGAGCTCCTTTTGAACCAACTTGGGGTTTATATACCGCCCAAGTGGCGACTCAGCTAGGTACAGAGCCTTTAGGGTCTTAACCTACTCGGGGGCACCACCGTGCCGGGGCCAAGTGGTGTCCCATAGGCTGCAATGCCAGTGAGCTCCTTTTGAACCAACTTAGGGGTTTGTGTGCCGCCCAAGTGGCGACTCAGCCAGGTACGGAGCCTTTAGGGTCTTAACCTACTCGGGGGCACCGCCGTGCCGGGGCCGAGTGGTGTCCCATAGGCCGCGATGCCAGTGAGCTCCTTTTAAACCATCTTGGGGGTTTGTGTGCCGCCCAAGTGGCGACTCAGCTGGGTACGGAGCCTTTAGGGTCTTAACCTACTCGAGGGCACCGCCGTGCTGGGGCCGAGTGGTGTCCCGTGGGCCGCAATGCCAGTGAGCTCCTTTTGAACCATCTTGGGGGTTTGTGTGCCGCCCAAGTGGCGACTCAGCCGGGTACGGAGCCTTTAGGGTCTTAACCTACTCGGGGGCACCGCCGTGCCGGGGCCGAGTGGTGTCCCGTGGGCCGCGATGCCAGTGAGCTCCTTTTGAACCATCTTGGGGGTTTGTGTGCCGCCCAAGTGGCAACTCAGCCAGGTACGGAGCCTTTAGGGTCTTAACATACTCGGGGGCACCGCCGTGCCGGGGCCGAGTGGTGTCCCATGGGCCGCGATGCCGGTGAGCTCCTTTGAGAGACTTGGTCCTATGGTGCAAGGGAGAACAAGCTGTGGCATCAGAAGGGGCCTTCTTTATTACTCATGCTTCTGGAAGTACATCATTGGTAATACTGGCGGAGGTTGTCCGCATTCCAGGTACGTGGAATGGATTTCCCATCGAGTTCCTCTAATTTGTATGCCCCCCTGTGAAGTATTTCGATGACGCGATAAGGGCCCTCCCAGTAAGTACATACTCGGCAACTCCTCCCCCTCGGCCGTTTAGGTGCAGAAGCTGATCCCCAGGACACCATCCCGACCATCCGCTCAGTGGGGGCATTATCGACAGGGGCTTGGACAGGCGGGGCCCCCATGAGGGCTGGCTGCGGCTGCGGCACCTTTTGGACATATTTGCCGAGGTAGCCCCGCTAGATGAGCTCCTCGATGGCCCACTTCAAGCTGTAGCAGCTGTCGGTATCGTGGCTGTAATCCCGATGGAAATGGCAGTAGCGGCTCACGTCGTGGGGAGGACCTTTCTTCATGGGAGGAGGACGTTGGAGATAATCTCACCCTCGATCTCCATCAGAATGTGGGATTGAGGGGCTAGAAGAGGCATGAGCTTACTCTCATCGGGGACGGGGCTCCGACGCCTGTTCTCGGAACGACGAGGCGGGTCAGCTCGCCTGTGTCGAGGGGGCCGCTAGGCTCGGGGCGAGCGGGCTTGTGGCTGGAGTTTCTTGAAGATTCTCGATGGGTGAAGTCGGCTTCGTCCGCGCGGATGTATTTCTGAGCTCGGAGGGGAGATCAAAATAAGAGCTTGGGGCTTCTTATCCAAGAAGAAAGTGAAGCGGGACGGGAGGAGTCCCCGCTTCAACACCAGTGCTGCCACCGCGTCGTCGAGGTGATAGACCTCGAGGGCGGCGGCCTTGAACTGGGACATAAAGTCCCGCAAAGACTCTCCCTCCTTCTGACGGACGGAGAAAAGACTGTCGGCTACCCTTGGGATTCGCCGGCAGGCATCGAAGTGTGCCAGAAAGGCTTTCTCCAGCTCCCGGAAGGAGTCGATGCTGTGAGGGGGCAGGCGTGAGTGCCATGCACGGGCGGCCTTCCGCAGGGTAGCGGGGAAGGCTTTACAGAGAAGGGCGTCTGAAGCGCCCTGGATTTGCATCATTGCTTTGTAACTCTCGAGATGATCGAGAGGATCCATCGTACCATCGTATGGGTCTATCTGAGGAAAGCGGAACTTGGAGGGGACTGGTTCCTTCAATATCCGGCAAGTGTAAGGATGACGAGTTTCGAACTCTTCCTTCGGGTGATGGTTGATCTTCTTGGCAAACTCGTCGAGGTGCCTGTTGTACTCCTCCAGGCGTTCCTCCGCCTGGCAGCTGATCGTCGGGGCCCTCCGAGATGGCTCAGAGGAAGAAGAAGAAGAGGCGGAAGGAGATGGAGACGGAAGTCGGGACTTCCGCCTGGGTTCCTCGTGATGATGTGGCTTGGGAGAAGATTTGTTGGGACCGCGGTCAGGGGACCGTGGCCGCTTGGAGGGCTCGCGTCGAGGCTTCCTAGGGGAAACCTGACGTCGGCCGGTCTCTCGCCGACCGGCCTCCCGCCGAGGAGAACCTCCCCTCGCCGACTGTTGACTGGCGAGGGAAGTAGTCTAATGCTGGGTGGCCACGGACTATTGTTGCTGGAGCCCGTAGACCATGGCGGTGAGATTCTGGACTTGCTGGGAAAGAGTAGCCAGTCGCTCCGCTGTTTGGTCAACGGCCTCCGGCGGCGGACAGGCAGCTGGAGGGTTGGTAGCAGGGGGATTGGCCTCCTGCTGCCTAGTCAGCGGGGAGAGCCCCGCTGGACAGCTGACGGAGGTATCCCGAGCTCGCATCACCACCATGGCTTCTCAAAGAGAAGAGGGGGAGAGAGTCTCGCCTACCGAGATATAGCGCAGGGAGAACGTTCGCTACTTTTTCTTATCCCCCTTCCTGGCGCGCCAATCTGATGACGCTCAATCATCTATCCTGGACATCGGGAACGGAGTGCTTCTCCCGGCTCTTCTTCACCAGGTTACCTGCAAAAAAGTCCCAGGACCGGAGGGGGTTCTTCGGTGCGACCTCCGATGCCCAAATTAGCAACTGAGGTCACAGCTAAAGAGGGGCTCGAGTGAGCCCTTTTTAGTATGAGAAAGGAGGTCTTCCGGAGGAGGGATTCCTTCCTGAATGCTAAGGCAGCGATTTTGGGGATTATCGTGCATACCTGTTTACTGGGTGGATTCACCTTTTATAGGGGTTGCCCCTGGCATGATCACGTGGGATTGCGTGAGGAGGGAATGTCTGCGGAGTTCTTGGGAGTGCATGAATCTGCGCTGGTTGGTGGTCCTGTCCCATCGGAAAGAGAGAAAGTGGCGGTTGGTGGGCTAAGTCCCATCAGCCAGCGGGGCTGTTGGGTAGTTGGGTCTAGTCCCATCAACAACGTGGCCAGTAGTAGGTGGACCTGGCATTGTCAGGCGGTGCGAGTCAGAGAGGCGATTTCTTGAACCATTGGGGCCATGCTGGGGAGAACTGGGATACCTTGACCCTCCCGGGGGAGTCGAGGCTGAACCCGGCTAGCCAGGGGCGGCCGAGGCCGACTCGGCAGGCTTGGAGACGCCGGGGCCGAGAGGGGCCGGCCAGGAATGGTCGGGGCCGACTCGGCGAGCTTGGAGAACTCGGAGATGCCGGGGCCGAGAGGGGCTGGCCAGGAATGGCCGGGGCCGACTCGGCGGCTCGGAGACGTCGGGGCCGAGAAGGGCCAACCAGAAAGGGTCGGGCCGACTCGGCGGGCTTGGAGAACTCGGAGATGCAGGGGCCGAGAGGGGCCGGCCAGGAATGGCTGGGGCCGAGAGGGGCCGGCCAGGAATGGCCGGGGCCGACTCGGCGGGCTTGGAGACACCGGGGCCGAGAAGGGCCGGCCAGGAATGGCCGGAGCTGACTCGGCGGGCTTGAAGACGCCGAGGCCGAGAGGGGCCGGCCAGGAATGGCCGGAGCCGACTCGGCGGGATCGGAGACGCCGGGGCCGAGAAGGGCCGACCAGGAATAGCCGGGGCCGACTCGGCGGGCTTGGAGACGCCGGGGCCAAGAAGGGCCGACCAGGAAGGGTCAGGGCCGCCTAGCTTGGAGACGTAGGGGACCGGCTAGGAAGATGCCGGGCCGCTTGGGAAGGTGCCGGGGCCGGCTAGGAAGTGCCGGGGCCGCCGAGCTTGGAAACGTAGGGGGCCGGCTAGGAAGATGCCGGGCCGCTTGGTGAGGTGCCGGGGCCGCCTAGCTTGGAGACGTAGGGGGCCGGCTAGAAAGATGCCAGGCCGCTTGGGAAGGTGCCGAGGCCGCCTAGCTTGGAGGTGCCGGCCTTGGAGGTGCCAGTCTTGGAGGTGTCGTCCTTGGAGGTGCCGGCCTTGGAGGTGCCGACCTTGGAGCTGTTGGCCTTGGAGGTGCCGGCCTTGGAGGTGCCGGCCTTGGAGCTGTCGGTCTTAGAGGTGCCGGCCTTGGAGGTGCCAGTCTTGGAGCCAAGGTGACCGAGCGGGGCGAGGCCGATTGCCAAGGTGGGCCGTCGCGGACGTTGAGGTCGAAGTGGGCCACGGCCGATGCCAAGATCGAGGTGGGATGCGGCCAATGTTGAGACCGACGCTGTTGTCAAGGTGGGCCATCCAAAAATTTTATTTTTTATGGGGTCAACTGGCCCCATCAGGAAACTCACACAAAGCATAAATTTCAAGCAAAAAAGAAGCATCTTTGAAAATATTTCACCTGCTCTATTTTTGAAATAATGGATGGAAAGAAAAAGCAATCTTTGAAATGTTTCACCTGAATCAGAGCTCCTTTGCGGAAGTTGAGAGAGAGCTTCGGCTCGAAACAAAGGGCGAAAGAGGAGCGAGGAGAAGCCGCGGCCAGGTAATCCATGGTTCAAAAGCCAGATCTATGAAGAGAAGAGAAGAAAGAAGATCGAAGACGAGAGCGGAAGATCAGGAGACATAGTGATTAGAAACTCACACAAAGCACAAATTTCAAACAAAAAAGAAGCAATCTTTGAAAATATTTCACCTACTCTATTTTTGAAATAATGGATGGAAAGAAAAAGCAATCTTTGAAATGTTTCACCTGAATCAGAGCTCCTTTACAGAAGTTGAGAGAGAGCTTCATCTCGGAACGAAGGGCGAAAGAGGAGCGAGGAGAAGCCGCAGCCAGGTAATCCACAGTTCGAAAGCTAGATCTACGAAGAGAAGAGAAGAAAGGAGATCAGAAGACGGGAGTGGAAGATCAAGAGACGAGAGCGGAAGATCGAGAGACGGAAGCTGGAGATCAAGAGCGGGAGCGCGAGACGAGAGCACGAGATCGGGAGAAGGTGGATCAGAGCCACGGCCGCTCGGACGAGGGGGACACGAAGACATTCTAGGGCTTCATAAGTTTTTTAAAATTGGCAAATCTGCCCTTAGAGGATAACTGAAGGGATAACCCGCTATTCCTGGATTTCCTAGGAAATAAGTTCAGGGGATAACCCATGGTTAAACATAGGTTATCTTCTCTGGTTAAAATTTTTCAGAACTATTACATCAGTTATAGCTTTTGGGGATAAGGGGGGATATCTAGGGGATATCCCCCTTATCCCCTGTTTCAAACACTGCCTTATGTGAGATTATATCTATATCTATATCTATATCTATATATATATATATAAGTTGGTAAGAAAATCATTTCTAAATATATTTTAACATTTACTTCATTCTTCATCATTCAATACTCATGTTGTGGAGGAAGAAGAAAACTTATGATTGGCAATGATCCTAGAAAGGAAAGAAGGAAGCAAGTCAAGTGAGAAGAGGAGAGAAAAACGAATCGCATTACATGCAAAAAGTATGAGAATGGCTACAAACACTGAAATAAGAATTATGATCTTGAAAAAAAAAATCAGATTTTTACTCTATCTTAGAATATGATTCTAATTTCAAATAAAATTGAAATTAGATTTCAATTCCATCCAAATAGATGATAGAATCAAAATTAGTGATTCTGGTTTTCATTTTTGTGAACAAGGGTCCATTTCGTGGTGATGGATCATCATGTTGATCTTAGATCATTGATAATTCTAATAATAAAATAATCTAATCCTTAGTAATTAAAAATCATCATGTTTAATACAATATATATCATAGTGATTTATTTATTATGATTAACAAATATTTTGATATATATTTTTTAATTCAAGACCACCACCAAAGGGCCTGGTTTTGAATTACTATTTTTGAATATGATGATAAGTTCACTCTTCAAAGAGATAATCCATGATGACAAATGTAGGCCAGCGGGACAGGGGTAGACCTGCAATCCATGTGTTGTGAAGTACATTCATTAAGGAGCCAATCACCAATAATCTACGAAATGTCATCCATGATAGCCGGGGCATGCCAACAGATCTCCTTCTAAAAGAAAGAGCATCCACAGTAATTCTCGACAAATAACAATATTATGTGTCAGCACAGATGTTTATAGCGGAATACGAGTCAGCGATTTGATTACTCGGGACTGTCATTCCTGGCATACCTCCATAGTATCCCGTCTTTTCGGAGAGAGCTCTCATGCCGGATTCTCACTATCCCTCTAATCCCGGGACACCTCTGATACCAGACTTTGGAGGAGGTCATGTTTATCCCGTGCTCCCACCAGGGATCTTATGGAGATCTATAGTTCTTACCCTCATAACAGGATTGATGCAGCCTGAATATGAAAACTTTCTATCCATCTAGAGTTAAACTCTTCATTTGGAAGCTTGTGTGGGATTGTCTTCCTACTTGCTCCTGCTCTCTGGAAAGGGACTGGCCATCCAGCCAGTTTATCCTCTATGTGGCTTGGAAAAGGAAACTGCGACCATGCCATTTTTACTTGCACTAGAGCGAGAAGTATATGACAAACTTTGAGACACCACCCTTGGAGAATAACAATGGTCCTCGGTGATTGCCTTTCCTGCGTCTTATCCGCCGGATAATCGGGGACCACTGAGCAGAGGAGAGCCATATGGGCCTACATTGCTTACCAAATATGGTTGTCCAGGAATCTCCATGTCTTTACGGGCGAGGTGGTATCTATTCATAGGATTGTCATGAAAGCAACCTCTTATCAGCCGAATATGCTCTCTATAACACAGGCCATGACTTTGACAGACTGGGCCACTAGGACTCCTGCTACTTTTGCAGCGCACCGTCACACGATCTTCATCTCTTAGGACCCCCACCTCCAAGTTTTATCAAAATCAACTTTAATGGTAGTGTCAGAGGCAGATTTGCAGATCAACTTTCGTCATCCAAGGGCCAGAGGGAGCCATGTTAGCAACGAGTGATTTTAGTTCTCTTGATATATCTGTCCAACAAGTCGAACTCTATGTTGAGCAGATGTATCTTGGGCTCGCAGGCTCTCCATAAAAGAAGATTCTCTCACTATCATTCAATGGATCAAGTAGGATCTGCGTGATCATTCTTCACCCAACCCCTTGATCCAAGATATATGCTCAAATCTTCGGAATGCACAATAGTCCATATTCAACATGTCTATCGGGAATCTAATTCTCGACTGATTAGATTGCTACTTCAATGGCCCACCACTTTGACTTTTCGATGTGAAAGCAAGGAGACCCTTATTCTATTGCTTTCCATTAAATTTTGTTTTCCAATCTATTGGGCTTGACTCACACTAGAATGATGTCATCATCTGTTTGTACCAAAAAAAAAAAAGATAATCCATGAAATAGAATGACCTTAAATCATGTAGAAACACAAATAATTCTATTAAGTTCCCATGAATCATCGATATTCCACGCTTGACTTGCTGAGTTAAAACAGAAAACATCATTCATGACAAAGAAAGAATTGGAAAGGGGGCAAAGTTGGATTTCCAAAGCAGAAGTGCAAGCGTGATAACAATTTAGACAAAAAAAAAAAAAAAAACAAGAAAAACTGCATCAAAGTCTTTATTGTATCTCAAACTGATTGAAGGAAACACAACCACATGACAATTATTGCTGATTACAGTCAAGACTCGCCATCTAAACGAATATAACCTACAAAACAAGAGGGCCTTTAAAAAAATGAAGAATATAGTACATTGAGCTACATGACTAAAGGCTACTACAAATATCTGATACAGCAGTCGAAAGGGGTACCCATCCATACTAAATTGTTGAAGGTACCCTCTCTCCACCTCCATTAGGTCAACACAATCTCTCCCAAACAGGAGCAAGCATTAGACTATATGGGACAACCAATGCATGCACTGCAGTCAGACCTGACTAGTTGCTGGACAATAGATAAGTTACTTATCGCCATCTTTATCTGATTCTTCTTTCGTACCTTCTGCCACAGCATCTTCTGCGCCATCTTCATCTTCCTTACCATCTTCATCATCAGACATACTATTTATCACATCTTCAATTATGCGTTTTACCTCTGCCTTTCTATCCATCAGGTCCTTATTAAAGTAAGACCCTGCAGATGAATAAATTGCAAGGTAAAAACATATTGCGCTGCCTTTTTGTAGCTAATATTGTTTTGAAATGTCACAGATACATTTTTTAAAAAAAAATCGCATAATAAGAACCTATCTCTAGTCATAAAGGGGATTGCTACCATCAAGATTTTGTTAATAATGTTCCACTTGCAGAAAGGGCCATTTGTAACATACCTAATTGCCTGAGAATATCAGCCAAAGTTGCCTGCATTCACAACACTAGTTAGATATCTATGGGCAAAATCCAGAATATCAGAGAACAAGACATGGGTTAAAGGCTACTCACAGTATTGAAGTCCACTTCTTTCGATATATCACTGATCACAGCACGCAATTCTCTGTGCTGGGGCCCCTCCTAGAGACCTTACCATCCTTGGATTTTTCTGAATTCATGATAAAAAATTTCAAGAAGTGGAACATGGTTGCACATAATGGCTAAATAGATGAGAACATTATAAAGAAGATCAGACTCTTGGCTAAACAGTAAGTAATTAAGACAACAGCACAGTAGAAACATTCTTTCACCTGAACAAAGTTAATAAAACATTATAGCACAAAGTTTTTCATGTTTCAAGTCATCACCAATAAGCTACATGCAACTTGATTCAGCATGCAGCCTTTCCTAAATATTCTGATGCTGCCAAAATGGATATAATGTTACCTTTGGCACACTTTCTTTTGCAGATATACTTACTGAAAGAAAAAAGGTTGTGCTGTCAACATTCAAAACCATGCGCTAAACTTTACTTGTACTAAGAGGAAGCAGGTGCTACAGTCTCAGTTACCAATAGGTTGTTATGCAAACAAAAAATCGTACTGAGAAAGTATTTTATGGAAAAACAACAAATGTAATTATTAGAAACACTGAATGCAACTTTAAATCAAAGCGCAATCAACATATTATCTAACCTTCAATCAAGGAAAATATAGGTTCGCATTGCATTGTTAGACAAGGACAAGACTGAAATTTTGTACATTGTCCTAGAAAGATCATTCATGACACAAAGAATTGGAAAGGGGGCAAAGTTGGATTTCCAAAGCAGAAGTGCAAGAGTGATAACAATTTAGAAAGAAAAAAAAAAAACAAGAAAAACTGCATCAAAGTCTTTATTGTATCTCAAACAAACTGATTGAAGGAAACACAACCACATGACGATTATTGCTGATTACAGTCAAGACTCGCCATCTAAACGAATATAACCTACAAAAAAAGGGGGCCTTTAAAAAAAAAGACTAGTACATTGAGCTACGTGACTAAAGGCTACTACAAATATCTGATAAAGCAGTCGAACAGGGGTACCCATCCATACTAAATTGTTGAAGGTACCCTATCTCCACCTCCATTAGGTCAACACAATCTCTCCCAAACAGGAGCAAGCATTAGACTATATGGGACAACCAATGCATGCACTGCAGTAAGGCCTGACTAGTTGCTGGACAATAGATAAGTTACTTATCGCCATCTTTATCTATTCTTCTTTCGTACCTTCTGCCACAGCATCTTCTGCGCCATCTTCATCTTCCTTACCATCTTCATCATCAGACATACTATTTATCACATCTTCAATTATGCGTTTTACCTCTGCCTTTCTATCCATCAGGTCCTTATTAAAGTGAGACCCTGCAGATGAATAAATTGCAAGGTAAAAACATATTGCGCTGCCTTTTTTGTAGCTATATTGTTTTGAAATGTCACAGATACATTTAAAAAAAAACAAAATAAAAAAAGAAATCGCATAATAAGAACCTATCTCTAGTCATAATGGGGATTGCTACCATCAAGATTTTGTTAATAATGTTCCACTTGCAGAAAGGGCCATTTGTAACATACCTAATTGCCTGAGAATATCAGCCAAAGTTGCCTGCATTCAGAACACTAGTTAGATATCTATGGGCAAAATCCAGAATATCAGAGAACAAGACATGGGTTAAAGGCTACTCACAGTATTGAAGTCCACTTCTTTCAATATATCACTGATCACAGCACACAATTCTTCTGTGCTGGGGCCCCTCCTAGAGACCTTACCAGCCTTGGATTTTTCTGAATTCATGATAAAAAATTTCAAGAAGTGGAACATGGTTGCACATAATGGCTAAATAGATGAGAACATTCTAAAGAAGATCAGACTCTTGGCTAAACAGTAAGTAATTAAGACAACAGCACAGTAGAAACATTCTTTCACTTGAACAAAGTTAATAAAACATTATAGCACAAAGCTTCTCATGTTTCAAGTCATCACCAATAAGCTACATGAGACTTGATTCAGCATGCAGCCTTTCCTAAATATTCTGATCTGCCAAAATGGATATAATGTTACCTTTGGTACACTTTCTTTTGCAGATATACTTACTGAAAGAAAAAAGGTTGTGCTGTAGACATTCAAAACCGTGCGCTAAAACTTTACTTGTACTAAGAGGAAGCAGGTGCTACAGTCTCAGTTACCAATAGGTTGTTATGCAAACAAAAAATCGTATTGAGAAAGCATTTTATGGAAAACAACAAATGTAATTATTAGAAACACTGAATGCAACTTTAAATCAAAGCGCAATCAACATATTATCTAACCTTCAATCAAGGAAAATATATAGGTTTGCATTGCATTGTTAGACAAGGACAAGACTGAAATTTTGTACATTGTCCTAGAAAGATTGGCGTCATTGTGTCATCACCAAAGTTGGAGAAATGAAAGCAAACAGTACAAACAAGTAGCTTATTTCATTATCATATGCATAAATCAGTGCATATTACCTTGTATTCCAGCAGAAACTTTTGGCTGTGACTCAGCATCTTGTTTCTTGCTTGCCTTATCCTTGGTTGCAGTAATCTCCTTACTCTGGCCTTTCCTTTTACTTTCTTTTTTGTATTTGGAGGCAGATGATGGGCCAGATCCATTATCATCGACAGCATTTTTCCCTAGAGAAGATCCTGAGGTGCTTTTAGTGAAAATTTTCTTTTTAACAGTTGCAGAGTTCTCCTTAGTTGAGGCTTTTGAACCCCTCTTTGTTGACTCCTTGGAACCTTCTCTGCTTTCCACAGTGCTTCATCTTCCTTCTTAGAAGCTGACTTTGAAGCAGTTTTATAAGAATTTGTATGGGAACCTTTTTTAACAGATGAAACTTTTTCTATCTTGGGCCCTTTGCCCTTCTTTGTCTGCTTCTCCCCAGATCCATTATTGACAGACACAGGCACGTCAGGTTCATCTCCCTCATCGTCTTGCTCACCATGTTCACTCTCTTCCTCTGAATCCCCCTGATCACCATCATCATCGGTGGATGCATCTTTCACATCAGTAGAACCACCCTCAGCTTCATCATCATTGTCATCTTCTTTCTCAGGTTTAGCTAATTGTCTGTGACTCTTTCTTTGTTTCTGGAGCTAGGTATCATGGAAGAAATCAATAGAACACACAAAATGGATTGCATGGCCAACAAGGATATCAAAACTTGTTTTAGAAGTTGACAGGCCAGATAGAGAATAATTGATGGATGCCGTATCTATAAAGGGAACTTTTCAAATTTTACAATTCATACCATATATTAAGAAAGTAGTGTTGTTTTCAGTCAGTGCTATTTTTAGATATTTATACATCTAAATCCTTTTGAATGGCAATAGCAAGAAATACATCTACCAACTTGTATCTTAGCAGCATCCAAATTGGAATTTATAACAAAATGCACAAAAATTAATTGCAAGAGTTCTAAATAATGAACGTAGAGAGAGAGATTATGATCTCTTAAACATCATTTCGCAATAATAGAAACAACAATTAAACAATGCTACATCCTAAGAATCATGCAGAGCAGTATATACAATAGAAATTAGATTGTTGGGCTCAGAGGAAACTTAAAATACTGAAAGAAAGATAATCATAAGTTATCAAAATCATTTTTGCATGCAAACAAAGGATTCAGAAATGCAGCATCAAGAACTCCGACTATACAGAATATTAGCCTTGTTTCTTAAAGTATTTCTTTAATTAAAAGGCCAAGCACCGTGTCACAGTTTGTAGAAGTTAGTCTTGCCATTACTGGTCCAAATCCATGCACCCTAAGGGTGTCAAAGACAATTTGTTATGCCGTAACTGAAGCTAGACAATGGTTTAGATTTTGGGTCATCTCACAACCATCTCCAAGAACCATTCTCTTGCTCTTCTAGTTGCAACACAAGCAATAGATCTCAGATTTGTTTCATACCAATATTATGCATTCTGCTATTTCCCTTTGGAGCAGAGAGTATCAATGCTCTGTACAAAAACTAATCATCACAGCAATCACTGCTTCCCACCATGATATATGAAGGTCTCCAATATAAAGCACTGCAGATGAGACTTGAGACACAATGAACCCAAGGATTGGGGTACATTTGCTGTACATTGCACACCAATAAAGACCGGAACCAACCCCTAAACCTGACAAATTACAAACATGTTACAACCTATGATACCATAGGGTGCTAGCCTGTGATTAGTACAAGTGCCTCATCAAGCTGCTATGCATAAAACACTCTAAGATGAGAAACAAAAACGATCAACATTATTATATTGATAAGATTTCACAATTAGCACTCTCTCATTTCATTTTTTTTTCCACCCATTTTATTAAACCAGCCACCCCCCCTTCCCAAAAAAAAAAGTCGTTGACAGAGAATACAAGCCAACTTTTGCGAAATGGTTTATGTGACCACATGAGCATGGAGTCTCTTGAGCACAACATAAAAGGTCTAGGCCAGCACCAGACATGGATGTACTGGTCTAAGCAGAAGTGACCCACATGAAACTACTATGCATCTCTCCACCATCGCTATAACTATTCTTATTGTTTCTTAACTTTTATATGTTCTTTTTCAAAATTTCTTCATCTGTTATTGTAGTTTATGTGTGTGTGTGTGTTCCTTAAACATGAACCACTTATGCAGTTAATCAAGTGGCTGTAAACTGCTTAGGCATCCATGCAGTACCTTAATATAGTCATTTTTAAACCATTAACAGGATAGTGGTGCAGCCAATGTAGCTTGGCCTAAGGTTCTATCCATGTGGGAGTTTCTAGGAAGCACAGATACTTCAAATGATATTGTGTCCATATTGTATCCATCCCAGACACCGATACTTGTTGGATCTCACTAGATATGTGTTCCATACTCAATTGAATATCTCTTTTTTTTTCAAAACTAAAGAAGTACCATAGATGCTTCTTAGACACACTTTAGGCACTTCCCTAATACCTTCAAAAATGAAAAGGGTCAATTTTGTAGTCTATGATACCAATTTTAAAATATAAAATATGGATTATAGTCTATGATATAACTACTAAATGATAAGCTTGTAAAAGTTAATAAATTTAAAAAGTATGAATTACGTTATTTTGGCAGCCTACTATATGTTATGGATTTTGTTTTCTAAGCATATACACACATGTACTTGCATGTAAGTATATATGCATGCATGTATATATATTTATATATGCATATATAGATACATATATGTACACATATATTCATGTATATTCTTTGTTGTATCCTAGAAATATCCTACTTCTCAAAATTTGCCGTACTAGCATATCCATGCTCTATCATATCTATATCTATATTCTGCATCCTTGTCCATATCCAAAGTTCTAAGTTCTCTTGGAGTTTAGACAAAAGGCACATATCGTGACAAAGAGCATATATACATATATAATAATACATGATACTAAATATATTTAACAACGAATTACAATCTATCAACACAAAAAAAAAAAACAGAATTAGAAATTTGATGTAAAGGAAGAGGTACTACAGCAGTAGGAAAAGAGGAAATAAGAAGCTGCAGTAGGAGAGAGGAGGGAGAAAGGGGTGGCAACTACAGCAGCAGCAGCAACAACAGGGGGAAAAAATCACTAACTTCTCTTCTTGATGGGCAAAGAATCAGGAATGATGGACAATGCATGCATTTCTCTTGTACTTAGGCTTTTCTTTGACACGCACACCTTGGACAACAGAAGTCAAGATTATGTGTTGGCATTTGAAGCACTTTTGACGACAAATTAATTAACCCATCCATATTCTTTTCATGCTAAGCCATTTAAGGCACGTCAGCCTAAAATATTCCCAATTCTCATTTGTCATCACCACAAATAAATTTTGCGCATTTGTGCTCAACTTTTAAAGGGATATCTCAACAGAGTGGAAGAAATTAATGGACTTGATCGATCTTTTCCACCATACACCTCCAATTGCCATCTTATAGTAGTTCAAAATCTCTCTTACAGCACGGGATTGAAATCAAACACTCATCATGTAGATCTTCTACAAAAAGAGATGAAGCACAAGGCTAACTGGATTCTTTTCTTCCTGAGTATACAAATAATTAAGAGCCATATGAGCCAATCTCGATGGTGTACTTAAGACAATGTTTAGAATATTATTATCAAGCCTCATGTTAATCTTGTAAAAGGTCAAGACTACCAGAATGCCATCGTTCTAACTCTTGGGCAATCTTGCACCATCTTACAATATCAAGACCATTTTTCTTTTTTTTATTATTTTTTAACCCTTTTGCACTAAATGAATATAATACGCATATGGAACCAATACCAATACCAACTCCTATGACTAAGCCTAAACAAAAGATAGCATGGTCCCCACTACTCCCTTTTTATATTTCAAAATCAAGCAACCCAATTAGATCACATTGGTACTAGCCAAACTAGCCTTGGTACCAAACAGTCCCAACTGATTGCTACCGAGGCGAGCAAAACCTCTTGGCACATTAATAGACTAATGTCATGTCAATTTCCTATTGGAATGATATGATACTTATAATACTATGCTGTTGACCCATCCCAACATCATTACTTATAGACCAAAGAAGGCACGCATAAAAGCCAAATCACAGTACCAACATACCTATAATACTCTATGATGTTTATCCCCTTCAATCAACCGCAAAAGTGATGTTGTCTATCCTAACTATAACCAAAGGCATACACTTTATAAGAAGGGCTGAATTTCAAACAATGTTTAATTGTAATGAAGTCAAGTGAAGTTTAAGTTGTCAAGGCACTAGACCTCGACTTTCTTTTACATAAAGAGAATAATGTGTGTTTCAACCTCCCATAGAAGGATAATTGTCAAAATTGATTACAATTAAAGGTATGAGATTTATCCCCAAAAGAACTTAATAGTGTTGATAATATTGGTCAAAATTCATTAATATTATTAGCCCAAAAATAAAATGAGGTTTAAGTTGATAATATTAGTCAAATGAGGTTTTACGTTGTCAGGCACTAGACATCAATTTCCTTTTACATAAAGAGAATATGTGGATTAGGACCTACCATGGAAGGATAATTGCCAAAATTAATTACAAGTAGAGGGTATGAGATTATTCCCAAAAGAACTTAATAGTGTTGATAATATTAGTCAAAAACCATTAATATTATTAGCCACAAAAATAAAAAGAGGGATCTTCCCTCTCACATCCTAATACACATACATGGACATGTGAAAATATACTACCAATCCATAACACCTAGAGATATTCCAATTCCACCATAAACTGCAGCCCTATGTATTCTTGAGTGAAGTTAATCAAAGTTTGGGCCAATAGAGGCAGTAGGTTCAAGAAAAAGCTTCCTTGATATTCCAAATGCAACACTAGATCCAAATCATCGTTTTATTGTCAAGTTAAAACAATGCTAGGAGTTTTCGGTTGTTACCAGTCAATGCTATTGTCATCCATCCACAAAAAGTATTTTATCTAGAAACCCTTTACAAGCATGGTAACCAATAATCAAAAAACCTAATAAAAGACTCAGTACTTAGCTAAATGGATGCAAAAATTAGCGAACAAAAGAGATAGTAAATAATGAAATCCCAGCAAAAGAATGGCTTAACCAATAGATACATGGTTAATGGGATCATGCAAACCTCAAGCAACAAGAGAGAATACAATCTTCAAAAACAAGAGGTAGAAACATTGTTTGCTTGTGAAGAGATAACAAAAAACAGGGATAATATGTGTCAAAGATTTGCAGTGGTAATCAGGAAGTAGAAGTTAATTGACATTGCAGGCAATGACGAGGCACAAAGAGAGGAAAAGACTACTTAATGATGCTGTTGGCATTGGAGAAAAGAGCCGGTGATAGTGTGAGGGAGGGAAGGAGAAGTAAAAATTTGTAAAGAAAAGGTTGATCCCTCAGAAGAGGGTAAGAGGGAGCTCTTTCAAGAATCAATTTGTGTTCCTTTGACATATGCCACAAAAATTTACAGCATCCATCTTACGATCACTAATTTTATAAAGGTCCAGCAACTCCCACACCACCAAGATTCAACTACAAACCTATGCATCCACACGCATGTACAAACTAATACATACACTAACAGATGAATTATATCCACAAGGCCATCATGCAGACATGTATGCTCAACAGACTTTAAGAATTGCTGTCTTATGCACATATTAAACATGCAAACAAAAATATCATTTATCATGAAAGAACCTCCAAGAAGAAAAGGTGAGAGGATAATGGATTTACCCAAAAAAATCAGCAAGGCATTATCTGTGATTTTCTTTGCATGTGAATGGAACCAAAATATTGTACCCTTTGGGATATTCTAATAGCAAGCACAGATCTAAAAAACTCAGAAAACAAATAATTGCCAAGGCAGAAATTACTACAAAGAAGAATCAAACATCAGCTTTGCTAACTACAAGTAACACGAATGATCAAGGTCAATATTTTATCCAGCTATATGTTTTACTAATTTAAACTTGCTTCTCAAATATGGTTGAATTTTACCAACATCAGACCATATCAAGGTTTATTTTCTCCTTTTTCCACAAATGGGTAGAGAGATTTGTGTAAAAGTTCATGTGACACAACTCTATCAACAGATTACAGACTCAAAAACCAGCCCATAAAATAAGAAAGGGCTCTGTCTGCTTATAGATCAGTATCTAAATAGTTTCACTGGCACTATAATAAGAAAGGGCTGTCTGCTTAAATTGGGGTAATTACCATAGAGATCAGGTGACATCACAATAGTTACAAAACACATGATTGGAAACTTCCATTTCACATAGACAATTTTTTCTTGGAAACATGCAAGTACAGACTACAAAAGTAATCATAAAGATTTGATCCAACAAAAATTTTGCTTGTTTGGCCGAAGAAGATAACATGGGGATTCATGCAAGGAATGATTTATTGCATCTTCTGATACTTTCTATGTTGTTCATTGATCTCTGAATCTGATAACAGGTTGCATTTGGCTAGCCTTATATGGATCATCAATTATTACTTCCTTACTGATTGCAATAAAAAGACTATTGAAACTTTTTTCTTCCATTTTGCTTACTTGGTGAAAATAAGTTCAACAAGAAACTGAATTTAATCAAAATCTATTAAGGAAGTGTCCATGACTCAAAACATCGTCAAGCTGGCACGAAAGACCTTTCCTTATTGAGAAAAGATAGTGGCAAAACCGGTACAAAATGCAGAGGAAGTCAATCTTTCCTAAAACATGCAAAGAAAAAATTTTGAGCATCTCCTTAACATACAGGAAAGAAGATTTAAAGAAAAACAAATGAAAAAAACTAAGCTTGATTTCTTCCACAACTACCACCACCCTCCTCTTTTAAATTAAGTATATTATCGACCAAGTTATTCAAATAATCTGCTAGGCAAAGTATTGGTTATTTGTCAATCCCAATCAAATAAATACATTGGAAATAAATTGTTGCTAGTACTCAACAGAAGCTGATAATCAAAATTATTCAGTGATCATTCCATAGGATTCAGTTGAGATTTGTATGAAAGTCGAATTCCCCATATTCTCATTTGAGAATAGAAAGATTTTTATGAGGGAGAGTTTGAAAAAAGAAAAAAGAAAAAGAAAAGAAAGAACTTTTTGATTTTTTTATTTTCCTTTATAAAAACAGGTCATATCAAAATAAATTATCTAACATACAAAAATGAAATTTTGTTATGCTTAACATCTTTAGTTTAATTTGTAACTATCTTAGTTGTGTTTATTCTAGTAGCTTTCTATTTGCCAAATTGCCCAACACTGCCTTTGTCAATCTGATCACGGACATTATGCCTGATAATGTATAAATTCTTAAATTGAACTGAATGCAGAATGTGTGCACATAATATTTTCAAAATGGCATTTACAAAGTAAAACAGAATAGGAAGCTAGAGAAATCATCATCTCTAAGTTGCTAATACCTTAGTCTCTCTGTCAGAAGATGCTTCTCCAGATGTTGTCAGACGAATTCCCTTTGTCCTCCTCTTGCGTTTTTTTCCTTTCTGCAATCAAGTGAACAATATATCACATGAAAAGCTCAACACTTGATAATCAAACTCAAATTGATCCCAATTAAGGCATTTCAGTAATAGTAGAAGCACAAACCTCTTTTTCAGTAAGTACAAGATCTCTAGTAACGTAGGGTGATTCCAAGAATTCCAATAACTTGGCTGAGATTTCTTCCTGAAAGGTGAATTAGCTTGTATTAAGTTCTCAAATATAAGGGAAAGGTTCTAAAGACAATAATTTTCACTGACTAACCTTCTTGGTAGTGGCTTTCAGAACATGAAGATCAAGTAGCCCAGAGAAATCAAGCAACTTCTCCTTGTTACACTTCTCCAGCTTTTCCTTAATTCTTGCTCTTTGTTTTTCCTACAATGGAGAAAATTATCTGTCTTAACCAGTAAGTTTCTTTAAATTATAAATTCAAATCAAGTTGCTTGAGCTTTTCAGTTTTAACATTTTACCAGGCATGGTTTCATTAACTATATGCATTTAAATAACAAAGATGTAATATTTGTCAGCTACTTATGACATGATAGTCCTATTCTACTATTTTTTTAGCATCACTAAGGTGTCAGTGCAAAAGTGTTGCACTTTCCATGGTAGTGTTATAATTATTCTTTGATAGGATTCTTCAGGGTTCTTTTAACAAAAGAATGTTCATATCTTATAAAACAAAAATCATAGATACTACAAGTATTTTTCATCAATCTCTACTGTCTACCCTACCACAGTGGGTTATTTATAACTTGATATTCCTAAGCTACCACATAATTGAGTTTCCTTAACAAAATAGAAAACCAACTACCAAGGAAAAGTTTGGTTTATGTCTGCTAGCTAGCAATTAAGGATTATGAGTACATAGACACACAAAAAAAAAATGAAAAAAAAAAAAAAAAACCATCATCTAATAGGCATTTTTTTAATATGACCCAACTTGAAAGAGTTCTAAATAATAGAATAGTAATAACCCTAAAAAAGAAAAAAGAAATGCTTACCTTGTCAGTGAGGGTTTTGAAATTTCAGAAGCCACCACAAGAATTCAAAGATTTAGCAATGCAAAATTTGATGCATTTAAGATAAGGCCAAAGTCAAATCTCTTACATAAATGTTAATCCCTCTTTATCCTAAAGTTTAATAGGCCTAAAAGAGATAATAGCAGTCCCATCACTCTCCACTTCTATCATTCTAAGAAGTGAGAAAGAAGATGAACAAAGTTGCATGCTGAAACATTTCCCTTCCAAAAATAAGGAACAAAAATAAGTGCTAGGCTTTAGTTCTTAGCCTTCAATCCAGTAGAACTGGGGGCTTTCCTCCCAAAGAGCTTGTTTCTATTTTCCATGTCAAGAGTAGACTAGCAGTATCCCCTGCTATCAAACCAAGAAAACAGAAAAACGATGAACAAACTCAACACATATCTCACTGGACACTCTCTTGCAAGAAATAAAAAGAAATATAATATGACTAAAGATTCAAGATGCAGTTCTTAGCCTTCATCCAGTGGCAAGGTGGGTGCCTCCAAAACAGCCAGCTTCGTTTCCATCCATCACCATTTCCTTCCTTCAGCCAGGAAGCATATTAGCATTCTCCCTTGCTATCATTCCAATGGGAGATAAAAACAATGAACTGACCTCCCTCTTAAACTAGAGAGAGAGAGAGAGAGAGAGAGAGAGAGAGAGGAGGAGGAGGAGCATCAAGTTATAGCCTTAGCCATTAATTAAGTGGCAAGGGAGCTTTCCTCCAGTAAAGCAAGCTTCTCCAATACCTTCATTACCATCCCTCATGATCAAAAAGCAGATAAGCCCATGGTCAAGAAGCTTTGCGGAATCATTAAACCACCAATATTCAATAAGGAAATAGGAACCAAAGAATGCACTGGTCTATATTATAAAATACACCCCTTGTATCTTTCATTTTTTGAGTGCATATATAGAGAGATGGAAAGTACATACTACGGATGGTAGGATAGTTGTGAACCTTCTATTTCGTAACTTCAGGCTTCAACACAGTTTCCATTTGTAAGCATGTGTGATGCATTTTTGAGTCTCTCTTAATAGTCAAAAATCTCCTCAGGTATGATATCCCAAATCACATACCACTACTTCTACCATGAATCAAGATCATTTTCTCACTAAGACTTTCACCAAGGTAATTAATCAATTAATAAATGCCCTTTGGTGCCTTCACATCTAAATAGACTACTAGACATTTGCAAGGTCAGAAAATTTACAAATAACAGCAGATTTGGACATAAGATACCATATTTGTCTAACCAGAATGTATTGCTTAGTTATGAAAAATAACTTATTGTCAACTTTAGAAGTAAGCAGAGGCATGATATGGTATTGAAATATGGAAAAAATAAGACAACAACAATGATGATGATGCTATGGAAGAAAAGAAAGAACTATTATGCCACATCATTTGGGTTACAAAAAGGCTTTCATGGAAAGCAACATTTGATTTTAAAAAAATAAACAGAGAATAAACTCATTACATGATGCTACAGAGCACAGAGTTACTTAACCTCTATAATTAAATCATCAATCAGATAGAAGAAACATTGCACACGTTAATTTACTATATTTACAGCTAGGTCTTCACTTGAGCAGTTAGACATATCAAAATATCAAATGACTATTTAATCATTTCTGTGAATGCTGGAAAGGCCAAGCAAAAAGATAACTACTTGATTTTGTAACATGTCCTATTTAATAGATAATCTGGCATTATTTATTACATTTGGTGTTAAATTATCAAACACCTACTAGGTGCTCAATACCCTAAAAAGCTTTTGACAACCTCACCAGTCATACACCACGGTACACACACATATCAAGTTACCAAAACCAACTCAAGTAGCTAAGTTCCCACAACACCATCACAGGTACATATTTAGCCAATAAAAAGAACAAGAAAACTAAGGTTAGCCGATCTTGAACAGGACAACTTAGGCCAAACCATCCTAAACCGGCCGGAACCAATACGATTCGGCCTTTCAGTTGGTGCAAAGGGCAAACATCACAAACCACTAAAACTGTCTCAGTACCAGCATACCAAACCAACCCATACTGAACCAAACTGCTTGGTTCAGCCCAGTACAATGGCAGACATGAGTGGGGACCTTCGGATCCACCTAACCAATACTCCATGATCCTCTTGCTCCAAAAAGGAATTGGAGTTCATAGTAACATACTCACTTTAGTAAGTACAGCAGATTGAGATCTACAAGGGTAAAGGACTAGACATCTTTACACCTAACTTTTGTCTTTTATCAATAGAAAGCTAAACTACTTAAAGTCATTCAAAACATGGGTGTACATGGTAATGAATGTTAATAAGCACAGCAATATGCCTACAATCAGCCAAAGAAGCAACACTTGATGATTACTCTCCAGATGTCACCAAAGATATGCTCACATTTTGTTTTTGCGTGCATTATCAGATATTCACCATCTCATTGATTATTCCTCTCATCTTACAAGCAATATACATGATATTGATTCAAAGTATTAACATTTTTATGGATTCATTATCCACTAAAAGGTGTTTTATGTAATGAGCTTATTGTGGCATTTTGGTGTCATCCATTTAGCATTTCCTTATTTTAGCTGAGTCTTGTCATAGTGATAAGTCATTGAAGAACATATCATCTATGTGATCTTACAATGTGATGTCTGGCGCTTACATATTGAACATTTCATAGAGTATATGTGATTCATCTTGATGACTACCGTTTATATAACACATTACAGTTTGGCATCCTTCCCTTTATTGTAGTTTGGCATATACAACAACCCATGCTGGTATCCGATGTTGTTGGCAAAACAATACCATAACATAGTCCCTTAATGAAAAGTAGATCATTGAAATAGATATATCAAACTACCTTATCATCAACCCAAACAAAACCGGAGAATTGCAATATGTTTCTCTTCAGAAAATGTACCTGGAAAAAACAATTATTAATGGAAATAGGCATAAAACAACATAGGCAGTACTTGTGCAAGCACTCAAAGAAAAGCTTAAGAAGGGAGATTTACATTTGATTTCCTTCCAAAAAGTATTGTGTGAAGAATTTGAAGATTTCATCTACCTTTCTTTTTGACAGCTTGAAAAACACTGCAACACTTAGCAGGATTAGTTGAAAGGAAAGAACAATTTAGTTCAAAAGTAGTCGAATATGGCCAGATGTGAATTTGTGATGGTAGAAATGAAATTGTTGCACTAAAATAAGGCAATCTTGATATCTTTGGTAATGCGGTGACCAAGGTCTGCCATACCAACCTATACCTTATCATACCAATAAAATATTGGTATAGTATGAAAGTTCAATTGATATAAACCAAACTGATCCAAACCAAGCGGAACCATCCTATATCACCCAGTTTCAAGCAATACTACGCCTAGAAGTGAGAAAAAGTATTAACACCTTATCTCAACACAGGGTGGGTACCATATCATATTAAACTCGATACCAATTTTACAAACCTTGATAGTTACTATGCCATTAAAAACAAATAAAGCAAACTCATTTTTCATTTTGTAAAGCAATGGGATAAGGCATGTACCACATTCTTCAAGCCCGCATATATGGAATTAGCATAGAACAAAGCCACAACAAAGCAAGACACAAATCATTCACTCCATCCAAACAGACAAGTATTAATAAAAAAAAGAAGAGAGCTTATTTTTTTATTAAAAAAAAAAACCATTGCACAAATAAAAGATGTAGACATGGCAAAGAACTAAGCAATGACTTAGATTATACATGACCATCAAGTGGCAAAGAAAATTTAGAGACAAGAACACAAGATTGCACCCAAGTGACTCGGCAGCGAAATTCTGTCCTATAAATAATGCCCTCTGCCAAAAGCAGGAATGATATGGCAAAATATTCCTATGAAACCTTCATGAACTTTAGATTAATACTGACAGGTGGTAACTAGTAAAAGGACAGTTCCCTAGAATAATGAAACCTTTAATCATTCAGTTGCAGTATCTTTTGTTCCCTCCAACTGAGGTGTTTTTGTATCCTCGTTCTACATTATTTCAGCTTCTTAAAACAGAAACCAAAGTAATCAAGCCCACCTTTTGATATTCTTTGCCAAGAGACAAGTAATGATTATATGGATTTAACCAAAATGATTCAAGGCTGGGAAATTAGTGTCATCTAAAATTCTTTGAACATGCAATGTAAAACTGTTCGCCGGTCAAGGTCAAAAGATATTTTAACTTGTCATCTCAGGACATTAATAGATACATACTCCAAAGCAGGAAACCACCACATATTCAAAAAGAGAAAATTTGACCACTTAGATTGTTGTTGTGTTTGCTAGCATTACAGCAAAGGAGTTCAAAAATAAGGATAATAATAAGAAAAACAAGAAACAATAATGAATAGCATCATTAAAGAAATCTAAGTGTAGTACAAAGAGGCTCATAACTTTTAACATTCCCCATATTTTAGACTTCCTGCTTTTTAATTCCCTCCCCAGCTCTCATAACTTTGTATGGTGTGTGTACACACATGCTTTGTTTCTTTTCCTTTCGTTTCACTGCTTTGTTCTTCTCCAGACGGATAGGATCAGGCCACACGAAATGTTAAAACTAAAAGTAGATGATAATATATTATAAAAGGTGACAACACATTTTTAAAAATGTTAATAAAGAGTTGCTCCATAGACCTCTTGGCAACAAAACAACTAAGATACTAAGATAACAAGGTAGCACAATGAAAAGGCAATAAGAGAATCATCAATTCAAAAATTGGGGAAAAAATCACGGCCATTTAACAAAAATGTGCAACTAATGATGCATCTAATGCTTCATCTTCAACTACTCATCATCATGCTATCATCCCTACAAGACTATAGGCTACAACAAGATAATAACCAGCCCAAGCATTTTTCTCGTCATGGTCATTATGTTACACACATTTCTCTCAAATACTTTATGATTTATTTTCAGTCTAATCTCTTATAACTTGACATAATAATTTTAATCAACATAAGAAAGATGATCAACAAATTCCTTGTCCACTAAGAAAAAACTGCACATAGAACAATGTGAGGAATTGTCTTCCTGTTTTCTTCCTCAGCTAAAAGAGTAAAATACTATTCAAAAATCAAATGAATGAATGTATTTCCCTAAGTCAACATTCCCCCAATCCAACAGCTAAGCATGCCCCCTTTGACAGAACAAGCCAAAGCTTATAAAATAACAACTGTCATGGCATAGGATATGAAACAAGAATGATAGGGCAAAAGGTATCCCACATCATAATTGACAAAATCAACTTAGCTATCATTACATCAAATCAAGCTATAAATTTGCAAAATATTGCAGAATAAATATCAAAATCAAGGTTTACCATACCGAGAAATAATACTGTTTCGATACTAGACTGATATGATTCAATACAATGCATACCAAACTGAACCAGTAGCGTACCAATTAAATAAACCAAGACTCTTCAGCCCATGAGTCATCCTATACCAAGCCGAACCATCATCGATTCAACTCGATACAAGGCTGTTCAGTTCAGCTTGGTACAGTTAGGGTCAATACAGGGCAGTTTGATATGGTTCAAGAAGGTATCAAGTGGTTCGACCCTTTACTGAACCATGCCTGTTCAATGAGAGTTCAACACAGTTCGCCCCAGACCCTTAAATTTACTGAACCTCTATCCACTCCAGTAAAAAAAAAAGGGTAAAACACAACAATCCTCATTCAATCTTGTTCATGTCTGTGTCACTATAATCTTCCATTCCATTATTTTCTCTTTCCCTTTCTCTCTTTCCCCCTTTAATCGTCCTTTATCTCACTAATTCCAGCCTAAGCTTAATCCAAATATTTGTCCATATCTTAACTCATTCCTCTCATGTGCAGGCACGGCAACATGCTCCCTTCATCTCAATGTACCGACCGTCTGCTTGCATTCCATCCACAAGGTGAATCTTTTCCTCTCCTTGCAGTTTCAAAACAGAAAATCTATCTCTAGACCAGACCAGTACGTGGCATGTTTGGTTGTAGATTGTTACTATTCAAAGCACATCTTCTTGTTGCCATATATCAAGGAATTCAATTACAATAAATACATGCGAACGAAGAAACACAAGACAAATTGAAAGCGTAGAGTACCATTTGGTATGTCTTTGAGCTTTGTTCCAGAGCCCTGAAATCACGTAAAAAAAACATTAATTTAACAAAATTATTAGTTTTCAAGAGGCAGAGGAAGATACTGCTAGCACGCAGGCTAACCAGACACTTACCTGCTCGATGGAAAGAACTTTAGTAGCCGACGACCTTCGAGGAGACGGCGACGTATACCTCTCCACGGCCTTCCTCTCCCTCGACGGCCGCTCCACCGGCGTGGCGGGTTCTCTCGCCATCGACCGCCTCTTCCTCTCCTTCTTCTCCGTCCCTTCGTCCGCGCCCTGCTGCCTTCCCCGCTTCCGCTGCTCCTCCCCAACCTTCTTTCCATTCTCCTTCTCTCCTTCCTCCGCCTCTTTATTCTCCTCTCCTCCGACCGCCGCCGCCGACTCCTCTCGCGGAGGAGATCCGTCCTCCGACCTCTTCGTCTCCTCCTCCAGGGCTTCGGAAACCATCGGATCGAATAGAACGAGTAAACCCTAGAAGGGAAAGGGGGGACTGAACCAGAGCCAGGGGGGTTTAAAGCATTGCAGCGAGGTAGAAGAGGGTGGATGGATTCTTTTCATTTGGAGGCGCGGATTCCGATTGGAAATTTAATGAAGGCGGCCAAATGAGAGAGTTTGAAATTTCATTCCCAAATTGGGAGCGGGTCGTCCGAATATGCCCCGCGAATTTTCGGAAGACCGTTTTCAATAATTGTAATCAAGTGGATGAGGAGATAAAAAGGATGATTTCAAATTTTTCGATTTCTGGAATTTTTAATTGATAGGTTCTAACAATTCAAATTGCAATGATCCATGGAGATTCACTTTGTATTCAAATAATAACATTAATAACATTTGGCATGAGAGATGAGGTGCAATGTTGATGAAAACTATATCACAAATAATAGGCTAGATAGGGAGTGGATATTGAGATTTATATTATGCTAGTTATAAAAAATATTTTAAAGTTAAGTATGCATGATGAGCTATGTTTGTGCTATCCTTAGTATTGTTTGAAGGCATCTAAACCATTTGAAGGGAAAACAGTTTTTTCTATTCACATTATCTTAAGATTGAAAGCATGTAATTCAGTTTTAATATTTATATTAAATATTAATTAAATTAAATTAACATATCTAAAATTTAAGATTATTTAAATAAGTTTAAAACAGTATTTCTTATTGCGGAAGTTGTTGATAACGAAGGTAGCAGATCCGATCTGTAAAAGAAGTTCCCTTTCGTGCCTTACAAGAGCCGCATGCACTGCTCCTCTATATCACACGCACGCCTTATGAATGCAGATAGGAGGTGAAATTCTTGAACAATGGAATGAGAACTCTTCTCCGAAGAAGAGACAATCTCCAATTGTACTTTTTGCAGACTTTCTGTGATTGCAGAAAATTAGCTTTCACATAAAAGTCTCTGTCATTTTTCTTCTTACTTTTTTTTTATTCACATTGTAACCTTTTATATCCGATGAAAAATTTTGCAATAAAAAAAAACGTGAAAGAGCTCTTTAAAATGTCATTACATGAATCCCATCATGGCATTAAGTCCGAAGTCACCTCATCGCATCTCTCAAACGGCGAGCCTAAGAGGAAATGTAAAGTGACCGGACTTTTGAGCATCCTTCCGTAACATTATCAAGTAGATGATGACGAATGAAAGATATTATCAATTAAAATTTCCTTTTGTTAACTGAATTGATCCAATCAATTCCGTTTGAAGTCCAAATTCAAATCCGAAAGAAGCTACTCGTAGCTCTTGAACCATACTTCATATTGTGCCTTGCCGAGCTCCAATCCAAAGTGATTTATGAATTTAAAATTTATAAATAAACTTTCAGAGGCTCTATTGGATATCCGGATCGAATCACTTCGAACCCAGATCCAAACCACTCTGTTATCAAACCAACCATTGGTCCATGGTTCAAATTAACTTTATTTCAAATTCATATCGTGTCCCAAAATTCTATTTGAGTTATTGACTAACTCAAATTACCCTCGAAGTAGGTGCTGCCGCTAATGTCTAGAGCTAGCTAGACATAGCCAGAATGTACCTCATATGACCCATCTGATTGAGTCCCACTCAAATCAGTGATCACACCTGCGTACAAGTCATCCAACTATGTGCTTGACTCCATAGGTTCAAACCTAAGCCGATAGCATAGGAACGCTTCCTATACTAATCGATGTGACCATCTAGCCATGGTTTCCGACATCCGAATAGATCGAATTTGCACAAGGCAACATTCTGGAACCCAGGCTATGGTTGCCGCATAATTCATCCCCTTGTCCTAGTACTCTGGGCGAATACGGAGTTAACTGCCAACTCCGAGTAAATCACCCAAGTATGTTTCAATGCAATGAATCTTGTGATACCTCACAAATATTACCTTAGCCAAGGTTTTGCTAAATTGAAACATAGTTCGAGCACTCTCTCTAACACTTAGAGTGGACAATCCCATCTTGACTCATCATTGACCCAATAAGTACTTGATTGCACCTAGCAACCTTCCATTACCGGATTAGAAATCCGAGTGGTCCAGTGCCTAAGTACAGTAAGTTGCTTATCAAGTCAACACGATAGTCTCATGTCAAAGGGACACTTATACCCATTGCCTTTCTGTGAGTTGCTCCAGGTAGTTGAGCACTAAACAGAGATGTGTCACTGTTCAGTGAATGTACTCCTACACTCACCCGCATGTCATACCAGTGTTATACACTCCTTGGTTTAAGAGAACAAACCAACCCATATGACATACAACGACCTACACTTGATTACATCGTCGTCCTCGGTAACAACGTATTATTTGGCCACAAACTTATTTAAGAGTTACTCAACAATTTCTCCATTGTCGAATACATGTAACTCTAAGGACTACAACATATTGAAATTCTACTGAAAGATGTAAACTATATGCTGTATGGCCAATATTTACTTTTATTTATTGAATAAATCATGTTCATATACATTAACTCATAACCGTTTACAAGCTAGACGGTTGGCTATAGGACACATTTTCTAACAATGATGACTATAATTAGGATGAGGAAATGAATGAAAAATGGCCTTTAAAATAAAAAAGAGGAACATGAGTGTCTTCTTATACCATATAATTTGACTAACATGCGGATTATTTTTATGGAAGTCATGAAGCTAATCTTGAAGCCATTTGTTGGCAAGCATAACATTATTTATGTAGATGGTAATTCTATTTATAAAAGGACAATGAAGGAGTACGCAGACCACCTTTGGCGAGTGACAAGGGCACCATGGTGGGAGAAGACCTACATGAACCTAAAGAAGTGCAGCTTAACTTAGCCTAAAGTTATTTTTATCAGGTTCATTACCTCTATTGATGGCATTTAGAGCAAAGTTGCTGAGCTAGCATTTGAAGATGCCAAGCAATGGATAATTTAATCCCCAACCCCATGCCTAGATGATTTTGAGGCATTCAAAATCTGTTGTGATGCCTCTTGTATCAAAAGAGTGAAATCCTGGGCTAGGAAGGACACCTAAGAGTATCTCAAAGGGAAGCTCAACAATGCTAATAGTGCTACTCTACCTATGACATTGAGTTCTGCATTGTATATTTGTATTCTAAACCTTAAAGCACTGGAGGCATTACCCTTATAAAAGGAGTTTGTGTCCTATTTAGATCATGACTCACTTCGCTTGACATCCATAGGAAAAATGGTAGGCATTGTAAGTGGTGCAACTTACTGCAATAATATCTTTTAATTTGATCTCCAAGGTAGGAGTGGAAAATATATATCCAATGCTCTTAGCCGATAAGCTTGTCTTCAAGCACGGATTTCAGCTAAAGCAACAATCTTCAACCAACTCAAGGATAATATGAAGAGCTACTGGTTCAAGGATGATGACTTTGTATTACAGGGACCTCAATAGGACATCATCTAAAATTTGCATGCAAGAGTCCTAGTGTAGCACTCCAAATCCATATGCTAACCCAATTAAACCATTAGCAAGCCAAAATAATGTGGTCCTAAAAATTTGAATAAAAGTTAATTGGTAATAGATGAATTTATATATAAGCACTTTAAACTTTTTTTATTCAATATAAGGCTATTTTTTTAGTATTATAATCCTCATCCTTATAATGCAAGGCACATTATAAGCTAGGCAAAATATATCTTAAGCCAGATCATTGATGCCGCAAGAGTAGCTCCATGCCATGGTGAGATTTTATCATCATCTTTTAAGTAGATTTTTTCTCTTTTTCACTAACTTTTGCATACTCATATCGGTTCTGATACCATTTATAACGCTTAAAACCCATAGGCTAGCCCAGTTAACATATTAGTAAGCTGAAACCACGTGTTCCTAAAAGTTATATTGGAAGTTAATTGATAGCAAGTGAACTAAAGTTATAAGTACTTCAAACTTTTTTTTTTCATTTGATGTGGGATTATTTTTTGGATATTACATCTAGCTATTCAAGATTACCCAAGATTTCTCTTACAAGAGAGCTACTAATTCAAAGGTGGTGACCATGTATGATAGAGACCTCGATAACACATCATCCAAAAGTTACATGCAAGAGTCCTAGCTCATACTTTTGGCTAAGATAAGATACCCGTGCTTGTGGACAACGGTTCTATTGGCTAATTATGAAATGTAAAGAAGGCAATCAACAAGTACTGTCGGATATAGTAGACAACTAAGTATAAAGTATTGACACCTAAACTCTACACTGTAATGCCCATCCCTAAGAAACCTTGGAAAGAACTAAGCAAAGATTTTGTCCTAGGATTATCCAAGGCTGAAGGAAGATTTTTCTTCATCTACATGGTGGTGGATAGATTCTCAGGGATAGCTTATTTCATCCCTTGCAAGAAGGCTATAGATGTTGAGACACTACAAGAGAACAAAAATATAGCGATTCCCAAATGCGTCGATAAACATGCTATTGCGACGCAAGCGACGTAATGACAGCGTCGCTCAGATGATCGTCGCAATTGCGTCGCTTCACAGCGACTCTCTGCAACGCACCAAATGCATCGCAATATTGCGACGCATCCTAAATGCATCCCTAATTTTAAAAATAATTTTAATATTTAATATTATTATTAAATATTGCGATGCATTCAATTGTGTCGCAATATTGTGACGCATTAAGTTGTGTCACAATATTTAATAATAATATTTTAGAAATAGTAGCGATGCAATTTGAGTCGCTAATGCGTTGCTAATTAATTTTTTAAAAAATATTGCGACGCCAGGTCATTGCGTTGTAATATTTAATAATAATAATTTAGATATATTAGCGATGCAGTTTGAGTCGCTAATGCATCACTAATTAAATTTTTTAAAAATATTGCGATGCTAGGTCATTGCGTCGCAATATTTAATAATAATATATTTTAGATATATTAGCGATGCAATTTCAGTCGCTAATGCATCGCTAATTAATTTTTTAAAAAATATTGGACGCTAGGTCATTGCGTCGCAATATTTAATAATAATATTTTGAAAATATTAACGATGCAATTTTAGTCACTAATGCATCGCTAATTAATTTTTTTAAAAAAAATATTAAAAATTAAAATGGTTAATACAATTTCGTTACATTTAAATATTGATCGAAACATTCTTCACTCATATTGATCCAAACAATAATCATTCAATTTCCAAAAATAATTAATATATTAAAATTTTGAAGTTTTCATGTACAAAATAAAAAAGTAAAAAAAAAAATACATCAAGAATCCGTACGATCACGTGGAGGTTGGAAACCCTGTGACATGCGGCTAACCATATCCTGCAACTGATGCATCTGATCTCGCACGTCTGCAAGCTTCTGCTGATGGCCTCGCATACACTGCTCGAACTCATGCTCGAACTCCTGCCGAACCTCCTGACGAACGTCCTACCGAACCTCCTCCGTAATAGATCTCTGAATGTCATCTAAACGCTCGGCATGAATATCACAAGAATATCGCGAGCTGGAGGCCTGATGGAAAAAATATGCAGAAGCTCTAGTGCCCAGACCATAGACCCTGCGGTCTCGCGGCTGGGCACCAACACCTCCAAAAACACACATTGACTCTCCTCTGCTGAGAGTTCGACGGGCGTCTCCCCATCAGTGGAGTCGACCTGTGATGCCTGGGAGCGAAGCTCCTCGACTCGAATTATAAAATCAACAATAAATGAATCAATAAACTTCTTAAATAAAATTTTAGAAATTAAACAGATACTACATAAAGTTAATTTATTACCGCAACCTTCTGTGATCGCGTATCGACCCAGGAACCGTCCCTCTTGGTGTGTGTTGCCCTGAATAGATGAAACTCACCAGGATCTCCGCCCTCCTGCTCAGACTATAACAATAAAAAAATTGATATTAATGCAAATATTTGTAAATAACTAAATTAGTAATTAAATTATTTATGTTTTCTTACCATACGGCGTTTGTGCTCCTGAATCGAAATGGAGCTCGAAGTGTAGCGGGAGAGACCCGTGCCAGGACCGCCCCTCTTGAATCGCGGTTCGTGCTGGCTGATGCGGACCTCCTGCGCCAGCCACGGTCTGCTAGGCCTACTGCCACTCGTGCCAAATACCCTCTGGCACATGTGCAGGACGCTGACCCGATGACCTCAAACGATGAAGCATGTCGGAGTATCGGCGTCCGTAAGAGCCTCCCATGCTGCCCTAATGGCATCATGGCTGGCAGGGTCCCACGTAAACTTTTTTTGCATTAAAATAAATAGTTAGTTTCAGAATTTAGTAAGAATAAGAAATTTTATATCGGTGATAAATTGTATTTAATAAGTTTACTTGAAACTCCCTCATGGCTACAGATACGTGGCACCAATCATAGCCACTAGGATCTGCACGCCTCTGAAATACGGAGCTGATGTGGCTCGATACATGATGCTGCTCAATAAATCTATTAAAAAAATATATTTATAAGTAATTGACTTAAAAATATAAACATATATTTTTAATTAGTATATACTTACAGCCCATAAGCATCCAGTCGAAGTACGGTGCGGCCGATGGTGGAAGAACTCTCGGAGGTATGTGCCGATCGGCTGGATGGTAATACCAATGCAGGATCACCGCCGACTGCTGGAGAGATTGAAGGCTGTGCGATGCATGGAGATCCGAACTCTCCATCTTCAAAGCTCATGTGATCTGATGCAGCAGGGCTACGTCCCTGCTCACTCCGTATGTCGTCGGTAGATCTACCTCTGCTCGTCATATTGAAAATACTAAAGATTCATGCAATTAAATTACGATTAATGATTGACTATGTAAAAATTTAACACTTATAAAATAAAGTTGAATTAAAAAAAAAACCTCTCTGTTTAATCGGTGTCATTTGTTTCGTGAAATGTTGGTTCAACATCCGATGCCGTATCGGACTGCGATTCAGTTTCATTATCATCGGAAGGAAACCGAACATTTGCATCCGCAATTTCTTGAACATCACCATTTGGATCTCTAAGTGATGTTTCAGGAGCCCTTATGTTGTCCTCAATTGCATGCATTTCCATCTCATCCTCTTGAAATGCAGGGCACTCGGCTGATTGACTTGATGAACTCTCCTCTAATACGATTGTTGAACGTGGGATGATTTTAGAAACAGCCCACCAATCTCGCTTATCGTTGCGCAAACTTGGATATCCGCAGTAAAACACTTGTTGAGCTTGGGATGCAAGGATGAATGGTTCATATTTCTGCAATCTTCGTCGATGGTTCACTTCAACCAAATTGTAGTCGTTATGAACCCTTTTTCCCACAGGAACTGTCGGATCGAACCAATCGCAACGAAACAATACGGTTCATTTCATAGGCCAACCGAGATATTCAACTTCAACCACCTCTACTAACTTTCCGTAATAATCCTGCATATTTGCTCCAACACTTTCTCCTTTAACACACACGCCCCAGTTCTGCGTGCCTCCTGAAGCTACTAATTGTTCAATCTGAAATTTATACCCATTAACAAAATAGCCAGTAGAGGTTGTTACGGTCTTCAATGGCCATTGCGATAGACATTTAATGAAAATATTATCGGTTATGGACCATGGACCGTTTACCTATAAATTAATAAGCTATTCACAACCAATTCGAAAAATAAAGCCATTATTGAAATTGATTGAGTGATACTACTCACAAATTCATAAAACCAGTAAGCGAACTCCGTTTCTAACTTCTGCCCAATTGCAACTTGACTGATGTCGGGATTCATCTGTCGTTGTCTATCACAATACATCCTTATGGGATGATAAGGATTAAAACTTATATTAGCAATTAAATATTATGGTATATTATAATTTAAATTAGAAGTTCCAATTAAGCATTAAAGTACACTTACTCAATATATGGATCGACTTCTCTACAGTTTATTATGATGTAATAATGTGCTACATTATACTCCATATCGCTAAAATTTCTTGACTTCTGCCCCCCAAATGAACGGCCGATACCTTTAAAAATTGATATTCTACCGTCATTAGGTTCTCCTTCGTCCACACATACGTCATCGTTACGACCAAGATTTCGGCTCCTCGTGTGGACGTGACCCTCAAAGTAATGCGAGGCAAAAGCTGGACATGACCCTCAAAGTAATCGATGTTCTGCCTTAATATTCAACAATCGAGCAACCGTAGACAACTGGGAATGACCCTCACAACCAGGATACAATTCTTGATTTGCAGCACGCAACATATCATAAAATTGCTGTGCATCTAGATTTGGTTCTTCCATAAATGTATTCCGATTGAATTTATTACCCGATGCATTCATCACCATTTCTTCATATGTGTTTAAATTCACAAATGGTTTATCATCGGGAATTGACACTTGTTGGCTTGTAACAGCTACCGGAATTTCCTCGGTTCACCATAACAATACCAAACATCATAATCAGGAACAAACCCCTTTTTACACAAATGCACCTTAACAGTTTCAACATCTCTGTAGGCTTTATTTTGACACCTGTGGAAGTTGCATGAGCACCTAATCCTAGGCCCATCCATCCATTCAGGTTGGCTACATGCAAATGCGATAAATTCTTCCAATCCATTCAGAAAATCTGGATTAAGCAAGCCATCTTTTATCCTTGCATACATCCACGAGTGAGCCCCGCTCATTTTTGACCGACTTATACAATTTCTGGTATACCATTAAAGGAAACCACAATATAAAACTATATTAGCATTAGTACATATATAACTAAATTATTTCTTTTACTCAACTAAGGTAAATAACAACTACTTAAATCATTTATAACTAAACCAATTTTCTTTTACACAACTAAGGTCCCTACCCTGCAAGGCCGGACCACGGTTACAAAAATTACTGTGCTAGCAAGGACCGAGGTACAGGTTCATGCCAGGCTAATGCTAGGGATTGGGTTCGGGCCGGGCCGCAATGCGGTCCGTTCAATCATCGGACTTCACAAGCAATCAAGTGTCCTAAATTAATTCCACCTTCACTCCATGTATAAAAGGTGAGGCCCTATCCCATTCAAGAATATTTTTGTGATATGTTATTCTGCTATTAATTATCATCGATGGTTTACGTTGAAATTTCAGCAGCATTTCTCCATATGTTCTCCTAAATGTGTGGCATATATGCCACACTAGGAGAACGTATGAGCAAATACAAACCGCAATCTCAACCAACGATGATTAATAGCAGACTAACATATCGCAAAAAATATTCTCAAACTGTCCACCAGGATAGTTTGAGAATTTGCAAGACTAAGTCTTACAAATTCTCAAATGGGTCTAAAGGTTATAGTGTTGTGATTAATAATATGAAAATTCGAAGACAATCGAACTTATGCTTGTTATTCATAAATTCTTGTCAATTATACATATATAGGAATAGTATTCTATATATATAGTCACTGACTTCTTAAGATTATTATGTCGAATATAAATATTTGTGAAGACTAAAATATAAATCATTGAAACTACTAATTTGTTGCTGAAAATTAAATAAAACTACAATAATACTTTCATTCTAGCATTACATAATTTAATGCATCATTCAATTTGAAGCAGAATGTAAATAATCAAGACATAACAATTGTAAATAACTATAAATGCACAAATATTATTGCATAAACAGCTATAAAGAAATGAAGAGCTACGACTGCTATTTTGAAATTAGCTAATCTAAAGAGTTATGGTTAATAAACTAAATTAGTTGACCTAAATAGCTAAGCTAATTCAGCTCGACCTATCTAAGAGTTTTGATTGATGATCTAAAGAGCTAAGGTTGATGGTATAAAATCAGTTTACTTGAAAAGTTAAAACTGATAAGCTAAATTAATTGACCTAAATAGCTACGATTTATGAGTTAAATCAGTTGATTTAAAGAGTCATGATTGATGAGCTAAATCAGTCTATCTAAAGAGCTACGACTAATGACATAAATTAATTAATTTATTAGAGTGATCATTCTCCATATATATATATTACTATTGTGTGACCATTTGAATTAGTCATATCGAAGCAAGTATCACTTAGTATCACTATTGTGTGACATAAATTAACAGGGTGGGGAAAACCCCCCCTTTTTATTTTTTTTTTTTTGTGGCCTGGCCACCGTGGTCAGGCCATGGCCATGGCCATGGACGGAGAAGACGAAGGGGGGTGGGGAAAACCCCCCCTCTGTTAATTTTTTTTTTTGACCTGGCCACCGTGGTCAGGCCATGGCAGCGGCCGTGGTCGAATAAGACGGCCACGGCAACGGCTGTGGTCGGAGAAGACGAAGGGGGGTGGGGAAAACCCCCCCTTTTAATTTTTTTTTTGGTGGCCTGGCCACCGTGGCTAGGCCACGGCAGCGGCCGTGGCCAGAGAAGACGAAGGGGGGGTGGGGAAAACCCCCATGTTAATTTTTTTTTGGTGGCCTGGCCACCGTGGCCAAGCTACGGCCGGCCACGGCAGCGGCCGTGGCTAGAGAAGACAGCCACGGTGGCCGGAGAAGACAAGGGGGGTTGGGGAAAACCCCCCTATTAATTATTTTTTGGTGGCCTGGCCACCGTGGCCAGGCCACGGCCGGCCACGGCAGCGGCCGCGGCCGAAGAAGACGGCCACGGAAGACGAAGGGGGGGTGCGGAAAACCCCCCTGTTAATTTTTTTTTTTGTGGCCTGGCCACCATGGCCAGGCCACAGCCGGCCACGGCAGCGGCCGTGGCCAGAGAAGATGGCCACGACAGCAGCCGTGGCCGGAGAAGACGGCCATGGCCATGGCCGTGGGCGGAGAAGACGAAGGGGGGTGGGGAAACCCCCCCTGTTATTTTTTTTTGGTGGCCTGGCCACCGTGGCTAGGCCATGGCCACCCACGGCAGCGGCCGTGGCCGGAGAAGACGAAGGGAGGGGGTGGGGAAACCCCCCCCCCCTATTTTTTTTTTTTGTGGCCTGGCCACCGTGCCAGGCCACGGCAGTGACTGTGGCCGAAGAAGACGAAGGGGGGGTGGGGAAAACCCCCCTGTTAAATTTTTTTTTTGGTGGCCTGGCCACCGTGGCCAAGACACGCCCAGCCACGGCAGCGACCGTGGCCGGAGAAGACGGTCACGGAAGTGGCCGTGGCCGGGACCTAGTTTTTTTTTTAATGAGGAGGAGGGGGGGCTTACATCGGTCGAGAGGGGACGCCGCCGGAGTGGGGGGAGCTGCCGCCGGGGGAGAGTACGGGGGGAGCCGAAGGAGCGGACGGTGGCGGTTAGGGTAAGAAGAGGAAGAAGAAGAGAAGCGAGGGGGGGGGGGGGGGCGGCGCAACAGAGCTTATATAGTAGTGATTAGCGACGCAAATTTGCATCGCTAATCACTCGCTATTTTTAAAAAATTTATTATGGATTAGCGACGCACAATGCGTCACTAATCCATCGCTACTTTGGCCCTTTTTATTATTTTATGAAAAATTTAGCGACGCAACTAATTGCGTCGCTAATGTGTCACTAATTTGGCGCCAATGTCCGGTGAAAATTATTTTATTTCTGCGAAAATGCATCGCTAATGCATCGTAATATTTTTATTTGATAATTATATTTGATAAAAATTATATTTTTTAAAATAATTGCGACACATATATTGCATCGCAATGCTTTATTTTTAAATTTTTTTATTACATTTATTTTCTAAAAAAATTTGCGACGCAATATTAAAACTTGTTTTCTCTAGGAAAACTATTTTTATTTTCTATGAAAATGTATCGCTAATGCGTCACAATATTTTTTAAATAATTATAACTGATAAAAATTATATTTTTTGAAAATAATTGCGATGCAAATATTGCGTTGCAAATATTTTATTTTGAAATTTTTTTACAACATTTATTTTTCTAAAAATCACGACGCAATATATGCATCACAATTTTAGTATTTTTAAAAATTTGTGACGCAACAAATTGCATCACAATATTGTTATTTGATAATTATATTTGATAAAAAATATTTTTTCTGAAAATAATTGCGACACATATTGTTGCATCGTAATTTTTATTTTTAATTTTTTTATAATTTATTTTTTAAAAAATATTGCGATCGATCCGATCGGCGACGATCCGACGGTTGCAATCGATCGAAGCCATGATCGATTCCGATCCGCGATGACCGATCTCGAACCTTTGCAGTCGATCCGATCGGCGACGATCCGACGATTGTGATCGATCCAAGCCATTATTGATCCCGATCGGTGACGACCGATCTTGAACCGTCGTGATCGATCCGATCGGTGACGATCTGATGGTTACGATCGATCGAAGCCATACATGATCGATCCCGGACGGCGACGACCAATCTCGGACCGTTGCGATCGATCTGATCGGCGATGATCCGATGGTTGCGATCGATCCAAGCCATGATCGATCCCGGTCGGCGACGATCGATCTCGGACCGTCGTGATCGATCCGATCGGCGATGATCCAACAGTTGCGATCGATCGAAGCCATGATCGATCCTGGTCCGCGATGATCGATCTTGGACCGTCGCGATCGATCCGATCAGCGATGATCCGATGGTTGTGATCGATCCAAGCCATGATCGATCCTGGTCGGCGATGATCGATCTCGAACCGTCACGATCGTTCCGATTGGTGATGATCCGACAGTTGCGATCGATCCCGATCGGCAACGATCGATCTCGGACCGTCGCGATCGATCCGATCGGTGACGATCGATCTCGGACCGTCACGATCGATTCGATCGGCGACAATCCGACGGTTGTGATCGATCGAAGCCATGATCGATCCCGGTCTGCGACGACCGATCTCGGACCGTCGTGATCGATCCGATCGGCGACGATCTGATGGTTGCGATCGATCCAAGCCATGATCGATCCCGGTCGGCGATGATCGATCTCGGACCGTCACGATCGATCCGATCGGTGATGATCTGACAGTTGCGATCGATTGAAGCCATACATGATCGATCCTGGATGGCGACGACCAATCTCGGACCGTTGCGATCGATCCGATCGGCGACGATCCGACGGTTGCGATCGATCCAAGCCATGATCGATCCCGATCGGCGACGATCCGACGATTGCGATCGATCCAAGCTATGATCGATTCCGGTCGGCGACGATCGATCTCGGACCATCGCGATCGATCCGATCGGCGATGATCCGACGATTGCGATCGATCCAAACCATGATCGATCCCGATCAGCAACGATCGATCTCAAACCATCGCGATCGATTCGATCGGCGATGATCCGACGGTTGCGATTGATCGAAGCCATGATCGATCCCGGTCTGCGATGACCAATCTCGAACCATCGCGATCGATCCAATCGGTGACGATCCGACGGTTGCGATCAATCCAAGCCATGATCGATCTCTGTCGGCGACAATCGATCTCGGACCATCGCGATCGATCCGATCGGCGATGATCCAACGGTTGCGATCGATTGAAGCCATACATGATCGATCCCGAATGGCAACGACCGATCTTGGACCGTTGTGATCGATCCGATCGGCGACAATCCGACGGTTGCGATCGATCCAAGCCATGATCGATCCCGATCGGCGACGATCCGACGGTTGCGATCGATCTAAGCCATGATCGATCTCGGTCGTCGACGATCGATCTCAAACCATCGCGATCGATCTGATCGATGACGATCCGACGATTACAATCGATCAAAGCCATGATCAATCTCAGTCCACGACGACCGATCTCGGACCGTCGCGATCGATCCGATGGTTGCGATCGATCGAAGCCATAATCGATCTCGATCGGCGACACAATACTTGCGTCGCTAAATATTGCGACGCAATACTTGCATCGCTAAATAAAAAAATATTTTTATTAATTTACTATTTTATTGCATCGCTATTGCGTCGCTATTTGACATAATTAATTTTTTAAAAATATTGCGACGCACTGAGTTGCATCGTAATATTTTTATTTCATAATTATATTTTATAAAAATTAATTTTATTTAAAATAATTGCGATGCAATTATTGTGTCGCTAAATTAAAAATAATTTTTCTAATTTTTTGGTTTATTGCGCCGCTAATGCGCGTCGCTATTTAACATAATGAAGTTTTTTAAAAACATTGCGACGCACTGTGTTGCGTCGTAATATTTTTATTTTATAATTATATTTTATAAAAATTAATTTTATTTAAAATAATTATGATGCAATTAGTGTATCGCTAAATTAAAAATAATTTTTCTAATTTTCTGGTTTATTACGTCGCTATTTAACATAATGAAGTTTTTTAAAAACATTGCGACGCACTGAGTTACGTCGCAATATTTTTATTTATAATTATATTTTATAAAAATTAATTTTATTTAAAATAATTATGATGCAATTAGTGCATCACTAAATAAAAAATAATTTTTCTAATTTTTTGATTTATTGCATCGCTAATGCATCGCTATTTAACATAATGAAGTTTTTTAAAAACATTGCGACGCACTGAGTTGCATCGCAATATTTTTATTTCATAATTATATTTTATAAAAATTAATTTTATTTAAAGTAATTGTGATGCAATTAGTGCGTTGCTAAGTTAAAAAATAATTTTTCTAATTTTTTGGTTTGTTGTGTCGCTAATGCGTCGCTATTTAACATAATTAAGTTTTTAAAACATTGCGACACAATGAATTGCGTCCCAATATTTTTATTTCATAATTATATTTTATAAAAATTAATTTTATTTGAAATAATTACAATGTAATTATTACATCACTATATTAAAAATAATTTTCTAACTTTTTAGTTTTTTGTGTCACTAATGCATCGCTATTTAACATAATAAAGTTTTTTAAAAACATTGCGACGCACTGAGTTGCGTCGCAATATTTTTATTTCATAATTATATTTTATAAAAAATAATTTTATTTAAAATAATTGCAATGCAATTAGTACGTTGCTAAGTTAAAAAATAATTTTTCTAATTTTTTGGTTTGTTGCATCGTTAATGCGTCACTATTTAACATAATTAAGTTTTTTAAAAACATTGCGACGCACTGAGTTGCATCGTAATATTTTTATTTCATAATTATATTTTATAAAAACTAAATTTAAAAATATTACGATGCATTTTTTGCATCACTAAATTAAATTTTTTTTTTTTTGATTTTCTAGTTTATTGAGTCGCTAATGCGTCGCTAATTGCGTCGCAATGTTTTGTTGTCACGGATGCATCGCAATGTGGTCACAATTTAGCGACACAACGATGCGTCGCTAAATTTGCGTCGCTATTTCAATATTTTTTTGTAGTGGAAATTGTATCCTAAAGCCAATCATTTGATGATTGTGCTAATGTAAATTGTATATAAATTGATATATTAATAAAAGTTATTTGGTAGTTTATTCATTACAAGAACATCTTCTTAAAACTCCTAATAGTAATGAAGCCCTCGGGATCTTCCTTCACGATAAAGGAGGATTTATCTTTGAAGGTCCTCAAAAGAGTTCGTGACCAAATGATATACTATGACAGGGCCATAGTACTATCAATTATGGGACGTTGTATATCATATTTGTTGGTTGTCCTCTTAACCAAGGAGTGTAGAGACACTGGTATGACATACAGGTGAAAGTGTAGGAGTACATTTCACCGAACGTGACTCATTTCTGGATACTCTACTGTCAAGAGTTAATCTGAAAAGATATAGGTATAAGTATCCTTCTGACATGAAGATCACAACCAGTGACTTACAAGCAACTCATTGTACTTAGGTGCCGGACCACCTGGATTTCTAAAATCCAGCTACGAAAGGTTACTGGGTGCAGTCAAGTACTTGTGGCAGTCAGTTGTAGATCAAGATGGAATTTGACCTATCCCGTTAAAAGGAGAAATGCTTGTGTTTCAATTTAGCAAGACCTTAGCCAAGGCACTTCATGTGAAAGTCACATGATCACTAAAATTGAAATTACTTTATGAATTTGCTGTTTAGAGTTGACAGGCTCTTAAGCCATCCTTAGCATTTGTGGTCAAGAGGATGAATTATATGGTAACTGTTTCTTAGGGTTCTTGGAGTTTGCTCGGCAACTCTTCGACCTATCCGGACGTCGGGTTCCATTGCTAGATGGGCACATCGATTAGTATAAAAAGTTATTTCTATGCTATCGGCTTAGGTTCGAACCTAGAGAGTCACACGCATAGAAGTTTCTAGGATGATCTGTTTGCTGATCAACGATTGAGAATCGTATATGATTTAATTAATCAATTTGATTGATTGAATTATCTCAATTGGGTTAAGTACAATTGAATAAGATTCAATTTGGTTTAAGTCTATTAGAAGGACTAGTCAATTTCAAATATTGATTTGAAATTAGACTTGATTTGGATTTAAATAGATTCAGGACTAGCCAAATTTGATTTGGGCTAGGACCATGATCTATGTGGGTTCGGTCCAATAAATTCAGATTAGCTTAAACCAAAAACTAAACCCAAACCTCTCGCATAAGTATGAGAGATTAAATTCACATATAGATTTAATGTCTTGCATTAATCTTCTCCAAACAATTCCGTCGAAATTCTAAAGTGTTAGAATTAATATTGAATAAATGCGCCTCTTTGAATCAACCAGGCGATGGAATTCTAAGTGTTAGAATTCACGTCTCTTTGGTTCCATGACTCTTTGGTTTTTACCGAACGTCGGAATTAACCAAGCGCTACGGTTCTACGACTCTTTGGTTTTTACCAAACGTCGGAATTAACCAAGCGCTACGGTTCGGCTTCTCTTTGGTTTTTGCCGAGTAGCGAAATTCTAAATGTTAGCATTCAATGGGCCGGCTAAAAAGAGACTATAAATAGAGGGCATCCCTCACCAAATTATACAGAAGAAAAAAACAACACACGATATGTCGTGAATTGATTTTCTAAAGAATTAGAATAGAAAATCCTGGTGATTCTGGTGTTAGCGGAAGTGTGGTGGATCTAGAAAGATTCAAGTGGGAGGATTCAAGATCAGCAAAGTCATTTTCCGCGAGCTAGCACTCCCGGGAATCCGATCATTCGGGGCTTCGCGTGGACGATACTAGAGGCCGGACGATTGAACGGCTGCAGAGCAAAAAGGATTTACCTATTGCCTTTAAGGTAAGTGATTTGATCCCTAGATCTTAAGGCAGGCTTCAAGATAAGAAGTATGACTTCTCATCTTGAAGATCAAGATATGATCTTGATAGTTTTATTTATATGCATATTTTAGATCAAACGATCCTATATATAAGGCAAAGATATGATCTTGATGCATATTAGATAGATTAATATGTAATCTTTTAATTTCCGCATTGATAATAGTTATCAAATTTTAAAATATGCATGCCTCGGAGACTATTTCTCCCTACAAATGGTATCAGAGCCATGGTTTCGTTATTGATCTAATTTATTGCATGTAAATTAATGCTTCTATTAATTGTGTAATTATGGCTAAAACAAATCACAAGGCTATTGGTCACAGATGGATTGAAAATCCAAATTACCCATTCAATGAGGTATTCTGTGACATATTGCCGTGATAATTTAAATTATCTTTGGCTTCAAAACATAGATTACACACACTCTCAAAAGATGTTTTATATTTGATACATATTGATGTTGTATAAAACATGATATTTGCATGTTTAGTATAAAACATAGATATGATATATGATGGCATGATGTCTATGTTATGAAACATACAAATATTTATGAGAGTCTAATTTGAATGTCAAATGTTAATTCATAATCTCTTTAGATATGATCTAAATATAGGAATTATGAGTAGTAACATAATACATGTGATGCTTGATTGAAATATATGACATGTAAACATGAAATATATTTAATCCTTTGGGTTAGCTAAATCGGGTCCATAAAGGGTTAGACCCTAAGGTTTAAATCAACTGGACTAAAAGAGTATTTGATCAAATCTAATTAGATTAGGTTAAGAATGCTCTAAATCAAACAATAGTTGTAGTTGATCATGTCCTTCTCTTTGATTAAACCAAATGGAAGTAGATTAGGCTCCGTGGTTGAGCATGAATCTCTTAGATGGTCAAATCAGAATTGGTTAACCATATGATGTCAAGGTGGTTGGCAAGTTGCTCTAGGATCAACGATCGAATGGTTTTTAATTGGGAGCTACTCGTATTGATGCGTCTTTAACGAGTTAATGGCATATCCCTCCCATCGATCTCACTCACCTGGTCAATTGTGGTGAACCATTTATGATTCAGATCATTTACCTGATTCGGGTTGACCCATGCCTGTAAGGAAATCAGTATGACTGATTTAGGTGCCACTTAACCTGACTTAATCTTGTTTCATTCTACCGATTTCATAGATTCAGTGGGAGAACTTGATTAGTCAATTTATCTTCATATTATTAAAATCCTCTAAAATTATTAGGTCCTTAAAATGAAATAGTTATATGATAACTAGATCATAGCCTCCCATTAAGGTGGGTGATAATGAGTCCGATGTCTTGATAATCATTGGAGGCACTCCATGCCTGGTGCTTGTCAACCATCGGAATTATCATTCATTATATGATAAGTCAGCGTAACTATTAAATAAACAGTCAGGTGAGCCGAGCTTCACTCGGGCTTGGTTGTCTATTGATAGGTTACACTGATTATATCATTTAATGGTTGGACCTAACCAGAACTTTCAGTGGAGGCACTTCATGCCTGCTGAAGAGGTACATGGGGCAAAACTGAACACTAAGAATTGTTTGGGGAAACAATTGGTTTTGAACCTACTCTTAGATGCATATGGGTTAGCCAAGCTTCACTTGGGCCTGTATGTAGTTTATGTAGATCTTAGTGCCGCTAAAGAATTAAGAATAATTCTTCGAATTGGGGTGTAGAGGCTGCCAATTTGAACAAAATAGTGGGAGAATCTTTAGACTAAAGTCCAAGTCTTTAGACTGAATCAATTTATATACTAATAAACTTTAGTTTTTCCTTATGCAGAACATGGCCACTAATTTATCATTAAGGTCCCTATTGGATAGTGACAAGTTGAATGGTTCCAATTTCAATAGCTGGTTCAGAAAACTTAAGATCGTCCTTGAGCATGAGAGGATTCTATATATTCTGAATAATCCTGCACCAAAGATACCTGATGCAAACACCCAAAGTTCTGAGAGAGACACTTATCAGAAGTGGCTCAATGATAGAACTAGCGTGCGTTGTATCATGCTAGCAGCAATGAACGATGAATTCGGTCGCCGGTTCGAGAATGCTCAGCCAGAAGAAATCATTCAAGCGTTGAATGAATCTTTCGGCACACCCGACGATGTTGAAAGGCACAAGACTAGTTGTGCTATTTTCAATGCTCGAATGAGGGATGGATCTCCTGTCACTGATCATGTATTGTACATGATCGAGAAGATAGAACTCCTAAGCAAGCTCGGCTTTCCCTTACATGAGCAGTTGGGAAAAGATGCGATCCTGAATTCCTTGCCTCCATCCTTCCGACCTTTCCTTACTCATTTTCGAATGACAAAGCCTGCAGTCAACTACCACGGTTTGTTGGGGTTGTTACAGAACTTTGAGAAGGATAACCAGCTCTCTAAGGGTTTGGTTAATGTGGTTGAAGGATCTAAGGTAGGGCGTAAACCCTTTGGGAAAGGGAAGAAGAAAAAGAATAATAAAAGGTGCAACATGCTAGGACATCTATAAGGGGTCAGATGCAGAAGAAGAAAGTTGATAAAAGTCAAGCTGAATGCTTTCACTGCAAGATGCAAGGGCACTGGAAGAGGAACTGTCCTCTTTACATTGCCACACTTGATCCAAACAGGCCAAAGAAGAAAAAGGAGCAAGATGTTGCTCAACAAGGTATTTATATGATAACACCTTGTAATTTTTCTGTATATGATAATCAGACCTGGGTATTGGATACCGGGAGTCCTTTTAACATTTGCAATTCATTGCAGGGACTACAGGTCACCAGAAGATTTGAGGACAATGAAAGATTCCTAATGTCGGCGATGGAAGATTAGTTCCAGTACTGGCATTAGGAGTTCTTGAAATAGTTTTCAATAGAAATGTCATTATACTAAATGATTGTCATTTTTGCCCAACGTTCTTATTGAACGTAATTTCTGTAGGCCTTCTGGCCAAAAGTAATTATGAAATTTCAATAAAGGATGTTACTTTGAATATCATTATGAATGGAGTCACTGTAATGACTGGGCATTTATCTAATGGCATTTATATATTATCACAGCCTGTGAATGTAGTGTACCAATCAAGTAAGCGCCCTAGAACAACTGATGTCACAGATATTTATCTTTGGCACCATCGGCTGGGTCATATCAATAAGAACAGATTAAACAGGTTAACTCAGGAGGGCATCCTTCGAGTTGATGATTGTGAATCATTAACTACCTGTGAATCATGTCTTCTTGGTAAAATGACCAAGTCATCTTTTACTGGAAAAGGTGAAAGAGCCAAAGAGCTATTGGGTCTAGTACATACTGATGTATGTGGACCAATGAGCACTTGTGCCAAAGGTGGATACTACTACTTCATTACTTTTACAGACGACCTTTCTAGGTTCGGTTATGTCTATCTTATGCGACATAAATCTGAATCGTTTGAAATGTTCAAACTATATCATAAAGAAGTAGAAAAACAAACAGGAAAATGTATTAAGACCCTTCGATCAGATCGAGGAGGCGAATACCTTTCCAATGAATTTGTGACATATTTAAAGAGAATGGATTCTCTCCCAATGGACTCCTCCTGGAACACCGCAACATAACGGTGTGTCGGAAAGAAGGAATCGAACTCTGTTAGACATGGTTCGGTCCATGATGGGTTTTGCAAGCTTGCCAATATCATTTTGGGGATACGCATTAGAATCAGCTTGTCATATTCTTAATAAGGTTCCAAGTAAGTCTGTTTCTAAAACTCCACATGAGATGTGGTATGGACATAAACCGGTTATTACCTATCTGAGAGTCTGGGGGTGTCCGGCTTATGTGAAACGTGCAAAATCAGACAAACTTGAACCCAAATCTGACAAATATTTTTTCATCGGCTATCCGAAAGAAACCAAAAGGATATTACTTCTACAATACTGAAGAACAAAAGTTGTTCATTAGTAATAGAGCAGTTTTTCTTGAAAAGGAGTTCCTTAGTGAAGGAACAAATAGCTCTAATGTTGAACTTGAGGAAGTTCATCAAGTAGAAGGAACAACACAAACCAGTGAACCCCTAGAATCTGAGTTGATTAGATCAAACTCAAAACCCATTTTAGATGCACCATTAAGGCGATCTGGTAGAGTACCACATCAACCGGACAGATACTTGGTTTCTTGGTCCAGAACGATGATCCTGTTGAACTCGATGAGAACAACGAGGATCCGATCACCTATATGGATGCTATGCAAAGGACTGACTCTAATAAATGGCTTGATGCCATGAAATCCGAACTTGATTCCATGAAGGACAATAATGTATGGACATTAGTTGACCCACCCGAAGGGATAAAACCCATAGGGTGTAAATGGGTTTTCAAGAGGAAAAGAGGCGCAGACGGAAAGGTAGAGACCTATAAAGCACGTCTGGTTGCCAAGGGGTATCGTCAACGTTATGGTATTGACTATGACGAAACGTTTTCTCCTGTGGCAATGCTGAAATCCATTCGGATTATGCTAGCTATAGCAGCACACTTCGATTATGAGATTTGGCAGATGGATGTTAAAACCGCTTTTCTAAATGGTGATTTAGAAGAACAGGTGTATATGATACAGCCTGAAGGTTTTATATCTGAAGACGAGTCTAAAGTGTGCAGGCTACAGAAGTCTATTTATGGACTTAAGCAAGCATCAAGGAGTTGGAACATACGATTTGATAAAGTGATCAAATCTTATGGCTTTATTAAGAATAAAGAAGAACCTTGCATTTATAAATGGGCTAACGATTCTGTTATTGTATTTCTTGTATTATATGTGGATGATATTCTCTTAATCGGGAATGATATCCCTGCATTACAAGGAATAAAGACATGGTTATCATCACAATTCTCCATGAAAGATCTGGGAGAAGCATCATACATCCTAGGGATGAAGATCTATAGAGATAGATCTAAGAGGATGCTTGGTTTATCCCAATCTACGTACATTGACACAGTGCTAAAGAGGTTTAGCATGGAGAATTCCAAGAAAGGCTATCTTCCGATAGGCCATGGAATTCATCTTTCTAAGAAGGATTGTCCGACAACTCCTAATGAAAGAGAACGTATGAGTCGAATTCCATATGCTTCGGCAGTAGGATCGATTATGTACACCATGACATGTACAAGACCAGATGTGGCATACTCACTAGGAGTAGTGAGTAGATACCAATCTGATCCAGGAGAAAAACACTGGCAAGTTGTTAAGACAATCCTTAAGTATTTGAGAAATACTAAGGACCAGTGGTTAGTCTATGGAGAGTCTGATTTGAAACTTGTTGGATATACTGATTCCAGGATCATGATGATAGCAAAAGTGTATATCCTAACAAAAGTTTACAACTCGATACATGCTGCATCAGATGCTGCGAAAGAAGCTGCCGAGACCAGCCTGGATCCTGTCAGTAATCCAGCTATGCGCAAAGAGTTACTGAGAGATGACAGGTGACTCTAAAGATTGAGCTAGGTGACCCATTTGGCATCAAGATCAATGTTGTAAGATCAAAGAATGGAATGTTTGTACCTATCCCGTTAAAAGGAGATTTGATTTACAATTATAGACATAGACCTGGACACATAGGCACTTCATGGTGAAAGTCACATGACTCACTACAAATTGAAATCTAGACCTTTATGGGTGCATTTGCTGTTTGGAGAAGTTTGACAGTGCTCTTAAAGCCATCACTTAAGCACTTTATGGTCAAGAGGATGAATTTATACGTAACTGTTTCTTAGGGTTCTTGGAGTTTGCTCGGCAACTCTTCGACCTATCCGGACGTCGGGTTCCATTGCTAGATGGGCACATCGATTAGTATAGAAAGTTGTTTCTATGCTACCGGCTTAGGTTCGAACCTAGAGAGTCACACGCATAGAAGTTTCCTAGGATGATCTATTTGCTGATCAACGATTGAGAATCGTATATGATTTAATTAATCAATTTGATTGATTGAATTATCTCAATTGGGTTAAGTACAATTGAATAAGATTCAATTTGGTTTAAGTCTATTAGAAGGACTAAGTCAATTTCAAATATTGATTTGAAATTAGACTTGATTTGGATTTAAATAGATTCAGGACTAGCCAAATTTGATTTGGGCTTGGACCATGATCTATGTGGGTTAAGTCAAATAAATTCAGATCAGATTAAACCCAAACCTAAACCTCGATAAGGATCTCATATGATGAGATGGCTAAAATCTCATCTCATGAGATTAGAATTTAATGCATAACATTAATTTACCGAACGTCGGATTTATCCCTCTTTGGTTTTCACCGAACGTCGGATTTAGCCACGTCTCTTTGGTTTTCACCGAACGTCGGAATTAAACCAAGCGCCGCGCCTTCGGCGTCTCTTCGCTTTTGCCAAACGACGAATTCTTAAATGTCAGAATTCAATGTTAAGGCTAAATTGAGACTATAAATAGAGGGCATTCCCTCACCAGAAAACACATAACAACAATACACGATATGTCGTGGATTGTAATTCTAAAAAGGTTAGAATAAAAAATCCTGGTGATTCTGGTGTTAGCGGAAGCGTGGTGGATCTTGAGGAAGATTCAAGTGGAAGAGAGATTCAAGATCAAGATCAGCAAAGCTATTTTTCCGCGAGCTAGCACTCCCGGAAATCCGATCATTCGGGGCTTCGCGTGGACGATACTAGAGGCCGGACGATTGAACGGCTGCAGAGCAATAAGGATTTACCTACTGTTCTTAAGGTAAGTGATTTGATCCCTAGATCTTAAGGCAGGCTTCAAGATAAGTAGTATGACTAGTCATCTTGAAGATCAAGATATGATCTTGATATTTTTATTTATATGCATATTTTGGATCAATCGATCCTATATACAAGGCAAAGATATGATCTTGATGCATGTTAGATAGATTAGTATGTAATCTTTAAAATTCCGCAATGATAATTGTTATCAAATTTTTTTAAAATATGCATGCCTTGGGGATTGTTTCTCCCTACATAATCATATAATTTTGAAAGTATTTTGATAAATATTCCTTAGCATTTATCACTTCTCAAAATTTGTAGAGGCACATTAAATTAGTTTTGATTTCAGCACAAAAGTAGTAAAATAAGAAATAATTCTAAATAATTTTTCTTTAAAAATAACCATGTCATTCGAGAATAATCATCAATAAAGGTAACAAAATAATTAAACCCAGTTTTAGACTCAATAGGACAAGAACCCCAAACATAAGAGTAACTAACTCAAAAGGAGCACTAGCTCTTTTATTGACTATGGGACTAGAACTCAAACGATGATGTTTGGCAAATTGACAAGACTCATAATTTAATAAAGATAGGCTAAAAAATTGAAAATAAAGTTTCTTTAACATAGGCAATGAAGGATGACCCAACCGACAATATGCTTCAAAAGGGGTTACAATTCCAGAACGAGCAACAAACTTTGGTACTTGTGTATCAGGAATGTAAAGGCCTCCAAACTCATATCCTTTACTAATAATTCTCTTTGTCATAAGATCCTGAAATAGACAAAATTAGGGTAGAATGGATACAACAATTAAGAGAACGAGTAAGTTTACTAACGGAGACTAAATTAAAAGACAAGTTAGATAGATTTAAAATAGATTTCGAAGGAATTAAGGGTGTTGGAATAATTATGCCGGACCCTACAATATGAGATGTAGACCCATCTGCTAAAGTAACTATAGAACAAGAAGCATATGACTTAAAAGAAGAACATAGACTAGAATTATCTATCATGTGATATGTGGTATCAGAATTAATGATCCATTTGAAAGATGAGAAAATAAGACATGTGTTCATTTTACCTGAATCAATGATGACAGTAATAGGAGTAGATGAAGACTTAAGAGATTTCTGATACTTCGAGAACTTGGCATACTCATCTGCAGATATTAAAATAGACTCAGAAGCATCATTACTAGAGGCAACATGGACTGACTGGTTCGATTGATTCTTGTACTACAATTTTTTATAATCTTTCTTCACATGTCCTGGCTTATGACAATAGTAACATACAACACCTTCCAAATTTTGTCCTTAAGTACTAAAATTTTGATCATGACTACTTGAGTTCCCCCTTATTGCCATGTTTATATGATTATCTTTCAAATTCAGAAGTACGGCTAACAAAAGCACTATTAAGCTGAGTAAGAGCTGAATTTTCTGTGCGGAGTACCTTATTAAAAGCTTCTTCCAAAAAGGATATTTTAAGGCTAGAAAGAATTTGAGATTTAGCAGCCTCAAACTCAGAAAAAGACCATCCGAAAAGCTCATAACCACCATCTTTTCTCTTTGAGCTTGCTGAACTTTCACATTAATACTAAATGAAAGTAGCATATTAAGTTACTCATGAGTCTTCTTAAAATTCATAAAGTAGTCAGTGAGGGATCTATCATTTTTTTCTGCATGATAAAAGGCTTGGCATACCTCTAGAGTACACAAACTTTAAATAATTCATCAATTCTTTCATAAATTTACAATGATTTATCAAACCAACCATCTCACCATCAATAAAATTACGTATTTGAAAAAAAAAATGGGCATCCTCTCTTAGCCATGTGGTTTTCGAGTCATCGCTAGGTGGATCATCAGTTAAATGATTATCCATAGCAATACTTCACAAATAAAGTCTAACAGTTTTACTCCAATCTAAATAATTAGATCTATTAAGTTTATGTTCTATGATTTTTGACATTACAGGAACTATATTAGACACAATAACAGACTTCTTTTCCTCTATAGTATCAAATATCAGTCAAATAGCCAAAATCATAACAAAGTTAAAAATACCCAAAGAATCTAAATCTGTTCCAAAGTAGATCCCATACCGAATAGATGCTGACCCAAACATGTAGTAAATTTGTTGTGAACGTTGAGGCGAGTAAAATGAACAAAAAAGAACCAGATTTCAGCAACGAAACTCTGAGCAAAGGCTGATCGGCGAGTGATGCTTCTCAGGTGTAGGCGGTGAAATTTTTTTTATCAAAAATAGAAACTCAAGAAAATCCTAAAACCCCACTATTTATATATTTCAGAGTTATAAGCCCAAAAGCTTTGATACCATGAAACATAACTAGAATTCTGAAAAAGAAAAGAAGAATGTAAATTTTGTATATTTTTATTTATCAATCTTTTAGGTATATACAAGCAACAAATCATATGTTAGGAAGAAAAACTAATTACATCAAATCCCTATAAATCAAAATCAAATATATTACTTTTTATTATAAAAATGCAATCTACTTTCTATTCTAGAAATATAATCTGTAATAATCTATATGAATCAGAATCAAATATATTTATTTCTATTTTAGAAATATAATCTGTAACAGAATGTAATATTTGCAATTATACTTTTATGATGCATGGAATGGGACCTAAAAAAATATTAAAAGAATAGTCTTTTTGACGAGAGACTCAATCAAAAAAATTATTCAGCTCCTTTCTAAAAATTTTTATATTCAATTCTTTTGAAGCCTAAGTAGTGATTAGAACTATGATATTCATGTTCACTTGATTGATATGGAAACTACAAGATGAGCAAATAGTTTTAAACATTGATTTCAATATTAATTAATTGAAAATATATTTAAAAATTTAAAAATATGTTAAAAATTAATGAATATAATTTTATTTTATTAACTAAATTATCAAAATTAATGTTAACTGCTACTTTGAATGATAAGATAGTATATATGTACGTATGTATGTATGTATATATGTATATCGAAGTGCTCCATATAAACATAATTTATTGACTAATTTATCAAAATTAATATTATTCATCACTATGAATAATAAGATTTTTCTTCTCCTTATTAATAGATGCATAAGTATTTATAATTAAATTTCTTATCATTTGTTACCTCTAATTTTATTAATTTTTGTTTACAAAATTAATTATCTTTGACATGCATGCAAAATTCTTAATTGATCTATAATCCATAAAGCTCTCCTAAAACAATGATAGATATATTGTCAATAAATCAATGAATTTACATACAATACAAAAACTTATGAATGATTTTTGATATATTGTGTCATCCATGGAAAAAATTGTATGCACTAAAGTGAGACCTTTTGGATGCCTTTTTATTATAAAATTTCTTAGGGAAAAATAGAAAGTTGAGGGATGAAATTGAGATATAGTGCATGACTTTTTAAATGGTTCTTTATTAGATACGTGCTTCAGAAATAGTTTAGGTTATTGAGTGATAGGACTTTTTGAATGACATTTTATCAAACACAACTTAAGAAAAAAATTAAAAAGTTAAGGGACAAGATTAAGATTTAGTGGGACCTTTTATGTGTCTCTTTATTAGACATACGTTTTAGGAATAATTCAAGTTATCAAGTGGTGGGACCACATGCATCATAGGGGAAAAAAAGAAGAAGAAAACTTAAGGGACAAAATTGGGTTCTAGTAGGACCTTTCGAATGGCTTTTTATTAGACACGGTGTTTTAGGAATAATTTGAGTTATAAGATGTGGAACCTTCTAGATAGCTTTCTATTACAAGAGAAAAAAATATTAGAAAGTTAGAAGGGATAAAATTGATTTTTAGCTGTACCTTCTAGATGACTCTTTAATATACTTGTGTTTTATTAATAATTTGAGTTATCCAATGGTACTTGACAAGAACATTGGGCATATGCTCTTTTTTTCTCTACAAAGGCTTGTAAGTGCGCTTTGTTTTGCCTTTCCTATCATGCATAAGGATTATTGGCTCTCTCTTTTCCTCTTGTGAGGCTCTCTTTTGATCATTAATATCCATTGCTTGGTTTGCACTTGATCCTTCTTTCTAGGCTTTTGTTTTGTCAACCAAATTAGATTTTTGGGTAAGTTTTAGGGGTTGTTTGTATGCATCTCTTTCTTTAGTAACTCTTTTTTAATTTATACAATTTTATGAATATTGTAGCCACATGTAACTACATATAACCTGATCAAGTTTAATTTTAGCAGTAATACTTAACGTAATGGTGACTCTTCTCTACTTTTTTTTTACTCATTCACTCGCATCACCCCATAGCTAGCACAACTCATCTCTTCGTGCCTCTCTATCAAACTGTCCTCTATAAATATTTTGTCTCCATCCCCATTCCTCCCTCCCTTTCTCTTTCCAACATATTAAATAAAGTGTTAATGAATATCTTGAGGCTTAGGAGTGGGAAGATTCAAAATAAAGAGGCTCACTAGTGGATTTCTTTAATTTTTCGCTTTCCCTTCAATCCATCAAAGTTATTACATTCAAAGAAGAAAATTGCATGTTGTCCTTTGGCCTCTTAAGCTCCCTTTCTCATATTTCTTCAATATTTTTTTTATGCTTTCTAAGAGATTTTTGATAAATCAGGACTCTATATTCTTTGTTTTATCAAAAAAACAACATATTTTCCTCCTTATTACCTATAATCAACCCAACAATGTCCTCAATCTTCCTGGTTTTCTCTTAGGATTTTTGTTTTTATTTTGGTATATCAAAGGAAACTTTTGATTTATTCTCTATTAGACATGTAGTAAAAATTTTTAGAAGAAGTGGAGCCTCTAGGTGGTTCTCTACTAGACATATGATAAAAAAAAAAAAAAAGAGGTAAAATCTGGGGTGAAAAGGTGCTAATAAGTCGATAAGAGTTATATGGCGAAGAAAATTATTTTAATAAAACTGTAGAGTAGAAAAAACTCATCCCTCAATGAGATAGTTTTTGAAGAAAAAAGTTAAAAATTTTCTTTAGCTCCTTTGAGAGATAAGATTCCAAGACTTCAGAGGAAAGGAAGGAAATAGCACAAAAATAGTGTACATAATAAGCCAAAGGACTAAGTATTAGGAAAGCCAAGAAAACAAGGTAAATTCACATTTCCAATCATCAACACTTCAATTTTCTTAATCTTATGCCAATCATTTATAAATCTTATGCCAACCCTTGTATACAAATATTTTAACATATGAGAACGATTTGGATGCTAATATCATATGTCCAAGGGGACTTTATGACTTTATTTTGCATCTATTGTCTTTTTAGCATTAGCTATCTCTCCTATTAGGCTTGGGATGATATGAATTTTTATTTATATATTAGTTTTGTTGACCCTAGATTGATTTTGATGATTACAAAATAAATTAAGCAATTCTAAGATTGATACAGGGAAGTTCGGTCGCCTTGCAAGTAAGTATCTTCATGCAAAATTGACTAGTAAGAAAGTGCTTTATTTTACTTTGCTTTAGATATTTTTATTTTTGCTTGAAGTTAACTGGTTAGCTAGCTTGTTCTTTCAATTAGCTAGCTGGCATGCCCCTCAGCTAACTAAAATTCTCGCCACAGTGATTGGACCGAACAATCTTGTATTTTAGCTAGCTGTTTAGCTAGCTTGCTAGCTAGCTGAAGTTTCTTCAGCTAACTAAAATGCTCATCTCAGTTAGATGGCCGAACGTCCTCCTTTTTTAGCTAGCTGGTGAGTTAGTTTGTTAGCTAGCTGGAGCCCTTTCAGCTAACTAAGAAACTTATCTCAGGTGCCTGGCCGAACGTCCTTTTCTTTTAGTCAACTGGTGAGCTAGCTTGTTAGCTAGCTGAAATTCCTTCAGCTAACTGATTTGCTCATCACAGTGCATTGGCGAACACCCTCCAATTTTAGCTAGCTGGCTGGATGTCTTGTCAGCTAACTGAAACTCCTTCTAGCTAGCTGATGTTTCTTTTAGTTAACTGCTTAGCTAACTATTTCATCCTGGAGCTAACTGCCCAGCTAACTGATTTTCACAGGGAACGTCTCAGCCGTGGGGATTCAAAATTTAGTTAACTAAAGAGCTAGCTGACTATTGGTTAGTTAGCTGGAGAGTTAACTATTATATCAGAACGGATGGCTGCCCTTTTGCTCAGTTAGCTGGAGAGCTAACTAAGCTGGACAGACAACATATTGCTTTTGCTTCTAGTTAGCTTGTGAGCTAACTGGCCATTCTTCAGTTAGCTATTCAGCTAACTAGCTGTCTTGTTCTTCTCCTGCACCCGAGTGGATTTCAAATTAAGTTAGCTGGAGAGCTAACTATGATAGCATGAATTTTTTCTCTGCCGTTACTTTTTCTCTATTAGTTAGCTAAAGAGCTAACTGACTTTCGCTTAGTTAGCTGCCAAGCTAACTGATGTGCTGCCTCAGGACGATTCTTTTGTTGTGACCTCTCTAGTTAGCTAACTGATTAGCTAGCTGAGGTCTCTTGCTTCATTCTTGGACGATGGCATTCATATCCTCAGCTACCTGGAGCCATTTTTAGTCCACCACCGCCTAAGCTTTTAAGAGTGCTCTTTCTCTCTCTCTCTCTATTGCTATTTCAAGCTATATTTAACTTTTGGATTTTTGAATTTTTACAGTGCTCATCCTTCCTCAAATGGAGATCTGCATTCAATGCTTAAGGGAAACATGTTTAACGGTTATATTTTCTTTCCGTTATTATTTCTATTTATTTCTTATGTATCTAACAGATATCTTCCTATTAGATGGATATAAATAGCTGGGATTAGAAGCACACCTAGACGATTTTTGAAATAGAAATTTCAAATAGAGAAAAATCCAAGAAAAGAGCCTTCATTGCATATTTGTTGAGTGGTTGCTGGGCATTCAAGTTCATTCCTTGCTCCGAAAGGTCGTCCGAATCATTGAAGCTTTTCAAGCATTCAAGACTTCAGCTGCTTCAACCTAGTTCATTTATTGCTGAGTTTATTGCTTCAAAAGTTGTAAAGTATATTCAGAATATTTGCTCATTGTAGGAGCTTCTCCTTTACATACTCTGATTATCTTGTAAAAGGGTTAGTGAACCCTGGTTTGTTGTTGGCTTCCTTGTGCCATTTAAACAAGAGGACTAGCCTAGGTTTGGCTAGAGTTTTTGGCTTCCTTATACCGTGAAACAAGAGGACTAGCCTAGATTTGGCTAGGGGTTTTTGGCTGCCTTGTGCCGTATAAACAAGAGGGCTAGCCTGGTTCGGCTAGAGGTTGTAATCGTTGTGATACGATTAGTGGAATTCCCAAAGGTGTTGGGGAGTGGATGTAGGTGCTGAGTTTGGCACCGAACCACTATAAACTTCTGTGTATTTGTGGTTGTTTGCTTTTTTGTTGTTATTATTCTGTGCACCCACTTCACCGCTGCAAATCAAATTAGGGTTAAAAGCACATATATCTGCATAGCCATTAAATTTTTTAAATAACCCAATTCACCCCCTCTTGGGTTACTATATCTGGGCAACAAGTGGTATCAGAGCAGCGTGCTCTTGATTTCTATAGCTTTGATTAGCTTGGAGCCAAAGATCAATAGTAATCCCAATAAATTCCATGTTGATTGAGGGACAATCAACTAATAGACCACCTTTGTTCAATGGAACAAACTACACATATTGGAAAGCACGAATGAAAATCTTCATTCAAGCACTAGATTATGATTTATGGGGAATCATAATTAATGGACCACACACACCCACTATTATGATTGAAAATATTAATATTGCAAAACTAAATCTGAATGGGATGAGCAAGACAAGAAATTAGCTCAATTAAATGCTAAGGCTATGAATGTTCTTTATTGCTCTCTTGATGCAAATGAGTTTAATCGCATATCTACTTGTATGTCTGCTAAGGAAATATGGGATAGACTTGAAGTCACCCATGAGGGTACAAATACAAATCAAGTCAAGAAATCCAAAATAAATATGCTTGTTCATAAGTATGAATTATTTAAGATGGATCCTGCTAAAAATATTACTGATATGTTTACAAGATTTACTGACATTATTAATGGATTGAAGAGTCTTGGAAAATCTTATGCTAACAGTGATCTTGTTAGAAAAATTTTAAGATCTTTACCTAGGACATGGGAAGCAAAAGTCACTGCAATTCAAGAAGCAAAAGATCTCAACAATTTATCACTTGAAGAGTTGGTTGGTTCTTTGATGACTCACGAACTTCAGCAACGACAACATATTGATGATGATGATTCAAAGAAGAGAAGGACCATGGCATTGACAAGTGCAACTCAAGAAGATGAGAGTGAAGAAACCATAAGTGAGAGTGAGAAAGATGATGATAATGACACTTATTTCAAGGAAATTTAAAAAGTTCATAAAGAAAAGGAGATTTGGAAAAAGAAAGCATTTTGTCAAAGGAGATCATAGCAAAGATAAGGAAAAGAGTGAACCTCCAACATGCTATGAGTGTAAGAAGCCTGGACACATCAAACCAGATTGTCCACTATTAAAGAAGGCATCTAGAAGAATAAAGAAAAAGGCAATGATGGCCACTTGGAGCGACAGTGAAGCTACAAGTTCAGAAAATGAAGAGAAACTAAAGTTGCCAATGTTTGCTTCATGGCTGATAATGATGAGGTGTGTCTTACAACCCGAGCAATTAAAAGATAATGGTACTTGGACAGCGGGTGCTCAAGACACATGACCGGATGAATCATAATTCATCACTTTGGAAGCAAAAGATGGATGTGTTGTTACTTTCGGTGATAATGGCCAAGGAAAAATAATTGGCATTGGAAAAATAGGTATCACACCTCATGCTTATATTGATAATATTCTGCTTGTAAAAGGTTTGAAACACAATTTACTTAGCATTAGTCAATTATGTGACAAAGGATTTAATGTTACATTTGAATCATCCTTATGCATTGTTAGAAATCCTGCTAAGAAAACATGAGATTTGTTGGTCAAAGGCATGGTAATGTATACATTGTTAATTTAAATGATTTGCATGATCAAAATATTGATTGCCTAGTTGCTACAAATAATAAAACTGATAATAGTTGGTTATGGCATCGTAGGCTAGCTCATGCAAGCATGGATTTACTATCTAAATTAATTAAAAAGGATTTAGTACATGGTTTGCCAAAACTTGTTTTTGAAAAAGATAAGATTTGCAATGCTTGTCAATTTGGAAAACAAACCCGAGTTTCTTTTAAATCAAAGAATTTTGTTTCAACCACTAGACCGTTGGAGCTCTTGCATATGGATTTATTCGGTCATACAAGAACCACTAGTCTAGGAGGTAAAAGATACGGTTTCGTTATTATTGATGATTTCTCTCTTTACATGGGTTTTGTTTCTAGCTAGTAAAGATGAAGCATTTCCGTTATTTCAAAAATTATTTAAAAGAATTACAAACGAAAAGAATTCTTCTGTTTTGTCAATACGAAGTGATCATGGAAAAGAATTTGAAAATAAATCTTTTGAAGAATTTTGTAATGAAAATGGAATTGAACATAATTTTTCTGCACCAAGAACACCATAACAAAATGGAGTAGTTGAAAGAAAGAATAGAACATTAGAGGAAATGGCGCGTACCATGTTGTGTGAAAGCAATCTTCCTAAATATTTTTGGGCAGAAGCTATTAGCACTGCATGTTATGTTTTAAATCGTGCATTATCAGACCTGTTTTAAAAAGACTCCGTATGAACTTTGGAAAGGAAGAAAACCTAATATAAGTTATTTTCATGTCTTTGGATGTCGATGTTTTGTATTAAATAATGGAAAATCAAACCTTGATAAATTTGATGCTAAGTCTGATGAAGAAATTTTTCTCGGATATTCTTTACATAGTAGAGCTTTTAGAATATTCAATAAAAAGACTTTAGTAGTTGAAGAATCAATTCATGTTATCTTTGATGAATCTAATGATCTTCCATCAAGGAAGGGAAAAGGTATAAATGATGCAGATGACATTGAAGATCAATTCAAGGACATCACATTAAAGGACAAGAACGATACACAAGAGGTAAGTGAAGAAGGGAACGCTGACCTACCTGAAGCCTCACAAGGTAATGATGAATTAGAAAGAGGATGGAGGTTGTTCTTAGTCACCCTAAAGATCAAATTATTGGTGATCCTTCTCAAGGAGTGAGAACTAGATCATCATTTAGAGATGCTTGTAATAATTTAGCATTTGTATCTAAAATTAAACCTAAATGTTATGATGATGCTAAAAATGATGTTGATTGGATTAATGCCATGCATGAGGAACTTAACCAATTTGAAAGAAATAATGTTTGGACTCTTATTGAAAGACCACATGATCATCAAATTATTGGAACTAAATGGGTTTACAGAAACAAATTAGATGAACATGGTAATATAATTAGAAATAAGGCAAGATTAGTAGCTAAAGGTTATAATCAAGAAGAGGGAATTGATTTTGATGAAACTTATGCCCCTGTTGCTAGATTAGAAGCTATTAGATTACTTCTTGCTTATGCTTGTTATATGAACTTTAAATTATATCAAATGGATGTTAAAAGTGCCTTCTTGAATGGATATATTGCTGAACAAGTTTTTATGGAACAACCACCCGGATTTGAAAATCATCTGTTTCTAAACCACATTTTCAAATTAAACAAAGCTTTGTATGGTTTGAAACAAGCCCCGGGCATGGTATGAAAGATTAAGCAAATTCTTGATTAGTAATGATTTTATTCGAGGAACCGTGGATACAACTTTATTTATTAAAAGGCAAAATAAAGATATATTAGTTATTCAAATCTATGTTGATGATATCATATTTGGTGCCACTAATGAATCTTTGTGCAAAGACTTTGCTAAGCTTATGCAGGGAGAGTTCGAGATGAGTATGATGGGTGAGCTGACCTACTTCCTCGGACTTCAAATTAAACAAAGCAAAGATGGGATCTTCATAAGCCAATCCAAATATACAAAAGAAATGATCAAGAAGTTTGGCATGGAGACATCCAAGAGTATCGGTACCCCTATGAGCTCATCATGTAGACTTGAAACTTATAATTCTGAAAAATATGTTGATTTAAAATTATATAGAGGTATGATTGGATCTTTGTTATATTTAACTGCTAGTAGGCCAGATATTTTATTTAGTGTTTGCATGTGTGCAAGATATCAAGCCAATCCTAAAGAATCACTTGCTTGCTGTTAAAAGAATATTTAAATATTTAAATGGAACAATAAATTTGGGTATATGGTATGATAAACAATCTAGCATTGATTTAATAGGATACACTGATTCTGACTTTGCTGGATGTAAATTAGATAGGAAATCAACCACTGAACTTGCCAGTTTCTAGGTGTTAACTTAATTTTATGGTTTAGCAAAAAGCAAACTTCAGTAGCACTATCTACGGCCGAGGCCGAGTATGTTGCAGCTGGGAGTTGCTGTGCTCAAATCTTATGGATTAAGCAACAACTAGAAGATTATGGTATTAAATAAAAAGCCATACCTATAAATGTGATAATACAAGTGCAATTAGTTTAACTAAAAATCCTATTCAACATTACAGAACTAAACATATTGAAATTAGACATCATTTCATTAGAGATCATGTTAACAATGGAAATGTTGTTATTGAATTTTTAAATACTAAAAAAAATTGCTGATATTTTTACTAAGCCACTTGATGAAACAAAATTTTATGAAATCAGAAGAGAATTAGGGATGTTTGATCCAACCATTTAATGAAGTAATATGATATCTAAAAGTTATGACATCTTTAAATCACATCAATCAAAGGAATTTCATGTCAAATTAAATGCTTGTTGTATGGCTATTTATCCTGAACTTATTAAGGAATTATATGAAAACATTTCCTTTGGTAGTGGAACTATCTCTTCCATTGTGAAAAAGACTAAAATAGACCTAGACGGTAAAACGTTAGGATCTGCTTTGAAAATTCCATCTAAAGGTTTCTTAGAAATTCTCCCTAGTGAACGCGGATATAAGATTGGCCTAATCCTTAATATAGATGATACTGAAGCTAGTAAAATTGAAACATTAGATGCAAATATGTTATCAGTAGAAAATTGGCTTTTCCATAGTATCATTGCTAAGATTCTCGCCCCTCGTGCTGGATCATTTAATGTGGTAAACGATAGGGACATTTGCTTAATGTATGATATCTTAATTGAAGACCCTATTGATTTACCTGAATTAATGATGACCATTATGAGAGAATCTTTGTCCAGAGCTAAGGCTGCTTTGCCCTACGGAATGTTTCTCACATATTTTTGAGTTTTTTGGTATTAAACTTAAAGGAGAAACTGCAGTGGCATTACGTCACTCTGACATTTTTAATGCTCATTCACTGCACCGTATGGATTTTGCTAAAAGGGATGGTATTTAGTTAAAAGTTAGATCTAGAACAGGACAATCTAGTATGCCACCGCCTACTGTGAATCAACCTGCCTGTTTTCCTCAAAACTTTTTCACTTATGACTTCAGCCAACCTAATCCGTATCTTGCTGCCATGACAGCTGACCAAAACCCTTTTCTACCTGATCCACCTGAAATCAATGTTCTGGATCATCTTTTTGCAATGTCAACCCTGCTCCTGCTCCTTTTCAACTGTTAGATTATGTGATGATCAACTCCGTCATATTATCAATGAATTGACCCTTGCCACTTCTAGTCGAAGCTCTGGTGACAGTGCTTCTTCTGTCAATGATCAGACTCTTGTACCACATATTTCTTCTATTTTTAAAAACATGTCTCAATTTAAACTTATTCTTGAAAGGCTTGTTCATGATGTGAACATTCTTAATGGGAGAGTTTTTCATCACAACGAATCTGTCATGGAACGGATCCCGAAGGAGGTAAATTTACTTAAAAGCAAGCTTGAAAACTTTGAGACTAAGGCAGAGTGGGTAGAATATCAAATGAGATCGAGTCAGACCCAGACCTGGGATGCAGCAAACGCTGTTGATCATTGGACTGCAACCCTCTCAAGGCTGAGTGAACTCATGGAGACTCTCATCACTTGTTTGCCGCCTCTGCGCCTGATGCTTCTTTTTCTCATCCGCACCTTTTCACTCCACCGTCACGGCCCTCCTCCATGAAGCCTTAATCTTCAAGCAAGCCAAATGTTTCTTCAGTGCATATTTCTTCATCTGATGACGACAAGTGATTGTACTTAACTTATGTGGTTTTGTAGTTTTTTGAATAAACTTGTTATGCTTGTTTATGTTTATGCTCTATGACTTGAAACAATGACATGTAATATCTATTGTCTTGTACTGATCTGCATGACTGTTTTAATTATGCAATGAATGTTAACATCTCCTTGATCTATTATGCTTAAAGTTATTGCAAGACTCTTCAAACTTCTTTTTGATTAATGACAAAAAGGGGGAGAAGAATGTTGCTTGCATACATTAAGGAATGGAGTAAAATAGTAACTCCATATATTCAGGGGGAAAAGAAAAAGATTTCACTTATTTAATTTGACAGAGGAAGAAATTAATGTTTTCTGATTACTCCTGTTTACTTATTAAACTTCATATATACACTTGCTCTTTATATGCTTAAAGGTTTTGTCATCATAAAAAAGGGGGAGATTGTTGACCCCAGATTGATTTTGATGATTACAAAACAAATTAAGCAATTCTAAGATTGATACAGGAAGTTCAGTCGCCTTGCAAGTAAGTATCTTCATGCAAAATTGACTGGTAAGAAAGTACTTTATTTACTTTGCTTTAGATATTTTTATTTTTGCTTGAAGTTAACTGGTTAGCTAGCTTGTTCTTTCAATTAGCTAGCTGGCATGCCCCTCAGCTAACTAAAATTCTCGCCACAGTGATTGGGCCGAACAATCTTGTATTTTAGCTAGCTGTTTAGCTAGCTTGCTAGCTAGCTGAAGTTTCTTCAGCTAACTAAAATGCTCGTCTCAGTTAGATGGCCGAACGTCCTTCTTTTTTAACTAGCTGGTGAGTTAGTTTATTAGCTAGCTGGAGCCCTTTCAGCTAACTAAGAAACTTGTCTCAGGTGCCTGGCCGAACGTCCTTTTCTTTTAGTCAACTGGTGAGCTAGCTTGTTAGCTAGCTGAAATTCCTTCAGCTAACTGATTTGCTCATCACAGTGCATTGGCCGAACACCCTCCAATTTTAGCTAGCTGGCTGGATGTCTTGTCAGCTAACTGAAACTCCTTCTAGCTAACTGACGTTTTTTTAGTTAACTCTTAGCTAACTATTTCATCCTGGAGCTAACTGCTCAGCTAACTGATTTTCACAGGGAACGTCTCAGCCGTGGGGATTCAAAATTTAGTTAACTAAAGAGCTAGCTGACTGTTGGTTAGTTAGCTGGAGAGTTAACTATTATATCAAAACGGATGGCTGCCTTTTGCTCAGTTAGCTGAGAGCTAACTAAGCTGGACGGACAACATATTGCTTTTGCTTCTAGTTAGCTCGTGAGCTAACTGGCCATTCTTCAGTTAGCTATTCAGCTAACTAGCTGTCTTGTTCTTCTCCCGCAGCCGAGTGGATTTCAAATTAAGTTAGCTGGAGAGCTAACTAATAGCATGAATTTTCTCTCTGCCGTTACTTTTTCTCTGTTAGTTAGCTAAAGAGCTAACTGACTTTCGCTTAGTTAGCTGCCAAGCTAACTGATGTGCTGCCTCAGGACGATTCTTTTGCTGTGACCTCTCTAGTTAGCTAACTGATTAGCTAGCTGAGGTCTCTTGCTTCATTCTTGGACGATGGCATTCATATCCTCAGCTACTGGAGCCATTTTTCAGTCCACCACCGCCTAAGCTTTTAAGAGTGCTCTTTCTCTCTCTCTCTATTGCTATTTCAAGCTATATTTAACTTTTGGAGTTTTGAATTTTTACAGTGCTCATCCTTCCTCAAATGGAGATCTGCATTCAATGCTTAAGGGAAACATGTTTAACGGTTATATTTTCTTCCTTATTATTTCCATTTATTTCTTATGTATTTAACGGATATCTTCCTGTTAGATGGATATAAATAGCTGGGATTAGAAGCACACCTAGACATTTTTAAAATAAAATTTCAAAGAGAGAAAAATCCAAGAAAAGAGCCTTCATTGCATATTTGTTGAGTGGTTGCTGGGCATTCAAGTTCATTCCTTGCTCCGAAAGGTCGTCCGAATCATTGAAGCTTTTCAAGCATTCAAGACTTCAGCTGCTTCAACCTAGTTCATTTATTGATGAGTTTATTGCTTCAAAAGTTGTAAAGTATATTCAGAATATTTGCTCATTGTAGGAGCTTCTCCTTTACATACTCTGATTATCTTGTAAAAGGGTTAGTGAACCCTGGTTTGTTGTTGGCTTCCTTGTGCCATTTAAACAAGAGGACTAGCCTAGGTTTGGCTAGGGGTTTTTGGCTTTCTTGTGCAGTGAAACAAGAGGACTAGCCTAGATTTGGCTAGGGGTTTTTGGTTGCCTTGTGCCGTATAAACAAGAGGGCTAGCCTGGTTCGGCTAGAGGTTGTAATCGTTGTGATACGATTAGTGGAATTCCCAAAGGTGTTGGGGAGTGGATGTAGGTGCTGAGTTTGGCACCGAACCACTATAAACTTCTGTGTATTTATGGTTGTTTGCTTTTCTGTTGTTATTATTCTGTGCACCCCACTTCACCGCTGCAAATCAAAATTAGGGTTAAAAGCACATATATCTGCATAGCTATTAAATTTTTTAAATAACCCAATTCACCCCCTCTTGGGTTACTACATCTGGGCAACAAGTTTGATTGACATATAATCAATATCTAAGTGCTGGTTAAAATTTTAGAATTAAAATAACAGTCAATGAGAGTTAAGAATAAGAAAAAGATGTAAATCCAAATATAAATGCTAGCAAAACTATTGGTCTAGATGGATTGAGTGCTATATATTTGATTGATTATTGCTTAAGTTTCTTAGGTAATATTTAAAATGAAATATCAAGTGTTTGATTGATTATGCCTTGATTATTTGGTCAGTTCTATTGTGCTTTGGCTGTATATCATATTGATAAGGATTAATTTGGACTTATTATGGTTGCTCAAATAGATTTTAGGCTTGCCTAATTTTGGTTGAATAGTTTGACCTTTCATACTACTTTCTTTTAGGGAGATAATTATGCATAAACCATAAATATGCATCATTTTTGCTTATATAAAATTCATTGAGTCCAAAAGAGGGAGAGAAAAATTGATTATTCTTTATGAACTTTCTTTTACTAGTATCGGCGAAGATGCTTTGCTAGGTTCTTTATTTTACTTTGTTGAAAGAAGTAAAGAAAGTTTAGTAATGCCTTGGAGTTATTAGCAAGAAATGTGTTTATTTTATATCAAAGTAAATATTTAAAGACTTTTTTTTTGTTCTTTGGTTCTCTTCTTTCGTGTTCTTGTAGATTTTATGTAAAGCATAGGAAGTCACTAAAAGTAAGTATTTTTATAAGCAATTTTTATTTTTATATCTTTATTTTTTGAATAATGTGATAATATAAGAGTCTAAAATGATATCATTGATGTTCTTCAATTATGTTATTCAATTACTTTTTCTTATTCTTGATATGTATAACTTTTTTCCTATTCCAAGTTTTGAAATGTTGTTATTAGTTTAGCTTTGTTTGCATATAACTTCTTTTGATTTCTTCTATGTTTCTTTGCTATGTTTGATTGAAAGAAATATGAGTAAAGAAATCAATCATAATATTGCTGGTGATATGCCCTAGGCCATCAACATATTTGCTGTCATTTATGGTTTTATCTTTATTTAATAAACATTTTATTTATCATGTTATTATTTATGCTCTTCTAATGTGATAAAAAGGTTTCCTTGAATAGTTTATTCTTCCTTATATCATTAAAGTGTGTGATTTAAATAGTGAATCTATAAGGTGATAAGAATACTATTCTAAATTATCCCTAATCATTTTATATGGAACGATAATGAAATAAGATTAGTATGTTGGTTGATCGATGATCACATTTTACTGGTCATAGATATGAGATATCAAGTCAACACATAGATACATGTAAAAGTAAATTGTATTGGATCGACCCACCATGAGAGTATCATATGAATTATGTTATGAATACTTCTCTTTATGATGTTATTTTAGTCCTTTGACCTGATGACACTATGGATCCTTACATAGTGAATTTCATGTTTTGATATGGCTCTTCATCATCTTTAACTAGATGATCATAAGACTGTGATTGGATATGGAATAAACTACGTTGAGGGATATGAGTATTCATGAAGGAATTTGTCCCTCTCACTAATTTGAGAGAGATATTTTGGGCCCTCTTAAAGAGTGAGACTGAGAAAAGTACATGGCCATGCCCAAATGAATTGATAGAAGTTATCAGTAACATTTGGTTTATTCAGTCAAACTCTGGAATCAAGAAAACTTGTGATTAAACAATCTATGAGTGATGTGATTATGCCTCATACTTAATCATTAAATATCGTGTGACAAAGGGACTAGATAATTGATATTTACTAGGTAAAGTCGGATCGACAATCTTCACTCAATTTGGGTAGACATAATGTCTTGCTAGAGACCAATTATGTCTTATGAGCCGGAAAGGGTTTTAGTCCTACTGCCAACATTGAGTGAACATACAGGGTCGTACACAAGGAATGACGCGTATGGGTTATGGGTTTATATATTTATTATTCTTAAGTATTTAAGATTAATAAATATAATAAATAATAATCTTCACTATTGTGTCTTTTAGGAATCATAACCAGATTAGGAGTTCCATTAATGAGAAGACGTGTCTTTTATGAATCCTAATCAGATTAGGAGTCCCATTGATGAGAAGATGTGTCTTTTAAGAATCCTAATCAGATTAGGAGTTCATTAATGAGAAGACGTGTCTTTTAAGAATCCTAATTAGATTAGGAGTCTCATTAATGAGAAGATGTGTCTTTTAAGAATCATAATTAGATTAGGAGTCCATTAACGAGAAGACGTCTTTTAGGAACCTATTTAGATTAGAAATCCCAAATGAGAAGATGTGTCTTTTAGAATCCTAATTAGATTAAGAGTCCTATTAATTAGAATATTCTTTTCTTTGAATAGACGTTGTTGCTCTCATCCAAGATATACGAAGCTTGCCGTCAACATTGGATTTGCAGAGAAACTCTACGCACCAAAATATACTAGAGCCTTTTAGTGAGATTATTCCTGAATTGATCTAGAAGAGTTCTAGAGAGTGCTAGCACATCGAGTCACATTTGAAGTGGTCATTCGTGTGGATACCGTAGAGGGAGTTGTGGTTTCGCAGCGCCTAAAGATCTGTCTCATCAAAAAAAAAAAATTTTTTACTCACATAAGGTACGATTCTCGTTCCCTAATCAATTTAATTGAAACACATAGATCTTTATGAAAATTTAGGTTATTTTTTGGCTGCATATCTTTAGTATTAGACCCCTAAATTCCCAACAAATATCTTATTAGAGCATAAAAATATGCATATTAATAAAAGTACAATTGGGATATGTAAAGAAACATTAAAGAGTAAGTATCATGCACTAAATGCTTTACTATATAATTAGCCATCTTATATTAGATTGTTAAATTATTATTATTTATTTGACATAGGAAAAATTTAATAAACATTAGATTTTGGTGATTCTTACCATCAGTATTAATTCTGTGGTGCATTATTATGTATCCTAAATTTACACTTTATTGTGAAGAAGGAAATAATAATTATCAAGAAGGAAAAATTAGTTTGTCATCATTGAAATGTACACCATAATTTTTGGATGCCTTGCAAAATAGCTAGAAAATTTAGGAGGCATTTGATTCATGGAATCTTTTAAGATTTCCAGCAATCTTTTGATGGTAATGCCTTATACTGTATTTGATTCGATATATCAAAAAAAAGTTGACGAGATTTAAGATTGCTTTAAAAATTAGATTGCCATAAAATGCGACTATCTGATTCTCATAAGAAAGATTAGGTAATCTCATATTATGGGCAAGTGCGAGCCTTTGTCTTACCTTTTCTTTAAAATTATTCTTCAAACAAAAATCATTCATAAAAATAAGAAAGATCATTTAAATAGTATGTTATATTAAAATTTTAATTAATTTTTATACATATTAATACGAATAATAAAAATCATGTTATTAAATTTTATATAATTAATTATTTTAATATAATTAATAATTATAATATTTTTATACTAATATATTAATAAACTTTGATATTGTATACATTAAAGTTATCAAATACCAATTGTAATTTAACAATATCATTAAATTATCATTATTTATAATATAATAAATACTATATAAAATATATATATTTTATATTATAAATATATTATTTTGGTTAATACAACAAATATAGTTATTATTATGATATTATTATTAAATAATTATATTTCAATTTAAACTAATTATTTATATAAATATTTTATCATATGCTTTTTATACAATATATATTGCAATAACTACATTATATTTATAGTATATTATATTATTATGTGTTAACGGTATTTTATATATATATAATTATTATATTTAAAATTGCTCTATTTTTGTTTTTTAATTTAGAAAATTAAACCAAAAATTTCACATTACTCTATTGTAAATTAAACAAGAAATATAATATATATTACATTTAAAGTTAATATTTGTAACTTTTAGATGTTTTTCACCTAATTTTTAGTAATCTATTTTATCAACCAAACATATCAATTTGAAATACCTAGTAATTTGTATGGAGATATAGTAAATAGGAGTGCAAAACTTTTTTATCTTTATTTTCTATAATTAAAATAAATAGAAAAAAATTAGATGGGCTTTCACACATTTTATGATATTCTATCAGAAAACAAATATGTGGAAGATAGTATTTTTTTTTTATATTTTTTAAAAAATATTTTTGAGAAAATGCCAAAGGAGCAAAGGGATTCATAAATTCTTTATTAATAATAATACGGTGAATGGTAACGTTCTTAGCTGTCAACGAGCGGTGGCCGGCTGGTCCCCCCTAGAATGGAAGATGAAAAAGGAAAAGAATAAATATAAAAAAAAGAACTCAAGTCGCTGCAATGCGGTCCTACTTCGCTCCCAGTCTCCCTCTTTGCGCTCCCTCCTCTGTGCTACGGAGCGGAGAAGCACCCTCGCCTAATCGACGGCCGGCGAGTTCTTCGACCAGGCGAGTCTCCATTCCTCTTCTTTCCCTCTCCCTAGCTCTCTTTTATGTCTCTCGAAAACCCTAGATCTCTTTCCCTCCTCTCAGACTCCTCCATTCGAGCCCTCCCTCTTTCCCTCCCATAAATCCACCCTAGATCTCTTTCCCTCCTCTCAGACTCCTCCATTCGAGCCCTCCCTCTTTCCCTCCCATAAATCGAGATCCAGGACTTCTTTTCCTACTCACCTTTCTCTACCGACGATCAACCCGAAGAGAGAGAGAGAGCCAACAATCCCCTCGTTTTCGAAGCACGAACCCTCTCGCTCTCTCGGGTGAATCAGATCGTGTTGAATTATCTCTTCTAAGTCCTAGCCAATCTTCTCTATGCTTCTGGATAAGAAAGTGTTTGTTTTTTTTTTTTCAGAAAGTTAGTCATAATTTTAGATCTCGAAGAGATAGTTTACGCGCACGCCTTCAAATGGTTGCTGTCTTATTATGCTGCATAACATGCAACTTTTCCATCTTAGGCGAGTACTTCTGATAACTACGAGTAATGTCTGATTGTTGTTGCAATGATTCTACGTTTTGCTACTAAGAGATTCTCTCGCACATTTTAAATATGAAATCATCTATAATTGCAGTTTAGCATATTGTTGGCCTTTCTTTGATCTAAGAGCATGAACTGTGTTACTGTTTGTTTGTGTCACTGTAGTTTCTGAGATGTAATTTGTTAATTACTACTCATGAACTGAGATAATGGCGTTGGAGGTGCATTTGATGCAATGTTCGCTGGACCATTCTGATGAACATGCAGGCACAACCACTGATGCACTTCATATCTATACATCTTGAGAGAGTTATTTACGGCACTTGGTTGGATCTCAAATCGTCTGGTGTGTATCAGCCTGACCATCTTTGGCTCCAGTGGTGCTTATTGATAGGCCTTATGCAGTCAATTCAGAGTAGGCCTTTTAAATCATCGTTTCAGTTCTTTGTTACCAAGGGGTGGTTGTAATTCATCCTTTGCAAATGTGCTCTTGTGTGTTTTCCTAGGTCAGCTTGTTCTTACGTTAACTTTTTAATCCATAAATTGGAGGGCATATTTTGCATTTGAAACTTGCCTTCCAATGGTTGCACTTTAATTTGCCTCCATCTCTCAGTATCTCTTGGCTTGAGTTCAGAATTGGATTTTATTCAGTAAACTATCAGCGAACTCCTGACTGGTCCCAATTAAATTGGTTTTACTCACTAAGGTCTTGTTTGGTATTGTGGTTAGAGGGCCCAAAAGCTCTTCTTGCAGGACAAAAAGCTCTTTTGGATGGTTTTGAGTTGTTTAATAAAAAATTCCAATAGCTTTCTACTCTATCCAAAGTTGAGAAATGCCTGTTAGGGAAACTCTAATTTGGAGCTTTTGGGCAAAAGCTGTAGAGCAAATACCAGAAACTATTTCCATTTTAATGAAGATTCTATGGAAAATGCCCTGGCTAATTCTTCATGAAATGATATGATATAATAAAATATCATTATAAGATAATTTCATAATGTAATATAGTGCAATAATCTAATAGCATAATATTATTATAACATTATTATAATTATAATATTTTAATATTATAAAATATTATTTCAGTTTATAATAAATATAAAGTTCATTATTTATTTTATTATTTGGATTAAACTATCTAAATAAATAATTTATAAATTAAGGATATCTTATAATAGTATAAACAGTAAGACTATGCAATATCATTTATTATCGTTTGTTGGCACTAAAACGAAGTTGTTAGTTTTGTTAACTAACAAACACTAAAGTTCCATGTTACTTCAGAAATGCAGTTATTGAATAGCAAATAGCTTTTTATTAGAAGTTCTATTACAAGTAGCTTTATTGCTCAAAGTCCTACAGATATCTTATAATAATACAAAACCAGGCCAAAATATGTTAAGGTTTATTCTAAATGTAATAAAATTTCTCATTTGCTTCTGTAACTCTCAGAAAATGGTTATATATCTTCTTTTTTTTTTTGTGCGCGCTCTGTGTATCTTAGTCATTTTACCTCAACAAATCGAATGTATTTTATATATTTCAGAGTTTTCTACTCCTATTGGTAACTAGAAATAAACATATTCCTTTTATGAGAGTGGGTTGCAAATTGTGAACCCAACCGAGCTAAACAACATATCTAATAACTAAAACCTAAATTTTTTGAGTTTATCTGCTCTTCTTCTTTCATTTCAGTTGTACTTCATCTCTCTTTTAAATTGGCACCTCTGTTTTGCTCCTCATGTGCTCATGTGCTCCTTGCTGCCTAGTGTATTGTTGTGAAGTATTTGTTGCTGATTTACTTGAATTCTTCATGTCCCGCTGGCACAAATATGACACTCAATATTTCAAAAAGCACATTCTTTTCCTAGTCTCACCTAATTGTAGTGAAGACACCGAATACATCTAACTGTTAGGCTGCACAATTTAAATACGGTCACTAAGTTCCTAGTTTGGAAGTATGTTATGGTGTCATTAGTTAAAGGACTATGATTTTAATAAGCAGGCTATAGCCTAGTGGTTACGCCTTTTTTCTGAACTTGGAGGATGTTGTGTTCAAACCTTGGGATGTATTTTTCCCCCAAGAACTTAACACAGGTAATTCTTCCATCATTTTTATGAATGATTGTTGGTGCTTCCGCATCTGTTCTTAGAAGAAAACTTGTATGAAGCATCTTGCATTGTATCTTGTACCATTTGGATACTCATGTGCTGCAGTACAAGTAAGATATCTTTTCTTTGGGTCTTTGACATTTACAAATAGTCTTAGTTGACTGATTGTTATTTTGAGAATTCTTTAGAATTCTTTACTGATCTCAAGCCATTGATACATGTTGAAGTTGTTATGGAACTTGATCTAGCTGAGAGCAATGATTAGCTGATTTGACTCTTAAGTCATCAAACAGATGCACATTTGCATCTCACAAACTTTCATCCTGTGCCTGTGTTCCTCTCACAGAACCATTTGGGCCAAAATTAACCTGGTATGCTAGAGAAGTCCTGAAAATCATCTCATGTTTCTTTCAGGTGTAACAGCTGATAATATTTCACTGGAAAATAAGACATCTAATATGTAAACAGAGCATACTTAGTGACTAGAATGGTTAGCAATTGTAGCATTTCCATCATATATTATGTCAGTATGCTTCTCATTGGTTTAATTTGCAGTAACATTAATGCCTCTTTGTTGAACACTGCCACAATTTTTGAGCTTCCTATAGGCACCAGTTTATTACGATTAGGAAATCGCAATACCTATTTGGTTATTATACAACTAGCTAACAACCATTTCTTTATTTGCACAAGAACCAGCAATCTTAACGAGCACTACTTAATAGCTATGAGCAATTGCTCTCTATTTTTGGCATCAACAGAAGTTTTACAGGCTTTTCTTATATTCTTTTGCAACTCTACTTTAATAGTTTTGATGAATATGATTCACTGTTCTGGACCATGGACTAAGGGCATATTTGTGTGGGATACATTCTTTTTACTAGGAATTGACAAAACCTGTGAAAGCATGTATGCGTTCGATGCTCATTTTCATTAGAAGTTGACTACACATTACTTTCCTTTGGCTTTAATTTCTCCCCTAGATTTCTCAAAAGCGATTAGTCTGTTGTCTTTGTCTTTTGCTTTTCAGTGGGAAGGCATTACTGAACACTTAATTCCAGTACATTTATATAGTTTTTTAAATTTGATCAAGATAGATTGTCACAATTATTTCAAATTAATTGGAACATGTATAGTTATTAAATGTAAGCATTTCAATATCTCAATTTTGTCTTGTGTTTGTTTTATTGTTCAACCTCTGCATTACTAACTCAATTTTTGCTCATACTTGCTGTATTACTAGTTCCATCTGGTCAAGACAAGTCTTGACAGTTCTGATTTGGTTTATCATGAAATTCTTACTTGGATTCTTTTTTTTTTTTTTGACCAGATTTCAAGGAACAAATGTCAGGGAAAGCCCTCAGAGATCTCAATGTACTTCCGGCTCCAAGATTGGAGTGGAAAATTGATGGTTCTAGTAAAGAAACTTTTATGAAGCCTTACATTGATAATATCAATGATGAAATTGATAAATCCCAGAACAAAGATTCTAAAGTCAATATAGGGAACAAGGGAGTAGAGGCAGGAACTTCAGAAGTTGAGTACATAGAAACTGAGAACTTGACAGATCTTCCAGATGTAGATTCAAGTCTCAATGTATGGGTTAATTCTTTAACATTCTTGGTTGCTTTATATGTATGTTCCATGTAATATTAGACTTTTTTTAGGGTGGACATCCTTCTTATGTTTTCATATGCAACATTTGTTAACATCCTTTTGTTTTATGCAGACACTTTTAGCAAGATTAGACTCGAAGGATTGGGTTTTAATATGTGAAGCACTCAACAATGTGCGCCAATTATCATTATATCATAGGGAAAAACTGCTTGAGATGTTGTAAGTCTCCTTTTCTCCTACAATATTTTATTTTGAGATATATAATGTAGTTGTATTTCTTTTTGGTTCAAGAAACAAATGGATCTTTACTACATATGATTCACGTTTATTTAACATCTTTTAATACGATTTTATTGTCTATACATTTGTGATAGGGAAGTTGTGATTCCACTGATTGTAAAATCCTTGAAAAATCCAAGGAGTGCTGTCTGTAAAACTGCAATTATGTCATCTGCTGACATCTTTAAGGTCTATAGTGATTCAGTAATTGATTCATTTGATCCTCTGGTATGTTTTCATCTTATAATCTTTTCTGTCATTCTACTCTTCAGCTGTTCCTTTTGCCAAATAGCTTGTCTATATTTAACATGCTTGACAATGCACTGTGCAAATTATTAAAGAAATACCTGCACATCTTTTTGTATATACTGGATTCAGCTTGTCCAGTTGCTTCTCAAATCTTCACAAGACAAACGCTTCGTATGTGAAGCTGCTGAGACAGCTCTGGTGGCAATGACAACATGGGTCTCTCCTTCTTTATTGTTGCCAAAATTGCAGCCATATCTTAAGAACAAGAATCCTCGAATACGAGCAAAGGCATCTATGTGTTTTAGCAGGAGCGTACCTCGACTTGTAAGTTTTTATTGATGAATTCTGCATTTGGATTTTTTTTGCTGCTATAACAAAGGCAGTGGGAGATGTAGATTAATTAGGTTCACATGGAATGAGCATTAAGTTGTTGTCAAATTAATTTACGTTGAATGAGGTTCTCTTGCTCTTGATTATATATGAATAAGTTTAGGACCCAATTTACTTGCACTTCTACAAAATTATTTCATGATGCATCATGGCTGTCACGTTTCTGGTGGCTAGTTCTTGCCATATGGGGACGATAGAAGGCTAGCTTTAGTCAGGTAGTGAAGTAGCCATAGAAGAATAATTCTCAGGAATCCAAATCTAGTATTATGGCTCAATTTTTTCTAATTGTAAACCCTGTGAAGTAACATGGCCATGGTCAAAATCATCACTTCAGAAGTAGCTTGGTTATTCTCACCTGTTTTACTGTTTAAGAAAGATGCCAAGAACTTTTCATTCCCTACAAAAATGCATACTAGTTGAAATTTATAGTTACGCTGTGTGTGTGTATAATGTGGGAAGCAACTACCTGTGGGCTAGACTGTCATTTGTTATCAAGAAACCACTGTCGTATGGTTTCCACTGCAATGGAAGGTTCATAATCACTGTCTGAAGTTTTATGGGGGGACTACATGTTGGTGCTACCTGTAGCATGTAATTGAGAAACTGTAGTTTCCAGTGCAGCATCTCCTATTAAGCAAAGTATTATATGAGGTTCATCTTTAAAGGATATTTGATGGAAGAATAACTGGAAAAGGTTTTTAGTTGCATCCATTGTCTAAACCCTGCTGCCGGAGGCTTGTAAATTTGAGTGAAATTATTGTACCTGTTTACTGCACACAAGTATGGAGTTTTTAGGTGTCCACTTATAATACCTAAATGAAAGAATTTTCAAGATGGAGACGTTGGTGTTCCTTGAGTCAGCAGCAGCATAGAATAAAAATGATGAAATGAAATACGACCATGTTTATGTGGAGCCAAAGCTTAATGGTAATGTGAAGCTCCATATCTTGCATTAGGGTTTGACTTCCATCAAATGACATGCGTATTAAATGGAATGCTATAAAAAGCTCCATGGAGCTTACTGTGGTAGCCGATGTGTCCTTGATTAGTATAAAGTACCTCAAGATGGTTCATGTGGCTGACCCTGCGTGATAATATTGCCTACTCATTTTCTCATTTCTTGCATTGCCTTTTCGAAATGCTGAGAAGTATCATTAGTTACATCACTTTTTGAAATGCTGAGAAGCATCCTTCTCCTACTAACCTGGAATGATAATATTGTATGTGAGAAGAGTCTTGGCCATTCAAGCTGGGGTTGGAATGTGCTGTAAACTTTTGGACTATGATTGGGACTACAATATGCGTTTAAAGATTTATATTTTGGACTATGATTGGGAATATAATTATGTTTTTTATGGACTTACAATATATCAAACATAAACAGCAACAAATCCTGTTTCCACATTCACACGCATGCACACACATAAAAGAGCACTCAGCATTAGGCATTCTATCTGTTGTTAGCTTCATGGATGGCACATTGTAAGGGCAAATTCTCTGCAAGTGGAAACATCCATAAATTTTTCTCACTGCTTTTGTCCAACTTTTGGTAATTTGATTGATCCAAAGGATAACAGTGGTGGAATTCAGATTAATCTAGGTTCTCTTCCCCATCTGAACCTCGACAAAAATGGCAGAATTCAGCTATATCTAGGCTTTCCTCCCCTATCTGAATCTTTTTTGCTTAGAAAGGTCAAAATATTAAGTGCGAGAGGAGATTGTAAATCTTTTTAACTTTCTATTCCCCCTCAAGCACTTTGGTCATTTAAAACTGATACAGCGGCTTGAGAAAAGCAAAAAGATGAAATTGGTCAGAGGCTCCTTCATTCTGAGTTGTCAGTTGAAACTCAAAATTTTATTTACCTGGGTTCGGCATCATAATATGGCTTTAAACTGTCCAGAAGGGTAGCTATTAGGACCTTTTCCCCCTTTCAATGCTTTTACAGATTGGCTGCAGATTTCAGCTGCTCTTAATCTGGAAGGTAATTGTAATGCAGCAGATATGTAGTAGGTTTTCAGGATTGATTGAAGTTCCTTGCGGGCTTAAGCTAAAACGGACTTAAGTTTAGCTTTTCTTGTTGAGCGTGATTGTAGGCAAACTTAAGACCATGTAACATCTTCTGGAAATTTTATGAAAGAAAGCAACCTTTATTGGAAGTTTGAAATCTATAAACATTGCTTGAATATATGTTATATTCTTTTATTAATTTTCTGCTTCATTCTCTGAGTTAGATCATTGAACCACTCTATTGTCCGAGGATTGGCCTCTTTTTTCAATTATATATTTTGATGTAATCTGTTGTTGACTCGAAGACTGCATCATTAGTTGAAAAAAAATGATCACTTCTAATTTTAGGTTGTGTATGGTATTAGTACTTATAAGTGGAGTGACTTGTGATGCACCTTTTGCTTCAGTATAATCAACTGGCCTATATTTTGCAGGGTCCGGAAGGCATTAAAGCTTACGGAATTGATAAGCTAATCCAGATTGCAGCATCTCAACTTACTGACCAGCTTCCTGAATCAAGAGAGGCTGCTAGGATGTTGGCACTGGAATTGCAAACCATCTATGAGAAGTCTCATGCCTCACCAAGTGAAGACTCTGCACAATCGGTGGACACTGATTCTTGGGAGACCTTCTGCCAAGCAAGGCTTTCCCCTTTGAGTGCTCAGGCAATTCTTCGCGTTACCTCTACTCCAAAAGAGGGTCTACTTTTCGGTTGCTAGCCCATGAGGTATACATTCCATTTTATGCTGTGGCTTCAACAATTCCACGATTACTTCTACACTGAAAGATTCTGTACATGCTGTTACCATGGAAAGAGTGTAATTCAGCTGGGGCATTTGTTGAGGTGGACTTGGTTCAGGCACATTGGCTTGTATCAATTGTGGCGATGTTATGGTTCATTCAAGTTCTGATGTTTAGTATATTGTCAAAGTTGATGGTGGTCTACCTTTTTGTTGCCTTTAACTGTTCTGCTCGTTACACCTTGGCCCACTGCTGGAGCAAGTCTTGCACTTTGTTGCATTTCGATGGGCACTGTTGTTGATTATATGTTTTCTTGCTCGGGACGTTTAAGGCAGATAGACGAGCCTCATCAATGGTGAGTCTTTAATTCTATATGCGCTTAAAACTGAAGGATTTCATGAATTCATTCCAAGTTCTTAGTAACAGTAAGCTGGAAGCAGGATGGCTGTCCTCTTCTAGGCTTTTGCTGGAAAAAAGGAAGATCAAGGGAAAATGCTATAATCTTTCCAGGTTTAACATGGAAAACTCTCCAAATGATATAACGTTGAATCCCTTTAGAATTCGGGAAAACAACCCAAGTGTAGAGGGGTTTATTTTTACTCTTGCCAATTGTCTGCGTTCTTTTTAGAGCTACCATTGGTTTCTGCTTGGAAGTTCAAGATCATGTGCGGCACTTGGTGTGAGAGCCCCATGGATATTGGTTCATTACATGGGGTTTGGTGAGGTGGGAGCCTCATTAGAGTTGGGCCATTCATTAGGAGCTGCTTTACAGCGGGAAGATATAGGGAGGGAAGCAGGGGAGCTTCTATTTGGATTGCCAAAATTACTTAGTATACACCTCACTTAACAAAAAATGTATGCCAATTTTACCTCTAAAAATTTTACCAAAATACCTCTATATTACCATCTGCATCCCCTGAACAAAACACTCCCCTCCCACCCTTCCCTCCTCCTGCGTTCATGCGAAAAATAATTCCCTTAATCCATTTATACCCTTGTTTGAAGAGATTTCAACCTTCAATTGAACAATGGACAAGTAACTAGCGATTTGGAAAGTTCTATGAATGCAAAGGTTTATTTTTTAACTTGTTTCGATTTTTTTTTTTCATGGTTCGTATTTTGTTCAGCCGCACAGGGCCTTTGTTCGGCCCTGATTGACCGAATATGGGCCCTTTGTTCAGCCCATCCCGGCCAAGCAGGACCAAACAGAAGGCCTCTGTTCGGCCCCTACTTTTGTTCGGTCCAACAAGGCTGAATAGGGCTTTTCTTTCGGCCTTGTTGGACCGAACAGATTGTTCTTTGTTCGTCCCAACAAGGCCGAACAGAATGATGGAGGGTGATGGAGAGGAGGCGGGAACTTTCGGTGAGAGGGGAAGTGGATGGCGAGGGAGGGAGGTTGAGGCAGAGGGTTTCAAAGGGAGTTATTCATCCTGCCGGTGCTGGGGAAGCTGACCTCGCTGGGGAGAGGAGATGAAAGAAAGGGAAGGGGAAAAGATGATTTGGGCGGCTGGGTGGGGGGGGGGGGGGAGCGAATGGGTGTGCAGAGCAAATAATGGGGGAAGGGTAGTTTAGGAATATTTTTTTAGAGGGGTGCATAGAGTAATTTGGGGGATGCAAAGAGTAACTAAAAAATTAAAGAAAGGAGGGTGTACCGAGTAATTTTGGCGGTGCAAATAGAAGCTCTTGGGAAGTAGCGGTGCTATGTAGTATTTTTCCTTTTTTACCCCTCCCGCAAATGAAAAGTGACGCGGTTGCTTTGGTCCCAAAGAGAAGAAATATGTTTGATGGGAGGTGACATTATCCAAATTCAAAGATATAAGTAATAATGGGATGTTGATGTTGGTGAGACTGGTAAACGAAGGAAGCCATGAGACCAACAACAATGCTTATGAGATAAGGAAAGAGCTAGTAAAAAATGAAAATCCTCTAGTATTAAAAATAGCGTAGAGTTTTTGATGACGATGACTCAAAGGAATGCTCAGGTGTTGGTTATTAAAAGTTACGAAAGAGAGAATGAAGGCTTTGTGTACCTATTGATTGAGCCAAAATTGTTCTTTTATATAGAGTATGAGGCATCATGGTTGGTATGGTGACCAAAATTTTTATTGCTCTAGAATTCTTAAAGTCTGCTATGTTTAGGTTAAGTGTGCACTAACTTATTTGTTGCACTAACTTGTTTTGTTGAGATAGATTTAGTTGTCATGTATCTTTTGTTAAAGGTTGACATAAATCTATATTATTGCATGCCTACCACTTTTGAGATTGAAGTAACTACATTGGGTGAAGAAGTAGTTTGTCTGAGCATTGAAGTGATGACTTATATTGAATGCTGAGGTAATGTGCTTTAGGAACAAAGTTTCCAAGCCGAAAGCTTCTAAGATGAGTTAGGCTGGATTTAAACTCTCTATCTGAGTTAGGAAGTTAGCATTCCAATTGAATATTTATCTTAGAAGGTACTTAATAAGAAGACTCAGATAAGTGCAAATGACTTATTTAGGTTAGATTTAAACTCTCTATCCAAGATAGAAGCATTCGAGCTTATTTATCATAAAAGATACTTAAGAGGACTCAAAGAAGTGCAAGGGACTTATTTTGGATTTCAAATTCAAATGTAGAGAATTCAAGCATCAGGACTCTTCATTTATTCATATAGTCGCTTGCTTAGTGATGATCATATTAATTGCATTGTGAGAGGCATCGCTTATTAAGTATTGACATAGGCACGATTTCTGCCTTTTGAGAAGAAATTAATCACACATCTTAGAATCTTCTTCGATTAATACTGATCATCCATGCGTTTTTAAAAGAAGATAGGGATAGATGCATAGCTTTCTTCCTTATCCCTTTTCCAACGCTCTCCTTCCATACTCCTTCAACCTTTTCATTCTTCAATTCTTTTAGGTCTATCATTCTTTTCCTTTGTTCTTATCTCTTTTTACTATGGTTCTTCTTTCTTTTTTTGTTTGCCAACAATAAGGTCCTTAGAGATTGTCATTAGGATCATCTTCAAGGTTCTACTAAGGTGTATATTGGAGCGCCCTTTGAGAAGGAAAAGGCTTACAATCTTTCCTTTAGTGAAGTGTGCATTTACATGGATACCATGAAAGTCAAACATAGGCTCTCTAAAACTTCTTTTGCTTTGAAGATGTATATGGACTTAGAAATTTCCTTCTTCCTAACTTGTTCCCAACTCTTGGCATTTTATGTTAGAATATATCATCTTTCTTAGAAAAGGGGTTCACGTAGAACTACTCAAATATCTTTAGAAAGTTTTCTATTTGAAATATCATCTGAGGAACTGTAGGTAGTAGTATCTGAGCCTAAGAAAAGGCTATGCCATTTTTATCGTCCTTTCAACCTCTACTCACGGCTAGAAAAAAAATTCTTTTTTGCCTCATAAGATGGAGAGATGTTGTTTTAACATAGCCAAGGTTAAGGAGTATATTACACAATGGCATTGGTAGAGAAAAAAGAGGCTAACTGATGTATCTATCAATGAGCCTAATCCTACATCGTATAGGCCTGCAACTTTAGCTGCTAGTTCGATAGTGATTTGCTCTATGAAGCCAGCTACTGCCTATTTAGGGGTAGCTACACTTGCCATCACTTCAACTCTTTGAAGTGATAGAGGTCATAAGTGAGGGCTTAAAATGATGGCCAACATAGGCCCTAGGGCAAAGGTTAGCTTTCAAGGTACCTTTGATGCCCTTCCCCTTCTAACACGGTCTTCAAGAGGCCTCATTTTGATACGACAGGATATGTTCCCATGTGGAGCCTCAACACCAATGATTCTATCTAGAAAGGTAGTGTATATTAGTGTATTGGCTTTAGAATCATCTTTCTAAAAATCAAGCAACTATAGAAGACCTCAACAATACTAAGTTGATCAAAGAAGTTTTTATTTATAGTCTCGATAAGTGATCTTACGGCTTTGCTTTCTTTGATATGTTTCTTTGTATTGATAGCTTATTTTTTCTTGCATAGGCCATGTAGATCATGATCAAGAAATATGACTAAGTCTCTAGCAACTTTCATAAGGTGATGAGTCTTATGAAGGATATAAAGAAAAATATGGAGGCTATCTACAGTGAAATTGAGATAGTCAAGGTGACCTTTAAGCATAAAGTGGAGAGGTTGAGATGGAACCTCTTTAAGGCTATAGAGAAGCTTAACCCTATGGTGAAGCTGATACTCAAGGCTAAGTCTCAGGCTAGCATGGCTGAGTTAAGTGTGAATGTGGCTAAGGAGTGGGTAGCCTTGGCGAAGAGTAGGTTGCCAAAGTGATTCATGACTTTAAGGCATTGGTTGAATATGAGGATGCCCTAGCAATGTATTAGTCGAGGCTATGTCTAAGGGTTAGAAGGATGTGAAGAAGGGGATCCTTATCCAATCTTGATTTCTCTTTCATGAACATTTATATGAGGAAGATGAGGAAGAGGAGAGAGAAGGTGCAACATTTATGATGGCAAAGTCATCCAAGGCATGGGCAAGGATGTTGCAGCCACCGGTGTAGTGCTTAACATTGCATACAATGACAACCTTTAAAATGAAAAGAAAAGGCTGAACATCAGAGTCACCGATCCCAAAGCTACTTCTCTGCTCCTTAAGTGATCAAAATTGTCGAGGAACAAGCTAATGATGCCCCTCAGCCTTAGTCTCTCTTAGGATTATGACTTTCTTTTGCCTTTTTTTGGCTCTCTTAGCATCAATGAAAGAATACTTTTTTCTTAATTATGTTGAGCTTATATTTCATGCTTTTTCCTATTGACACTACTTTGATCGAAGACAAATTTATATCAACCCAAATATTTTAAGTAGTAGGTTAGCACCGAGATGGCTCCTAATGAGTTAAGCCCTTTTAGGGGTTTATGATTAGATTGACTCTATATAAGTTCATTTAGCTCTAACTAATCTAAACATAAGATTAACCGTGTGAAATAAAATCCTAAGTGGAAGCTCATGATAGTTGATGCTTACCTCAAAATTGAATAAGATCCTTTGGAGCATTTGTTTGTAGGATTTTTTGAGCTATATCACTCTAATTTGAGCTTATTATCATGCATGGGTATTACATTCAATTATCTTTTATATTTAGAAATTAGGTAACCTTTTAATCTCAATGAGTTATGTGCTCTTAAATATCCCATCCTTACTAGTCTTTGAGGCTGTGCTCTTTCCAACATAAGGGCCAAATGACCCTTTAACTTTAGCAAGTTATGAGCTCTTAGTTATTCTATCGATAATTTTTTAGGTTGCCCTCTTTTCATCATAAATAAGTTTTGAGCCTCATGGACTCTTCCATCCTGAGCGAGTTATGAGCGATGCCTAGTCCTCATTGGATTCTCATCCTTGATGAGTTATAAGTTATATTTACCTCTTCCCTTTTGAGGTGAGTTATAAGTTGCGTTGGCTCTTTCATCCAAGGCAAGTCATGAGCTAAGTTAGTTTTCTCATCTTTGGTGAGTTATGAACTATATTTAGCTCTTTTCAGTCGAAGGGAGCTATAAGTTTGGACAACTCTCTTATCCTTGATGAATTATTTGCTTACTAGCCTTTAGATCCTTGACGAGCCATCTTTATTTCATCATATTTTTCCATTCAAGGAGTGTTATAAGCATATTAGCCTTCCATCATCGGCAAGTTAGGAGCATTTATTGGTATGAATAGATGTTTCATCCTGCAAGTTTTAAGCTGGTAATTAAAAAAATTACATTTAAGATTTGACTCTCCTATTATGTGAGTTTTATGAGTATGCACACTAATCTTTAAAATGCATTTGATTTAATAATTGAAAGAAATAGACTAATTACAATGAGTATGAGTTTGTATTGAAATTAATTAGAAAACTTATGACAAAGATTCATAAGCAATATATTTTTAGATTTTTTTAATTCTAACTCCATGGTATTGATATTTCATCCGGTCTTTCTGATTGTATATGAATTATAAGAACTTTGGCTACCCTATAAGGGCATTTCCAATTCGACATGAGCTTACTAGAGGTTTCTATGTGAGTAGATGCTTTGGCCTTTCTTAGGATTAGGTCTCTCTCCTTAAAGAGTCTTTTCTTGACTTTGGAGTGACTACACTTTGTAAATAGGTTATTGCTCAAATATGAGCCTATTCTACAACATCAACCAATAGGTCTAGATTAGCTTGTAAGGCCTTTGAGTACTAAAGTATTGGACTCTATAGAATGACATTCCTATCTAACTGCCTTTCTTCTAAATGACAAGTTGATAGGGGTCCCACTTATTAGAGTTCCGACCATAATTCTATATGCTAATAAGGAGCTAAATAGTTTATTTACTTAGAGACCTTTATCTTTGCCTAGCCTCATTTTTAAGGCATTTAAGATCATTTAATTAGTGATCTTGGTTGGTTTATCCATTTATCTGAGGGTAGAAAACGAGGTGAACCTATACTTTCCCAACCATGCATAATTGCACTCAAAGAGCTTGTTATTGAATTATATTCAATATTGGTGATCATGACCCTTAAGAACTGAAGCGATAGACGATTCATTTCTACATGATTTCCTATACCTTTTACTTTATTATTTTAGTAAGAGGCTCAGCTTAAACCCACTTGACGAAGTAGTGAATCACTACAATCACAAACTTCCTCTATCCTATGGCTAAGGGGAATGGTCCCATAATCTCCATCCCCCACTAAGCAAATGGCCAAGGGCTAGTTAATAGTGTGAGATATATTATAGGTTGTCTTGTGATATTAGCATATCTTTGGCACTTGTTGTACCTTATTGAAGACTTTGTAAGCAAGCAACCTTCATTCTTCATGGACCTTGTATAATATTTAGTATACCTCTAATAGCTTGAGGCATCTGAGATAGGGTAAGCTGTAGGATCTCTTATACAACTTCCTATAATCTCAAGTATACCAAGTTGATGACATTGGATCCTTTGAGCTTCCTTTTTTTTCTCAAGAAGCCTTTATCCCATAGATATTTAACAAGGTTAGTTTACATTATTGCTTCTTTCTTTTGTGTGCTTAGTTATTCTAAGATCTCTATATGCACCAACTTAACTTAGAATAGTCTAACACTATAAGTTTTGACAGAGCATTGGGAGTTCTACTCTTGGAAAATCTATACAATCTCATATTTCTCGAAACTACCAAGAAGCTCCTTACCTTCTATAGGTATTGAACTATCTTCTGTCCTCTTGCTTCATATTCTTTTTGGACTTGTTGACTATAAGCTAGAAGTTACAGTGAATCCTAATCTTAAGGATCTTTAGTACTTCTACTAAAACTAGGTTAGCAAGGAAGACCTTATACTCTGCTTTGCTATTGGAGGTAGTAAATTAAACCTAAAAGTATTCTTAACTTCAACTTCTAGCCCTGTAAGGATAAGGCTAATTTTGCTTTCCCCCTTAATCAAGGCTCCTTCTACATAAAGGACCCAGTTTATAAGTTCTACCTTTGCTTCTCGAAGGTTTATTCTTTGATCAGAGCCATACACTCTACTATGAAGTCTACCATAACTTGGACTTTTTTAGCAGATAAAGGACCTAGTTTATAAGTTCTACCTTTGCTCTCGAAGGTTTGTTCTTTGATCGGAGCCATACACTCTACCATGAAGTCTACCATAACTTGAACTTTTTTAGTAGATCAAGGTTGATACTGGATGTCAAAATTTTTAAGCTCCACCAACTATTTCACTAGATGCCCTAAAATATCTTGCTTCTGTAAACTTGTCTTAGGTGTTGATTTATTTGCATGATGATGGAATGACTTTGGAAGTATGCCCTTAGCTTTCAAGCTGCAATTAGTAATATGTAAGTCACTTTTTATATGGTCTAGTGCCTCGTCTCTACTTCATGGAGGATATTATTGACATAATAGATAGTTTATGAACCCCTTACTCTTCTTAGACTAGCTCTTAAAGTAGTAGTGGACATAGCCATATATAGCAAAAGGACTTCCCCTTATGTAGGGCTGGAAGTAGGTTGAGTTGAGTTGGGTCAAGCCATACCCCTAATAGGCCCAACCCTTTTTCTTTTGGGGGAGGGGTTTAGATCTAGTCGAGGCTTAAAAATTATGGCAGGACTCATGCCTAAGCTTGGCCTGAAATCCATCAAGCCATCCATTGATCCAAAACTCATCATGCTATAAGACCATCTCCTCCCCTCCCAAGGAAACCTCATTAGTCCTCATCTCACTACTGCGCCTCATCCTTCTCCAACTTCACCTCCTTGGTGTTAAACCATTAGTCCCCTCCACCATTGCCATTGATGACTTACCTCTCCTCCGCTGAAACTTCACCCTTCTCCTCTTCTGCCACTTTATCAATGCTAGCTTCTACTATGAGACCCTTGCCTACCTCTCCTCTCACTGCTTTAATTGCCTTCTCCATGAACTCAAGTTGGTGATCAAGCCCTATCCCACCATCCACTTCTCTTTTGACTTCGAATGTTGTATCTTTCATTTACTACTTTGTCCTACTATCTCCTTTTTCATGCCCTCCTCTGATCTAACCTTACTGTTGCTACCCACCTTTGAATATTGTGGCTTCATTCAACTGAGGTTCTCAAAGTTGAACTCTTTGAAACCCTAGGTTGAGGAGGATGCAGGACACTATGAGACCATTTCCTTCCCTCTCAAGGAAACCTCATTAGTCCTCATCTCGCTCCTGTGCCTCATCCTTTTCCAACTTCACCTCCTTGGTGTTAAACCACCAGACCCCTCTACCATTGCCATTGATGACTCACCTCTCCTCAGCTGAAAGTTCACCCTTCTCCTCTTCTGCCACTTCATCAATGCTGGCTTCTACCATGAGACCCTTGCCTACCTCTCCTCTCACTGCCTTAATTGACTTCTTCATGAACTCAAGTTGGTCATCAAGCCCTATCCCACCATCCACTTCTCTTTTGCCTTCGAATGTTGTAACTTCTATTTACTACTTAGTCCTACTCCCTCCTTTTTCATGCCCTCCTCTGATCTAACCTTACTGTTGCTACCCACCTTTGAATACTGTGGCTTCATTCAACTGAGGTTCTCAAAGTTGAACTCTTTGAAACCCGAGGTTGAGGAGGATGCAGGACACTATGAAGGCCTCCATCAGGTTTTGGGAAGACCTAGGTCCACATCAAAGGTCCAAAAAGCAAAAAAATTTAAAAAATTGACAAAGAAAAGAAGCGACACAAAATCCCTCAATGCTCTTATCCCTTATCCCACCCTAAAAAAACTCAAACTATTTAGTTATGAGTGAGGCAAAAGGCGATCAAATCATGGAGCTAGTGTCGATGGCAGTTGGCAAGAAGGAAATGTGGATTCATCGAATTCTTTACCCCACTCTTATGAGGGCAAATCTTAGGATGATCCCTTCCTATCTTTCATCATTACGGCTACGTCCTGCCTCCACCTCATCTACAACTATAATAACCACATCATCCCTACCTTACTTACAAGTCCCTTTTTAATCTCGATGGTGAGACTTGGATCATCGTCAACCACCACCATTCTCTTACAGGTCTCTTTGCAAATCTCTCCTAGGCCAAATTGGATATGAAACCCAGTGGTCAAGCAAAGTAATATGGCTTGGTTCATGCTTAGTAATCAGGATTGGGTTAGGCTTATTTATCGGGCCTTATTTGGGCTTAGGTTTGGGTTGGGATCAAGCTAAGTAATACTCTACTTGAACCTGATTTGAAATTGATATGGTTTTTAGTTTTGAGTTCAAGCCTAACCCAAAATATAGAAACCAAACTCATGAACTAGCTCGAAGCCAGCTTGACCTAGCCCCACTTCTAACCTACCCTTGGGTCAACTTCCTAAGTGTGGAGAAGCTAAGTACTAGTTCAAGTGGTTGAAGACTGCTTGTCACTCATCTATTCACTGAAACTCTATAATATTTCTATAACACCCTAAAAATAGTCTCACATTGGATGAAAAAGAAAATATTATGTACTTATAACTCAAGCCCACTTGCTATTCATTAACTTTTACTTGAGTTTTTGAGACACATGGATTTAGCCCACTAATGGGTTAATTGGGCTAGTAGGTGGACTTGGAACGTTTACAAATGGTATTAGAGCTGATTCAAATATGCAAAAATTGATGAGCATAAAAAAAGCAACCTATAGAATGATGGTAGAATCCCACTATGGTGTGGAGCTACCCTTGCAGCACGACTCAGCTTAGAGGTAGATTCTGGCAAGCTTATAGCATGCGATAAGAACGTCCACATTATAAGGAGAAAAAATTGTAGCACCCAAAAAATAGTCCCATATTGGATGAAAAAGAATGTGTATGTGCTTACAACTTAAGTCCATCTTTTGCCAATTAACTTTTACTCGAGTTTTTGGGCTATGTGATTTCAGCCCACTAATGGCTTAATTAGACCAACGGTGGGCTTGGAGCATTACAAATGGTATCAGAGCTGACCCGAGTCTGCAAAAATTGATGGACATAAGGAAAAGACTATCTATGGAATGGTGGTGGAGTCCCGCCATGGCATAAAGCCACCCTTGCAGCACTAATGATATGGTTCATGGTAGATTTTGGTTAGCTTATCGTGTGTGATGACGACCTTATATTATAAGGGAAAGATTATAATACTCTAAAAATAGTCTCATATTGGATGGAAAAGAAATGTATTATGTTCTTATGACTCAAGTCCATCTGTTACTAATTAACTTTTACTTGAGTTTTTGGGCTACATGAATTCAGCATGCTAATGGGTTAATTGGATCAGCAAGTGAGCTTAGGGTGTTATAGTTTTTGAGGGCCTTAAAAAAATGAAAGGTTCTTCTCAATGATCTTTAAGATAAAATAGTTGAAGGTACCTATCTAACCTACTAGCCTTTGCATTTCCTTTGGGCTTCTTAAAGGGGCTATATCTAAGATGGTCTAGATCCTCTTTAGACTAGCCTTAGTCCCTCTCTAAGTAATTATGAAGCTCAAAAACTTCTTTGAGGAGACATTAAAGGCATACTTTTCAGGATTCAACTTGATGTTGTAGTGCCTTAGCACTCAAAAGGCCTCTTCGAGCTTGTTAATGTACTGCTGGTGTTTCTTACTCTTCATAGGTAAATTATCTATTCCTCTATATTTTGACTTATTTGATCCTTGAATATTTGTTAACCATACATTGGTATGTAGCTCCATTGCTCTTTTCCCAAAATTATATTGTAGCAGTGTGTGCCCAAATTAGTGATAAATGCTGTTTCTTCTTATCTTAGAGGTGCATTTTGATCAACTATATCCTAAAAATACATTGATGAAGCTCAATAGCTTATGCCTCAATATGACATTGATGAGCTGATTATTCAAGGCAGAGGGTTCCTATTTTAGGGTAGACCTTTTTGAGGTTGGTGATGTTTGCATGCATTCTTCATTTCTTACTAGCTTTCTTCAATATCAACACATTAACCATCTAGTCAAGGTAGTTTATATTTGGCTAAACTACAATATTGACCCTTGAACTTAAGGAACTGTGTCACTTTGGTTCATGAACTTCAAAAGTTGTAAAAGTGATCCTAAACTTTTCTTTTTGTTTCACTTTGATCCCTATTGTTAAATAGGAGAGATGTCGTTAGTTTTGTCTCATGTGGTAGCACACGTGGCATTCAGTGGAAAAACTAAATTTAAAACCCATGACTAACCAATTAATTTAATATTTAATAATCAAAAAAAATAAAAAAATCTTCTCCCTCCTCCATCACTTATGGCCTCCCCTTCGTCCTTTGACCCGGCATCCCCCGTCCCTTCCCCCTCATGCTGCAGCCTCCTTCGTCCCTCACCTCAGCCTCCCTCCCTTCCCTACCTTGTTCCTTACCCACAGCCTCCCCTCCCCGCGCTCTCCGCATCCCTCACTCACAGCCGTAGCTCACTGCGGGTGAGGGATGCGGGAGAGAGAGGGAGAGGAAGGGGGAGCGCACGGCTTATAGCCAGCATGGGTGGGGATGGAAGGAAGGGGGGTGGCAAAGGCTGGGGTGAGGGACATAGGAGTGGGGGAGGTTCCAAGGGAAGGCAGTGCCAGAAGAGGGGGGCAAAGCCTATCCAAAACCCACCGTCGATGCGGCAGATACAAAGGCTCTATTCACCATATTATTTTTGATATATAACAAATAAAAAAGAAATAAATTTGTTTCCTTTGGTTATTTTTCCTTCCATCTCAACGAATGGGTTATCATCTTATCTTCATTGTTCTTCCCTTAATTTTTATATAGGATTGATTCAAAGAGGAGAAGAAAGGAGAAGCTTTTTATTTCTTGAAGATGAGGAAGTCAGCCAATTGCAATAGTTCGTGCTGTTGTCCGACGTTGAAATCGTGACCTTCAACGACCAGAGCATCTTGACCCACTCCGTCGTTCTGGTATGAACTCTCCTCCAAAATCTTTTTCTAATCTTCTTGCTTGCTTTCTTTCTTTGTTTAATATTAATTGTGTCATTGGACATATTGAAGGATTTGGCCTTGCCAGTGTTGAAAAAGATGTTGTACCACTGCCACATAAATTTGGGCTAAAAAAAAAAATATTTTGGCATTCCCTGCGATGTAGTGCATGCCTTCGTCCAGTTCCTCTACTCCTCTAGGCATAACATATAGCCTTTCTTTTATATCTCTTGATTTATAAGAGAAAATAGAGTGATTGATATGCCAGCAATTGTAAGAGCGCGCTGACGATGAGGGAGGGGGAGGAGGCGATGGAGGGATATGGAATGCATATGTTGGTGCCATCTCACACCTACCAAGTGAGGTGGTTGAACCGGGGGTCGAAGGAGGGGGTGGCGACGAGGTTGTGAGTGAAGGTGGCGGTGGATGCACTGAAGTTAGCAAGCTTTGCGATGCATCATGGCTATACCAACGGTGCATGCGGCTAGTGGCCAAGAATTTTGTGAGGGGGGAGGGATAGGGGTCGCGAGTCAAGGACAGAGCGGGGCCGCGTGTGATGAAGAGAAGGAGAAGGTTGTTTTTATTTGAGGGATTGGAAAATAAACGTATAAAAATAACAAATATATGCTAAATTCTTTCTTTGAGGGATTGGAAAAGTATAACTCCCATTGAGAGTGAGTGTTTCTCAAATCAACATAAAAATAGTAGCAGTAGTGGTGGTAATGAGATTAAAGGATCACAATCATCTTTAGTACTTCTATGGAATTGATTCAATTTGCCATGCATGTGCCATGTCTTTGGAGCACAAGCAGGAATTGACTCGATTTGCCTTCTATAGATCAAGGAAGGAAAAATAGGCTTGGACTAATTTTAAGCCAGTTTTACCCACCTGGACTCCTTCCATCATATCTACTTACTATTAACTCGCACAAATCTCAAAATTATTGAGGGCCTTAAAAAAAGAAAGGTCTTCTCAACGATCTTTAAGATAAAATAGTTGAAGGTACCTATCTAACCTACTAGCCTTTGCATTTCCTTTGGGCTTCTTAAAGGGGCTATATCTAAGATGGTCTAGATCCTTTTAGACTAGCCTTAGTCCCTCTCTAAGTAATTATGAAGCTCAAAAACTTCTTTGAGGAGACATTAAAGGCATACTTTTCAGGATTCAACTTGATGTTGTAGTGCCTTAGCACTCAAAAGGCCTCTTCGAGCTTGTTAATGTACTGCTGGTGTTTCTACTCTTCATAGGTAAATTATCTATTCCTCTATATTTTGACTTATTTGATCCTTGAATATTTGTTGACCATACATTGGTATGTAGCTCCATTGTTCTTTTCCCAAATTATATTGTAGCAGTGTGTGCCAAATTAGTGATAAATGCTATTTTCTTCTTATCTTAGAGGTGCATTTTGATCAACTATATCCTAAAAATACATCGATGAAGCTCAATAGCTTATGCCTCAATATGACATTGATGAGCTGATCTATTCAAGGCAGAGGGTTCCTATTTTTAGGGCAGACCTTTTGAGGTTGGTGATGTTTGCATGCATTCTTCATTCTTACTAGCTTTCTTCAATAGCAACACATTAACCATCTAGTCAAGGTAGTTTATATTTGGCTAAACTACAATATTGACCCTTGAACTTAAGGGACTGTGTTACTTTGGTTCATGAACTTCAAAAAGTTGCAAAAGTGATCCTAAACTTTTCTTTTTGTTTCACTTTGATCCCTATTGTTAAATAGGAGAGATGTCGTTAGTTTTGTCTCATGTGGCAGCACATGTGGCATCAGTGGAAAAACTAAATTTAAAACCCATGACTAACCAATTAATTTAATATTTAATAATCAAAAAATAAAAATAATCTTCTCCCCTCCTCCATCACCTATGGCCTCCTCCTTCATCCTTTGACCACGACATCCCCCGTCCCTTCCCCCCTCATGCTCAGCCTCCTTCGTCCCTCACCTCAGCCTCCTCCCTTCCCTACCTTGTTCCTTACCCACAGCCTCCCTCCCCGCGCTCTCCGCATCCCTCACTCATAGCCGTAGCTCACCTGCGGGTGAGGGATGCGGGAGAGAGAGGGAGAAGAAGGGGGCGCACGGCTTATAGCCAGCATGGGTGGGGACGGGAAGGAAGGGGGGTGGCGAAGGCTGGGGTGAGGGACATAGGAGTGGGGGAGGTTCCAAGGGAAGGCAGTGCCAGAAGAGGGGGCAAAGCCTATCCAAAACCCGTCGTCGATGCGGCAGATACGAAGGCTCTATTCACCATATTATTTTTGATATATAACAAATAAAAAAGAAATAAATTTGTTTCCTTGGTTATTTTTTCCTTCCATCTCAACAGAATGGGTTATCATCTTATCTTCATTGTTCTTCCCTTAATTTTTATATAGGATTGATTCAAAGAGGAGAAGAAAGGAGAAGCTTTTTATTTCTTGAAGATGAGGAAGTCAGCCAATTGCAATAGTTCGTGCTGCTGTCCGACGTTGAAATCGTGACCTTCGACGACCAGAGCATCTTGACCCACTCCGTCGTTCTGGTATGAACTCTCCTCCAAAATCTTTTTCTAATCTTCTTGCTTGCTTTCTTTCTTTGTTTAATATTAATTGTGTCATTGGACATATTGAAGGATTCGGCCTTGCCAGTGTTGAAAAAGATGTTGTACCACTGCCACATAAATTTGGACTAAAAAAAAATCCATATTTTAGGCGTTCCCTGCGATGTAGTGCATGCCTTCGTCCAGTTCCTCTACTCCTCTAGGCATAACATATAGCCTTTCTTTTATATCTCTTGATTTATAAGAGAAAATAGAGTGATTCATATGCCAGCAATTGTAAGAGCGCGCTGACGATGAGGGAGGGGGAGGAGGCGATGGAGGGATATGGAATGCATATGTTGGTACCATCTCACACCTACCAAGTGAGGTGGTTGAACCGGGGGTCGAAGGAGGGGTGGCGACGAGGTTGTGAGTGAAGGTGGCGGTGGATGCACTGAAGTTAGCGAAGCTTTGCTATGCATCATGGCTATACCAACGGTGCATGCGGCTAGTGGCCAAGAATTTTGTGAGGGGGGAGGGATAGGGGTCGCGAGTCAAGGATAGAGCGGGGAGGCCGTGTGTGATGAAAGAGAAGGAGAAGGTTGTTTTTTTTTTAGGGATTGGAAAATAAACGTATAAAATAAACAAATATGCTAAATTCTTTCTTTTGAGGGATTGGAAAAGTATAACTCCCATTGAGAGTGAGTGTTTCTCAAATCAACATAAAATAGTACAGTAGTGGTGGTAATGAGATTAAAGGATCACAATCATCTTTAGTACTTCTATGGAATTGATCAATTTGCCATGCATGTGCCATGTCTTTGGAGCACAAGCAGGAATTGACTCGATTTGCCTTCTATAGATCAAGGAAGGAAAAATAGGCTTGGACTAATTTTAAGCCAGTTTTACCCACCTGGACTCCTTCCATCATATCTACTTACTATTAACTCGCACAAATCTTAGAATTATTTTTGTTACGTTTCTTGCCCTCTTCCTTTCAGATGCTAGCCTGTATCCTGTGGTCAAGTCTACTTATCCAAATCTAAGAGCAGATCATGGGCAATGGTCATAACCAAATTTAACTGACCAATATAAGCTTAAAAGTAAATGACATGTAGCAAATGCTTTCCGCGGTCTCCCAATCCTCAGATGAATTCACTGCATTATTTGCTTATAATGGATGCAAACGTTTGGTAGAGTCCATCTATGCGAGTTGTTAATGGATGCGCATGAATGCATGCATGCACGTGCATGCGCACACACAATATATATATATATATATATATATATAGTGTGTGTGTGTGATGCATATGTTACATTCGAATATAATTAAGTTTAGGATTCGATCATCTTTTTATTCTTTGATCCATACGAATCCCAAAACATCTTACCTTTTTTTTTTTTCTATTTTTGAAATTCGTAAGTTTCTCTCTTTTCTATATATATATATATATATATTATTGGGGGGTAAAATCGTCATTGCATTGATATCCGTGCGAGGCGGCTAAGGCTGACCTCCTCCCGCCGGCCCCCTCCGGGCTCCCCAGCTCGGCCTCTTCCGGGCTTCCGTAGCTCGGCCTCCTCCGGGCTTCCGTAGCTCGGCCCCCTCGGGCTCCCTAGCTCGGCCTCTTCCGGGCTTCCGTAGCTCGGCCTCCTCCGGGCTCCCCTAGCTCGGCTTCTTTCGGGCTCCCCTAGCTCGGCCTCCTCCGGGCTTCCGTAGCTCGGCCCCCTCCGGGCTCCCCTAGCTCGGCCTCTTCCGGGCTTCCGTAGCTCGGCCTCCTCCGGGCTCCCCCAGCTCGGCCTCTTCCGGGCTTCCGTAGCTCGGCCTCCTCCGGGCTTCCGTAGCTCGCTCTACCTAGCGATCCACGCCCTGACGTCTACCTCCGCGGAACTGACGCGGGAGAGCTTAAGCCTACCTGAGCGGCATCCTGGACAAGGAATCATATCGGAACGTGGCCTAAAGCCTATCGTAACCGCCCCAGGCCTACTCGACCCGATCTCGAGACACCAAGGAGCTCTCCCAGCCGTCGATACCAAAACAAACAGGGTACGAACCCCAACGGCCCCACAACGGCCTGATTCTGTCCGTCTTCGTATCTTAACAACCTCCGGACCTTCCAGAAGACGCTCATCCAGATGGCAGTCTATAAATATCAATCACTGATTCCCTCAGGTACGCGACTCTTGACGCACAAAACTCCGGAATCACTCCTCTCCCGGCAGCCGTCGGCTCTGCCTTCTCAGAGCTTCCGATTGACCGCCCCGGAGAGGTCTCCCGGAGAGATCCACCTCCACTGTCTGGTTGATCGCCGATTCTTCTCCACTGACTTGAGCGTCGGAGGGCCTTCCGCGGAGGACCACCCCCAGCGTCCCTCCGCGTGTGGGCTTCCTTTTTGCAGGTCCGCCGCACCCCTCTCCCTGAAGATGACCGCGCCCGAGTCGGAGGACGGATCCCGCGGCAACAGATTGGCGCTAGAGGAAGGGCCTCAAGTCCCATTAAAACTTGAAAAAAGGAGACAAGGATCTCAGCCGGAGAAGAACCTCTCTGATGGCCAACCGGAAGAGAGCAACCTCCGATGCCCAAGATCGGGTCGCCTCCCAGAGGCCTGATCCGACTGGCGCCGCAGCGCCACAACCCCACCTGTCGAGACTCCGTCGCCGCCTGCCATTCCGGTGACCCAGGACCAGTTTGCTACGCTGGTCCAGCAAGTCCAGGCTCTTACCCACCTGGTCCAGGAGCGCCTTGCAGCTCCTCCTGCTTCGCATCCTCAGAAAGAAGCGGCGATTTCTTCTTCGCCGGCAACCTCCTCCTCTGATCCGCATGAGTCAGCGGATCCCCCATCGCCCCAGGGGGGACAAACCGGTCCCTCGAACCGGTTATGATCGAGATCCTCTCAGATCTCGGCGAACCCGCTCCCTCTCTCCGGCGACGTCTCACCATGATTCGACGCCATCCTTGCGGTTCTCCCGCCCAGCTGCTCCTCTCGCCGGTGAGGAGGAGATCCGCCGCCAGATCCAGGAGATGCGCCAGGAGCTGGACGCCGCCAAGCAGACCCATCTGCCCCAGCCCAAAGCAGAGCAGGCATCCCTTTCTCTAAGGGAATCATGGAGGAAGTGATTCCCTCCCACGTTAAGCTGCCAGCCGTCGAGCCCTACCACGGCTCCACTGATCCGGACGACCATCTCAGTAGCTTCCGGTCGATAATGATGTTCCACGGAGCATCCGATGCGGTCCTCTGCCGCGCCTTCCATCCACCCTCAGAGGATCCGCCCGGAACCTGGTTCAACGCCTTGAAACCAGGTTCCATTGATTCTTTCGACGAGCTGAGCCACCTTTTTATTGGCCAGTTCGTCAGCAGCCGCCGCCATCGACGAAGATCCGACTCCCTCTCCGAAGTTAAGCAAAGAGAGGGGGAGTCCTTGAGGAACTATCTTGGCCGTTTCAACAAGGCCATGTTAGAGGTGGACCACCTTAATCATGAGGTGGCTATGTCCGCCCTGGCGGGGGGAGTTCGAAGGAGAGCGACTTCTATCTGGCGATGGAGGTCAGCTACCCCCCATGTCTATCTGATATGATGGCCCTTGCGGACAAGTACGCTAGGGTCGAGGAGTCGCGGAGAGTGGCCCGCACTGAGCAAGCAAGAAGAAACAAGAGCCCAAAGCTCCCGACAGACACATCCCATCCGTCGGCCGAGTCCGCCTCGCCGCCAAAGAGTCCCCCCACTGCCGCCGAGGAATCGCTCCCGGAGTCCTCCCAGGCGATTCGATCGCTATACTCCGCTGACTGTGCCCCGGGCGCAGATCCTCATGGAGATAGAGCGCCAGCTTCCCCGACCAGTACCTCTCCGAGGAAACCCAACCCGGAGAGATCCTGCCAAGTACTGCCGCTACCATAGGGAGCCCGGTCACGACACGGAGGAGTGCTGGCAGCTGAAGAACGAAATCGAAAGACTGATCCGGCGGGACGGCTGGACCAATTCAGGAGGGCACCCGAGCCGCAGCAACAAGGAGGTGACCGCCAGCCCGAGCTCCCACAACTCCCTCCTCCACCAAATCCGCCTGTGGTTGGCCGTATCAACATGATTGAGGAGGCCGGCGGATCGAGCTCCAGGGTGACGGTGACGCGCCGGTGCCGAAGAAGGCACGCGCAGGCGAACTTTCCTTTTCTGATGATGATTTCTTGGGATACAGCTCCCCACGAGGACGCACTTGTTGTATCCCTTAATTTGAACAACTATGATGTAAGCCGAATCCTTGTTGATAGTGGAAGCTCGGTAAACGTTTTGTACCTCGGTGTGTTTACCAGGATAAAACTGCTCATGGAAAACCTTCGAGCCGTGGATTCGCCTTGATGGGATTCACCGGCGACGTCATCATCCCAGAAGGAATCGTCACCCTGACGATCCGCGCAGGAACCTGGCCCTTGTAGCCGTTGTTCGGACAGATTTCTTGGTAACCGACCTCAGGTCCCCATATAACGCCATATTCGGCAGGCCGGGTTTAATGTCTCTCAAGGCAGTGGTCTCCATCCCGCATCTATCTATGAAGTTCCCCACCGAGCGAGGGATTGGAGTGGTTCGGGAAGTCAGGCCATGGCTCGGCAATGTTTTGTCACGAGCCTCCAGTCCAGAATTCCCGAGGTTGACGGGCTAGACGCTCGCGAAGATTTCGCCGAACAACGGGGGGAACCGGCGGAAGAATTGGAAGAAGTACCGCTAGACGAAGCTCGGCCCGACCGAACCACAAGGATCGGGTCGCTACTCGAAGGGGAGTCTCGGCACAGGTTGATCAAGTTCCTCCAGAGCAATGCCGACATCTTCGCCTGGACCGCCTCCGACATGCCGGGAATCCACCCCGAGGTTCTCGTCCACCATCTCAATGTGGACGAGAGGCACAGGCCTGTCAAGCAGAAGAAGAGAAGCTTCGCCCCAGAGCGACAAAAAGCCATTGAAGAAGAGGTCGACAAACTTATAAAGGCCAACTTCGTTCGGGAAGTGAACTATCCGAACTGGCTGTCAAATGTTGTCATGGTGAAAAAGTCGAACGACAAATGGAGGATCTGCATCGACTTCACCGACCTCAACAAAGCCTGCCCGAAGGACAGCTTCCCCCTCCCTCGGATCGATCAGCTCGTGGACGCCACCTCAGGCCACCAGATGCTATCTTTCGTGGACGCCTACTCCGGCTACAATCAGATCCGAATGGCCCCCGAGGATGAAGAAAAGACTGCATTCATAACCGACCGAGGTACCTACTGTTACCGTGTTATGCCTTTTGGTCTTAAAAATGCAGGGGCGACCTACCAATGGCTGGTCAACAAAGTGTTCAAGGAACAAATCGGCCGGAACATGGAGGTGTACGTGGACGACATGCTAGTCAAAAGCAAGGAGGCATCACGGCATATTGAGGACCTCTCGGAGAGCTTTGCGACATTGCGCAGATATGGGATGAAACTCAACCCGACCAAGTGCGCCTTCGGCGTCAACTCGGGAAAGTTCCTCGGCTTCATGGTCTCCCAGCGAGGTATCGAGCTAACCTCCAGAAGATCCAAGCTCCAACAAATGGCGCCCCCTGCATCCATCAAAGAAGTCCAGCGCCTAACCGGGAGGATAGCGGCCCTTAACCGCTTTGTGGCACGATCGGCCGAGAGATGCCTCCCCTTCTTCAAAACTCTCCGATCGGCCAAGAATTTCCAGTGGACTCCCGAATGCCAAAGGTCGTTCCAGGATCTTAAGAAGTACCTCGGCTCGCCCCCACTCCTCAGCAGTCCGACCCCAGGAGAAACCTTATTCCTATACTTGGCCGTTTCGGAGGGTGCGGTCTGCTCGGTGCTAATCAAGGAAGAAGGCAAGATCCAGAAGCCGATCTATTATGTGAGTAGGCTGCTCCGCGATGCGGAGACGAGGTACAGCAGGATTGAAAAGATGGTGTTGGCTCTGATTACTTCAGTTCGAAAGCTACGGCCGTACTTTCAAGCACACTCCGTAACGGTCTGACCGACCAACCCATCAAGGCAGTTGTTCACCGTCCCGAGACATCGGGGAGAATGACTAAGTGGGCCGTCGAGCTAAGCGAGCACGACATACATTTTCAACCTTGCCCGGCCATCAAAGCCCAAGTGCTGGCCGATTTCCTCCTCGAGTGTACCATCCCAGAAGACGACTCTACCCCGGAAGATCCCGAAGGACCAAAGCCTGAAGCTCGGTGGCTCCTTCACGTCGATGGGTCGTCCAATGCCCATCACTCCGGTGCGGGTCTAGTCCTCACCAGCCCAGAGGGAATGATCTTCGAATATGGCGTCCGATTCTCCTTCCCGGCTTCCAACAACGAAGCCAAGTACGAAGCTCTGCTGGATGGTCTCCGGATCGCCCGCCACCTGAAGGTGGAGAAGCTCAACGCCTTCACCGACTCCCAGCTGGTAGCCGGCCATGTTCGGGGGGAATTTGAAGCTCGGGAGCCAAATATGATTCGGTATCTCCAGGAGGTGCGTAATTTGCTTCCCCATTTTGCCGAGTTTGAAATTATTCAAATTCCTAGATCGAAAAACGCCCGTGCCGACCTACTCTCCCGATTGGCAACCGCGGAGACGATGGATGCTGAACAAAAATTCCATCTGGAAACTCTGGAAAAGCCAAGTATCATGGAAGCCGATCGGGTGATGCAAATTGAGGCCGAACCATCCTGGTTCGACCCTATCCTCAACTATCTCAAAGAAGGATCGCTCCCATCCGACCGAAGAGAGGCCAGGAAATTGAAGCTGCGGGCGACCCACTATGTATTGATTGACAGCCAACTCTACAAGCGGTCTTTTTCTATGCCGCTGCTCAGATGCCTCCGCCCACCCGAGGCGGACTACGCTCTACGAGAGGTACATGAAGGGATTTGCGGCAACCATCTGGGAAGCCGGTCCCTATGCCACAAGGTACTGCGGCAAGGCTATTACTAGCCGACCATGCAGAAAGATGCGGATGACTTAGTCCGAGCCTGTGACGCCTGCCAGAGACATTCAAGCATCCAGAGGCTCCCTTCCGCCGAGCTAGTTTCTATATCCTCCGCCTGGCCCTTTGCCAAGTGGGGGATGGACATCCTCGGCCCATTCCCGCTGGCGACGGGACAGCGGAAATTCTTATTTGTCGCCATTGACTACTTCACCAAGTGGGTTGAAGCGGAAGCAGTTGCGCAAATCACCGAAGCACGGGCCAGAGACTTTGTGTGGAGGTCCATCGTCTGTCGGTTCGGCCTCCCCCATACCATAATCACCGATAACGGTAAGCAGTTCGACAACTCCAAGTTCCGCCAATTCTGCGAGGAACACGGAATCCGTCACCACCTTACTTCGGTCGGGCACCCACAAGCCAACGGAGCGGCCGAAGTGACCAACAGGACCCTCCTCCAGGGAATTAAAGCTTGCCTCTCCAGAGCCCGAGGCAGATGGGCAGACGAGCTACATCATGTTTTGTGGGCCTACCGAACTACCCCGAGAATCCCGACCGGTGAGACCCCATTCCGAATGGCCTTCGGCACGGAGGCTGTCATCCCTGTGGAAATAGGCCTCCCATCATTGCGGGTGGGGAGCTACTCAGAGGAAGCAAGCAACGAACAACTCCGCACCAACCTCGATCTGATAGAGGAGGTCAGAGAAGGCCCGAATCAGGATGGCTGCTTATCAACAGAGGGTGGCTCGGTACCATGCCTCCAGGGTCAAGGGGAAAACCTTCCTACCCGGCGACCTCGTCCTCCGAAAAGCTTCTGTATCCAAACCGCTGGAGCAAGGAAAGCTGGCGCCGAACTGGGAGGGTCCGTACCAAATCACAGAGATTATTGGACCAGGAACCTATAAGCTGCAGGATTTGGATGGGAAGTCCATTCCCCGAACTTGGAACGCGGACAACCTTCGTAAATATATCAATAGGGTATGTCCTCTCCAAACAATCCCATATACCTCATTGAATATTCCTGCTTAGCTGCTTTCTTAGAACTTGTTGCATGAGTCATCATGCACTATATGGCTATAAATTGCAAAAAGAAACAGATACTGCTTACCAATCCTCGGCACGACCGAGCAACAAATCTCCGAACCTTGGCAGGGCCAAGTAAAATATTTCTCCGAACCTCGGCAGGGCCGAGCAACAAATCTCCGAACCTTGGCAGGGCCAAGTAAAATATTTCTCCGAACCTCGGCAGGGCCGAGCAACAAATCTCCGAACCTTGGCAGGGCCAAGTAAAATATTTCTCCGAACCTCGGCAGGGCCGAGCAACAAATCTCCGAACCTTGGCAGGGCCAAGTAAAATATTTCTCCGAACCTCGGCAGGGCCGAGCGATGAAATTCCCCAAGCAATGGCAAGGCCAGGTAAAAATCATTCGGGCTAAAAACCCCAGCAAAGAAGTCTAAACCTACGAGCCTCGACCAAAGCCGAACGGCCCCCAAATAGTCCCCGAAGGACTTCGCCAGGTTTGAAAACAAGCGCGTTGAGTAAAAAACCATCGACGCGCGAGAAAAAGTCGCCATTGGCGAACCTACTCTCGAGGCCATCGAGCCTCACGTAGCCGACCAAAGGTCCCAGGCAGAGTTAGGCAATTTCCCTCTTTACCACTGGAAATCTTTCGGGTAACGCTCCTATAGCCCGTCGTTCAAAGAGCCTACATTAGCACGCAAAAAACGAACGAGGGCGCGCCAACCCCCTGATTCATTACACGAGTGAAGGCCATAAACTCTTGAAGGAAAGGGACTTCGCAGATAAACGAGGTCCATCTTTCATTCATAAAAAGAGGAGGATTACAAAGAAACTGCAAGAAAGCAAAAACAAGGACAGGCAGAGGCCCTGGAGTCAGTCGCCCCTAGAGGCCAGTAACTCCTCCAGGCATGCTGTCAGGTCAGCCACCTGCTGACGAAGCGACAGAATCTCCTCCTCCTGCCGATCCATCACCCGGTGTGAGGCTTCCGCCTCCCTAACAGAAACGTCCAAGAATTCCTCAGCTGTCCTCGCAAGCTGCTCATTGATCGCGAGCCCCGACGCGAGGCTCAGCCCATCGACGGTCACGGAGGTGCGCCTCCCCTCCGAGTGCGGCAGGCCGCTAACCGAGGAATACGAGTCACTTGACGATCGCGCCGGGGAAGCCATTTCTTTTGGAGCTTGAACTGAGGGATGGACGAGACCAATCCCCCTTGGTCATATTTATACCCACCAGGCAGGTATCCCGATCGGACGCACCGCAAACGCCGACCACGAGAGTCTGCCACGGGTCACCATTCTAATGCGTGAGAAATCCAAAGAGTCGCGCCCTATCCCGAGCAAGATCGATAAGCGCAAACAGATTGTTCGGAGGTTTCCCAGGCGAACACTTTCCGATCTGTCGCCCCGCGCATTAAACGCATCCGACGCTTCCCCAGGCTGCTTAATACGCCCCTCTTCCTCGGAAAACATGGAAGTCCATCGCTCGGCCGATAGCTTGCCCCCTCGGAAAAAGCAGCATCACCAATAAAAGCGTAACGACACGCCACCCATTTCGCTCGGGCGTCCCCTTTACCGAGCGCCACGTGGACCTAGCACTGTGGCCTATAACGGCGGCTGAGTCGCTCCCCCTGAGCCACCAATTCTTCGAACCTCGGCAGGGCCGAGCCACAAAAATTCTCCGAACCTCGGCAGGGCCGAGCTAAAAATTCTCCGAACCTTGGCAGGGCCGAGCTAAAAATTCTTCGAACCTCGACAGGGCCGAGCCACAAAAATTCTCCGAACCTCGGCAGGGCCGAGCTAAAAATTCTCCGAACCTCGGCAGGGCCGAGCTAAAATTCTTCGAACCTCGGCAGGGCCGAGCCACAAAAATTCTCCGAACCTCGGCAGGGCCGAGCTAAAAATTCTCCGAACCTCGGCAGGGCCGAGTCACAAAAATTCTCCGAGCCTCGGCAGGGCCGAGCTAAAGTCCTTCGAACCTTGGCAAGGCCAAGCAAAATGTTCCCCGAAATTTGACCACCCCGAGTGATTGGTCCCTTGAGCCATAATGGGGGAAGGTACAGACTTCCCATGCTTCGGCTACAGCCGACTCACGGTACTCCGAGCTCCGATAAAGGCGAAACACGAGAATATCAAACTCCTGACCTAAGCGAGGAGCGCGTTTCGCCGAACGATCTCTGAATCGCCGTGCGTATACTCCAAACTGATTCGGGCGCCATAAGGCCCTCGTCTAAGGACGAGCGGAACGCTTTTGGCACCCCACGAACAATAATAGCAAGCTTGGCACAGAAAAGACGAGGTTTGAGAAACGGGAAATAGCTCTCTTTATTGCCGATCAAAATCAGTTACAAATGCCTCACAGGCGTTACAAGAACATCGAAATGCATATAATAAAGGCAAGTACAAAACCCGGGCATCTGCTTCAAGGCAGGCCTAGACAGCTGCGATTTTCCAACATCCGGACCAACAAATCATGCAAGCCATGAAACGGCCAATCCGCCTGGGCAGGATGAATCAAAAGATCCAAAAGGAGGCATGGCCCATGGATGCTGATTCTGAGGATTCGGGCGACCCAGCCCACTCCCCTAGGAGGGGGTGCTGGATCGCAGGCCGCCGTCCAGCCGAGGGCAACCAGGGACCATCCGACCCCGGTTGCTCCCATATTGTCCCTCCCGTGGCAAGGATTCCCCTCAGAGAACGGACGAGAACCCAAGCCAGCGAAAAAGGGGAGTCTGTGCGTGTTACGGGGGAGTCGATACGCCTCCTGCCATAAGCCCCCCATAACCGGCCGCAAAGGTCACAGGGGAAGAGTTATGTGTGCGCTCCCCGTGTGACCTCTGCGCCCCCCATGTGCGCTCTCCATGTGATCTCCGGGACTCATCCCCTAAGGACGAGCCATTCTTCAGCTGCTCCCCGGTCGCCCCAGCTATTCGGCGGCAAGGAGCCCATAAAAGGAAAAGTCGATCCTCCCACTCGTAGCGACAGAGAAATGAGCGTGATAAAAGCTCTGGCGAGAAAGAAACTTTGGGAATAACCAGATGAGACCCCCTTTTTCTTTTTATAGGCGGAAGTGAACCAGGAAAAGCTACCCAGGCTGCGCGTCCCGAAATTTAAACTTCCGAACAGTACCTCCACGTGGTCTCTCACAGATTGGCACCCCACTGCGCGCCAAACCCACCGCCTTAGTTGTGACGTGTACGAAGATCTCTTTCTGATCTCGAATCGCGGCCAGTAAATACAGGAAATCGTCCGCTGACGCTTCGAGAACCGGCGGACTCAGAAAATCGTCCTTTGAAAAAGTACTGTCCAATAATGGACGGTTGCGTGCGCGTCACGACGAGGTAGCCTGCATGGGAAAAGAGCACCTTCCGGAAAGCTCTGATGCAGTTTTATGCTCCCCACTGTGTCGTATCACCGTTTCTAGTAAAGTAAAAACCGAATTGCCTGCGAGACAACAGGGCACTGACAGGGTGGCAGGAAGCGCGCCGATCTATTTTATCCGTCGGCCCCAGCCGACCTATTTCGCCCGTCGGCCCCAGCCGACCTATTTCGCCCGTCGGCCCTAGCCGACCCACTTTGATCATCGGTCCAAACCGACCTATTTTGCCTATCGGCCCGAGCCAATACATTTTCCCGGTCTCGAATTAAAGGTGGCCCAAGGATATCGGCAAGCCATGGGCCACTCATCATTGAGGCAAGGCTAAGCAACAGCGGAGTCACGCAGGAAAAACACTCAGATAAAAACAGGAAATCCCTTTGCTACGAAACGTCAAATAAATCTCTAAAAAGGCAAGATACAAGAGCGGCTCCTAAGAGCCAGGAGCCCCACCGGCTTTGGGAATACCCTCAATCACATCTGCAGGTGCACGGCTAGATTCGCCCTTCTCTGATATTTTCACCCCCTCTGTGACAGTTTGCGACCGTCCCTCGGAGGCTACGGCTTCGCTGGGACCAAGGGCGCCACCAGGCTCGACGTCAGAAACATCGACATATTCATCTTCGTCTTCATCTTCGGACTCGCCGTCTTCGGAATCTTCGACGCTCAGAAAAGAAAGGTCCCATTCCGGGTGCCCGCTGAGTATCCTCTGCTTACACTCTTCCATCCCGTGACGGAACACGTCTACGCTCATAGCGTCTTGCCGCCCCTTAAGTATGGCGAGCTGCGTGTTGGCCTCAGCGGCCCGTTTCTCGGCCTCTGCGACTTGGGCCTGCAAAATGATATTTTGCCCCTCGAACTCGCTAGCCCGCGCCTCGAGCTCCGAACTCCTACTGCGAGCGGACACGAGCTCACCTTGAGAGCCCGAACCTCCGACTCCATCTTCGCCACCCGAAAAATTCAAAGTCAAATCGGTACCGCGAGAACCCAGTGATAAAACAGAAAGGGAAAAAATAAGAGCATACCTCCGTCTCTCGCTCGGCCAACCTCTTGGCCATCTCTTCTGCCTCGCTCCTGGCTCTCGTCCTGTCAGCCCGTACCAGCTCGACCCTCTCCTGCAGAGCGCTGATCTTCAGCTGCCTGGCTTCAACATCCCTCCGGGCTTGAGATAATTCGTCGCTCACCCGAGCTATCGTTCCCTGGTCCCACTTAGCGCCCTCTTTCAAATGAGCAATCTCGCCATCGCGGCGTTTCAGTCGTTCCTCCACCTCGCCGAGCATCCTGGTTAAACGCTTCCTCTCGTCTGCGGCTTCCCTCCCCAGCCGGCCTATGCTCTCATTATGCTCTTTCCGCATCGCCTTCACCTCCGCGGAGTGCTTCGATTCGATCTTGGCCAACTCCAAGCACGCGTCGTCGTTCTTCGCTAGGAGTCCCTGTAACTCCTCCACCCTGCGCTTCAGCTTGGACACCTCGTCCACGGCAGCTTGATGTGCCGCCCTTGCCGCCTTCGAGTTCCTATCCATCGTGTCCATGAGCTCTCCGAACTGCTCAGACACCTTCAGCCGCGACTGGAGCTCGACATTCTCCCTCCGGGCCTGGACACTGGCCCCCGTCGCCAAACTCAGGCACCAGCAAATCGCCCGGGAAAGCAAAACACTCTGCAAAAGCGAAAATTGAATAAGAGCCCACGACGGGGTCAATCGAGAAACATCTATCGCACAAGAAAAGTGACTTACCCGCGAGGCATAAGCCCGGGTCATCCTCATCAAGGTTGTGTTATCAATGTCGGGAAGAAGGTGGATACTTTCAGCCACGCCTTGCTGCCCGAACGCAGCATCGACCAATCCCAGGTCGGCAAACTTGTCCGCCGAGGGATCTGCACCCGGATACAAGGCCGATCTAATCATAGCAGAGAACGCCTCTTCAATGCTAGCGTCCAAACTACCGGATGGACCAACCCCACCTGAGGGACCAGCCTGGGCGGCCTTCGCCTGAGAGGCCTTCAATCTCCCGGCCTCCTCCGTCAAGGCTATGGCTTGGGTTGCCTCAGATAATTCGGCCAATCCAAGCGCCAACCTCCCCAAAATCTTCTTCGAGGGAGCCCCGATCGTGGGACCCCCACTTTGTTGTGCTCCCCCCACCATGCATCCTTTCCAGTCGCCACCACCTGCGTCTCCTCCGCGGGCTCCCCCGAGGCCTCGATCTGACTCGCCTCTTGACCCCTCGAGGGCGGCCCGGCCTCACTGCTGCCAGACTCCCCGGCGGATAGACCGAGCGAGGGCTCCCCCTGAACTTCCTCCGCTGTGGCTATCTCCTCCACCTCTTCCGCTGGAGCCAGTGGTAATCCCGCGGGGACAAAGGGCCCTCCTGCTACGGCCGCCTCCGCTGGACCCATCGCAGGTTCCTCTTTCAAGGGGGACGCGGTCGGACGAACCATCGGAGCCTCATCTGAGCTGTCCGATATCTCCAACACGAGAGGGTCGGAGGCCATAACCCCCCTCCCCGGGCTCTCCTTCGCCCCCGGCGCTTCTGCCATAACTGCCCCGACATCCGGCGGACTCTTCGCGGAAGCATGAGCCCTTTTTACGGGCCGGCCGCTGTCCGCGCCGCTACCTTCCCCGGGACGCTTCCTCTCTTTCTCTTGGAGAGACTCGACAATGCCGACCTCGCGGCTGCCACATCAAAGCACACGTACTCAGAATCAAGCACACCAATCGAAAAAAGATACAAGGCACGAAAGGGACTCACCTTGTGGATCCAGAGGGCTGAGCCCGGCTGCGAAGAGGGCCCCCCGATAACAGATCATTAGCCGAAAATACCTGCCCATTACGAAGGACATCCAGGTCCCTCTCCTCCTGCGCCGATAAGGCCGAATGCGTCTCCGCATCCCTTGCAACTTTCCCCCATCGCCGAGGGAAATCAGAACCGACGTTCCCCTCCGCAATCACGAATCGGCTCTTCCACCCCTTGATGGAAGAAGGCTTATCCGCGATGACATTAAAAGATCTCCGGGGCTCGATGGAGGTCCACTCCGATTTCCTCCCGGGAGTCAAGTGATAACAGGTGCGGAAAAAGGGGAGAGTTGCAACGACTTGAATCTGGTGACACATCGAAATGAATCCGACGATGTTCCGCCAACTGTTTGGAGCCACCATCGATGGACAGATGTTGTAATGGGTCATGATCTCCTTCACCAAGGGATGAAGAGGAAAACGAAGACCCGCCTTAAAACTATCCTCATAGATAAAGACTCCGGACTCTAATCCCCGAGTAACTCTATCTTCGGGTTTCGGCACCCGCAAGACTACATCCAGGGGCAGACCATACCTCTGGTGAATCCTCCCTAAATCCTCAGCAACGATTTTTGAGGCCACATCCTCAGGGCTCATCGCCATCTCGGTTGAGGAAAATCCTGGGTGAAAACGATGAACGCTGGAGAGGATGAAAGACCAATGCTCTTTTTGAAAACAAAGTGAGAAGACGCCGCGAACATGCGCACATGTGCGTAAGCATATATATACATATAAGGCGGCTGTCACTTCGCTTCTCCGCCAAGGAACCGCCCTAGGGGGGCGGGACGTCTCATTCGAGGCGTCCGGAATCGCCTCGACAAACCTCCATATCGATCGGGATTCACGGCACGGCACAATCCCAGCCGTCGCTAGTGGAGGACCCTTACCTCCGAAGGTACGATGGACCTGTCGCATTAATTAGGGCATCATTGCCTGAACTGTTTAAGCCAAGACGTCCCATCCAGAGCGCGCCACTTGAGCTTATACTCCCTACGCCCGAACCTACGCTTCGAACTAGGGAGTGGAGGGCATGTGTTGGGGGGTAAAAGCGTCATTGCATTGATATCCGTGCGAGGCGGCTAAGGCTGACCTCCTCCCGCCGGCCCCCTTCGGGCTCCCCCAGCTCGGCCTCTTTCGGGCTTCCGTAGCTCGGCCTCCTCCGGGCTTCCGTAGCTCGGCCCCTCCGGGCTCCCCTAGCTCGGCCTCTTCCGGGCTTCCGTAGCTCGGCCTCCTCCGGGCTCCCCTAGCTCGGCTTCTTCCGGGCTCCCCTAGCTCGGCCTCCTCCGGGCTTCCGTAGCTCGGCCCCCTCCGGGCTCCCCTAGCTCGGCCTCTTCCGGGCTTCCGTAGCTCGGCCTCCTCCGGGCTCCCCCAGCTCGGCCTCTTCCGGGCTTCCGTAGCTCGGCCTCCTCCGGGCTCCCCCAGCTCGGCCTCTTCCGGGCTTCCGTAGCTCGGCCTCCTCCGGGCTTCCGTAGCTCGCTTCTACCTAGCGATCCATGCCCTGACGTCTACCTCCGCGGAACCTGACGCGGGAGAGCTTAAGCCTACCTGAGCGGCATCCTGGACAAGGAATCATATCGGAACGTGACCTAAAGCCTATCGTAACCGCCCCAGGCCTACTCGACCCGATCTCGAGACACCAAGGAGCTCTCCCAGCCGTCGATACTAAAACAAACAGGGTACGGACCCCAACGGCCCCACAACGGCCTGATTCTGTCCGTCTTCGTATCTAACAACCTCCGGACCTTCCAGAAGACGCTCGCGATCCAGATGGCAGTCTATAAATATCATAATCACTGATTCCCTCAGGTACGCGACTCTTGACGCACAAAACTCCGGAATCACTCCTCTCTCCCGGCAGCCCGTCGGTGCTCTGCTCTTCTCAGAGCTTCCGATTGATCGCGCCGGAGAGGTCTCCCGGAGAGATCCACCTCCTCACTGTCTGGTTGATCACCGATTTCTTCTCCACTGACTTGAGCGTCGGAGGGCCTTCCGCGGAGGACCACCCTCAGCGTCCCTCCGCGTGTGGGCTTCCTGTTTTGCAGGTCCGCCGCACCCTCTCCCTGAAGACTGACCGCGCTCGAGTCGGAGGACGGATCCCGGCGGCAACATATATAATTGATAGTTGATACACATTTAAAAAAAAAAATTTCTTATAAAGCAAGATGATAGTAGTCAAGCAAATTTAAAGCAGGAAGCTTTTTTCTAATAAAATCAATATTTGCTAGGAAAGTGTTACATGAATTTAACTTCCAAACATAATAGATTTGGTGCTCTATTGATTAAGTGTTGATATTCGAGTCATTGGCCTTATAGCAAAACTTATCTTAATATATTTTATAACAACCATGATAATTTATCATCATTTTATATTATATATTATAATATTTTTTATTAAATATGATATAACATATATTATTATATTATATTATATTATATTAATATGAAAATAATATTAAGCATTTTGATCCTAAAATTTTAATCTAACGCCACCATTTAGGATGATTTAGATACTTATCCTTAGGATGATTTAGATACTTATCCTTAGGTTCACCACTATGTAAAACTATCATAACGCAATCAAATGTGATGATTACATCTCCTTCACCTAGATTCTAAACTAATCATTCTTATCAAACGCCTCCATAAGGAATTCAATGTTTTAATAGTTTGCTCTTGCAACAAATTTGAATTTGAATCCAAATGATTCATTGACTTTGGAAGGAACTCAAATTCAAGCAATCACTTTCGATATCATCATCTTAATTTTCTCATGAATCTAAAATCAAATTCAAATTCAAATTGTAATTGATTGTATGAGTTGTAAATACCACATGTAAAATTTATCATAAGTGAACAATGGATTAGTTGTTCTCTTTCATGGTATCAAGAACCTCCCAAGGAGCAATGCCTCGATACCTCCCCACCCCACTACCACCGCTAGTTTTCTTCGTGAACGGCATCCCACTTATTTTCTTCCCCTGCTAAACTCTCCTCACAATCTTCTTCCTCCTCTCTTATCATCACCATTAACAACACCATCCATTTCATCAACATCAAACTTGACTGTCCAAATTACATTATTCAGCAAAGCCCAATTTCTTCCAATTTTCAACTCTTACAAGATCTCAGGCAGCAATCTCCCATATGTCACTCTCAATACTTGGAAAAGTCCTTGTACATCTCCTCTAGTGCAGCATAACCTGCACTGGATACAATGATCCGCTCGCACACGGACCCATGCTGGAGGAACCGCCCATGAATCCCGCATCACTGACGCATGAGCCCGCATGTGAACGAATCATCAGTGCAGGTCAGGCCATACTGCACCAGGGCGGTATACAAAGACTTTTTCCTCAATACTTTTCCCACTCCATTGAACCTATCCCTCCAACTCTGGATCCAGCCTACATCAACTGGAAAAGCCAAGATCAAATCATTCTCAGTTGGCTTTTCTCATCTGAGTCCATGCTTCCACAAGTGGTAGGACTCAGAAACGTCAGCTGTTGTTTGTTTGGTCTGCACTCAGTCAGATACGCACCTCCCATTCTTAAACAAATATTAAATTTCCTTATTGGCACAAGAATGGAATATAGATCTTATAAGAAGGAGTAAAGTTCCAAGCCATCTTAAACATTTAGTGATACATAACAAACACAGCCTGTTCCTTGTGAAAAGGATTTTCTCACCTTATTCTTGTGCACTTTTATCCATCTCCAAGCTAATTTGCTGGGCATGCAACCTTACTTAGACTATGGTTCTCCAATAAATCATATTTTGCAGTGCTCAGAGCTTATATCGCCCCCCGAACATTGTACTTGGCAGCAAGGTAGTGTGCACCGACTGGCCCTCGGCTGCCGTAAGGATAAAGCTCGGGAGATATCTTCTTCTCCTCCAATTCTTTCAGCAATGGAGTGAAGAGCGCCCAGGCAGCATCCAGCTCGTCGGAGCGAATGAAGAGCCTCCGTTCCCCTTCGATGGCATCGAGCAGAAGCCGCTCATAAGCATCTGGTATCTCTTTTGAGTATCTAGAGCAAATGCAACATGTTAAGACTAAAGGAACGAGTTGCCTTACTGAACCAAATAGATAACTGCAATGAAATCCTAATATCATGACAAAATTACGGCACTTTGGGATTACAGACAGTCATTTTCTTAAACCAGTAACACAGTGGCTGAAAATTTGGAAAGCTATGCAAAACGTTCAGATTTGATGCTCTTTTATTTATTATCTAGTGATATCCTTAAGTTTGATAGCTTAAATTGAATGTAAACTAACTTGTGAAGGCATTGTTTTTTCTATAAGATGGGTCCTTGCATGCAATTAGTATATGGAAGGTTATATCAAAAAATCACTTCATACATTTGGCAGACTAGACCTTAGCATGCAACCCCATCAAACCGAAAAAAGAAAGAAAGAAACGAACCCATTTCATTATTATGAGAAGAAAACATTTGGAACAAGATAGGAGGAGTTGTATGTCTGAAGTCAGGAGAATCATTATCCTATCAATTGGGAAAATAAATTTGCGGGTGTACCTTGCTGCATAGTGTAGATTCAGATTACTTCGATCCAGTCGCATCCCCAAACCGGGTATCTTGTTATTGATCTTTAAGTAGATAGCCTCATCAGGTTGCACCCGGATCACAAGCTCATTTGTAGCTCGATCAAGATCCGTCCCAAAATTTCTCTTGTATAAATTACCAGGAACATGCCTGAACTGCACTCTAATCTCTGCTCTGCATTCATAAAGAATTTCCAATCCTTTACTTATATCAAATCTGGTCAGAAATAGGCAGATGCTCATTCCATAACAAAGATGAGATCCTGGGAAACTCATGGGAAACTCAATAAGAACATACCGCTTAGCATGCAATGCTTTTCCAGCCTTCATGAGAAATGGAACTCCATCCCATCTCGCATTATCTATGAAAAGGGCAGCAGCAGCAAATGTTGGAGTCAGGCTGTCTTTGGGAACAGTCTTATCATCTGTGTATGCCGGGTAGGTAACGCCACCCTTTGTGTGGCTTTTATATTGTCCTATCACCACATTTTCTAGTTGCAACAGCTTCATCGAACGTAGAACTTTCACCTGACATATATGGAGCAACACATAAGCACAGCCAGTTAAAACATAAGGTTGGACAGTCAACAACCACCAGCAAGGCTGCAGGCTTATGCTTAGCCATCCACAGCAACAGATTTGGGTTTTGAATTAATTCCTAAAGGCAACAATTTGTCATTGAGCCATGTTCAGAAGAGAGAGGAAAAAAGAAAGAGATATTGAGGAGATTGAAAACAAGAAGACAGAAACAGATATTAGAAGTTGTAAAAAAATCAAAAAAAGAAAAACAATCAGAATAATCAATCTGATTCACAAAACAGTTTGATCTATTCTTAGAAACTGCTTGAAATTCATAGAAGTTTAATTTCCAAATCTTAAACAAATTTGAGTAATTGTAGAAATTCTCTAAGTAGAAAATTTTATGACTAGGAGCATAATAAACAGATTGACCTTGCAAATACGCTAAAGCATGCAGCACTGCACATCTTTAAATTTCAAAGATACCTTCTCATTTCTGATGTCCTCTGCATCCAAGCTGACAGGAGTTTCCATTGCAAACAAGGCTAATATCTGAAGCTGATGATTCTGCATGATGTCTCTGATGATACCATAGTTATCAAAGTACCTGGTAAAAACAGACCATAAGAACAGATATAAGCTTGTTAGGAAGCACAAAATTCTCATGAAAGTTAACTAAGTTTGGAGCTAACATTTGATGACCCTACCCTCCTCATCCTTCAGTGCCAAAGTCTTCAGAAAAGATTAATTGTACATTTCTTATATACTGTCTTGACCAGAGAGGCTCAAAAACAAGATTTGAAAAGCGAAGAACAGAAAGGTTCTCAACCAGTTCCTTCCCTAAGTAATGGTCAATTCTGTAAAACAACAGAAGTCAGTGATTGTGGGTCCTAAAGGTCAAAGGAAACACCTAAGATTATGCATTACATTACCTGAAAATTTGCTCCTCCGTTAAGTACTGTTTCAAGCCTCGTGTCAATGCAGCTGAAGATTCAGAGTCTCGGCCAAAGGGTTTTTCAACTATGACCCTCGTCCAGCCATTTGCAGAAGAAGCTGACTTGCTGGCACATTTTACCACATCTATAAATATATTTGGAGGTATTGATAGATAGAAGAGGCGATTTGAAAGTCTCCCAGCCTGCATAAATACTTGTAAAGTAAGCAATAAGTCTCCCAGCCTGCATAGAAACTTGCAAACTAAGTAATAAGTTTAATATTCTACATATTCTTTTCAACCCAATTTCTTTTTGAAGTAAGTTGCCAAACAAGAAAATTATATGTAAAAAGATAAAACCATGTTAGGTTAAAGCTGATTGAAAATTAAGAAAAAGTGTACATGTCAAGCATTATTTATTTGTGGTAGTTAGAACTGGTGATTCAAATCTCGGCAGGATGGAGGCCATTTCGGCCGTCATAATATATTATAATATCAATTTTAAATAGATAAAATCAGGACGGACCCAGGTCTCATTCCATGAAAAATTCAGGATGACTCAATCCCATAAGATTTAAAGCCTTGGCCAGAACTAAACAATAAAAAAGCCTCAAGGCAATGCATTGAACATATAATTTCCGTATAAACTGCCAACAAGTTGGTTAATAGAACTTCTATTTGTGAGAAGTTTTATATTATAAAAATATGCATCATGAGGATAGAAGTCTTAATGCATAGTTATTTCCTCTTTCTGGGGGGAACAGGACATAAAGACAGGTCAGAATGCTGGATTTCAGAGACTAAAGTAATTGCAGCCCCAACAACCAGTCCTTTAATTCCAATTTATTAGCTAATGACCAGATATCCCATAAGAACTACTTGCTTAAGAAGAAGAAGAAAAGTTATAAATACAGTGTTTTAATATTTACAATAGCTAAAAAGAGGATTCGCAACAATCCATTTCTCAATAAGCTGCAGAATGATATGTAGAGGTTTCCAATAATTCGATGCTTGCAATCAGACTCCAGCTCTAAGCAGTGGCTAAGAAACAAACTACTGCATCATGTAATAGGTATAGCATCTGTTCAAGAAAAAATTTAGGAGAAACTAAATCCCAGCCACTCGCTTGACTGTCATTTAACCATCAGAGCCCATTGGCCATAAATTATGTTCCTGGTCCCTACCTTTGATGGCAATTTTATCCTTATTCCCTGGCCCAGATATAAGCATGTACAGAAGAGTAGAGGCGAGTATGAAACAGGACAAAAGTGCTTAACAAACATCACCAAGGACTAAAATTTATAGGAACATGGTTGGGCCTCGTACTTGTATGACAGCCAAACCAAGGTCCATGAATTGATATTCCCAAAATAACTCCGTTCTCATAGCTTTATGACTTCGCAAGCATCCATTTCACTGGTGTATTATCAAATTATTACAAAGATTTTTTATGTGGTTCATTGTTGAAATGAAGCTAGAATATTATCTGAACAAGGTCATATGTGACTTGTTTTATCATATGACCTGAGGCAAGGCTCCTTATCAAAAAGGTCCATTAGAAGTGCATGTCTTGTGCCTTGGATTACACCATAGGATGCAAAAATAATATGCTAACATTATTCTGAGCATCATTGGAAGATAAGGGATGCTTTCTATTTCAATTTGCAAGTAGTTAACGGGCTCAAATGCCAAATTACACAAGCTTTTAGGCCAAGGTTAATTTGGGAATAAAACTAAGCGAAGCAGGGGCCTATATTACTATAGGATTGTTATCCTGTAAGTAATTCCTGTTTTTTCCTAGATAAATTTTCTTATTCTTCATAATAATTTCTGGAGTAGTTGAATATGCTGTCTGGTTAAAATTGCTGCAATAAGGCTTACTCTTGTAACAAGACAAAGTTGATGACCTATTAAACCTTACTTCATCTTACTCTTGTGAGCATTGTCCATATAATTATGCATTTAATAAAATTAATGAAACACTAAGACAACACAAAATGAATGCAGTATAGATGGATTTCAATGTGATTATAAATAGAAGAACTCTTTGGCTAGATAAAAAATGAGAGATGTGACTAAGAATCTCATAATACTAATATTAATATATTATTGTGATATAAAACAATAAATTATGAACTATAACATTATTATAGCAATGGCACTGTTATACTTCATAATACTAAATTGGTACCATACTATCATTAGTTAGTAACAAACTATTTACTATTAAATTACATATAAAATTATTAAATTAATATGATATCATAATATTATATTAGTTCTTTGTGTTATATTATTGAGGATGGCTAATTACTTCCCAGGGAACAACAAGCTGGTTGTTCCCAGACTAAGTTTACAAAAAGTACCCTCCAAAGCTGATAGGGTATGGGTTATTTTGGTTATTGTGTAACAGCTGATATCTCATATAACTTGCAAATATATCATGAGAAATTGTACAACTGTTTTCCAATTTCAACCGCAATGATGATTGGATTCCTGTCCTCTTCTTTCTCCTATTCTTCCTCCACTTCCCAGAGTCCCCGCTGTTCCTTACCAATGACCACCTGCCATTACAAATCAACACCCCTCCTCAATCCTCCTTCCTCCAATGACAAGTATGATTCCCTTTGCCGTGCATCCAAAACACCACACAGCTCAACTCTGATTTCCTGTCACATATTGCCTTCCAACTCTTACCTCTCCTACCACCCACAGCCCACCACCCCACCCTCCTCTGACCACTTATGAGTTTGCCATCCTCCTCCTTTCCTCCCCCATTTACCACCTTTCCTCATCTCACCAGCCATCACCTTCACATCCTCACTTCTCCTTCAATCATCCACTGTATCCCCTCTTTCTTTGACTCTCTCCTGCCCCGTGACGAAAACCTGTTGTTTGTTCTTTTCCCACAATTTAAATACTTAATTACCAAGCATCAACAGATGACTAGATGAAAATTGGATTTACTGGTGTCTGGCTCAGATTTGGCCGACTTACTACTATTAAGACCAGCAAACTTTGTCCAAACACAATCCACCCTGACAGTGGGTCAAAAGAGTAGCAAGTTTTTATTAGTTCTAGTGAAAACGGTAAGAATTCAGTTACAATTACAAGAGGAGATTTGATGCTTAATAAATGCTTAAAGATTTGTGCATGCTCGATGATTGTCAGAATGATGTTAGAGATAATCTAACATATGAGGTTGCAAGAAAGTCAAAACATATGTTTCTATATTCAGATATGCCACTTAAATTGTCATACCATTTAGCTTCTCTTTGGGTTTTTGAGCTGGTGTGATATGATAAATGAAGTTAGGTACTTAGGTCAACAAGACTCGGGTTTTGTGATAAACTGGCCTGTCATTTGTGTATTCTATTGCCCATGCTCTGTGCATATTCTCATGCATTCTTGTTGAATTCATTCAGGCATGATCTTAGACACGCTGAGGAAAAATTTGTATCTATTTGTTTAGACCACAATGAAAAATTCTAGAACACATGTATATTTGTATTGTTACTGACTTTATCTTCAAAGGATAGAATCTGCTGTGCAACTACATATTAGTGGTATCCATTTTATATATTAAAGTGATAATCTATCGCAACCGAACTACTACGTACACTAATTTGCTATTCTCTCACATTATCAACTTGAGAGCCTTAGAAAAAACCAGAGTGGAGAGCCAGGTAGGATTGTCTCTGAAGGTCCTTGGGGGAAAAAGAACTGATAGGAAACAGGCCATGGGACCTTAGTAGGAAACCAGGTGAGGGGGCTTGTTATGGTAGGTGATCATGATGGAAGGATACTAAGACCAAGCAGTGACAGGAGAAAACAGAGACATAAAAAGTTGGGTGATTTGTGGGTTTGTGGGGGGGGGGGGGGGGTTGTTGGGGGGTGGGGGTTTTGTGGAATCTAATGGGTCGTGGTTAATTGGAGGTCGCAAATCATTTTAGAAAAGATAAGGAGAGGCGTGGGATGAATGGGTCATGACAGGATGTGGAAAAAAAGGAGGCCGGAGGGCAGGGAGAGGTGAGGCATGTCGGGGAAGATAGGGTGGCATTAATGGGTGGAGACAGATAGGGAAGGAGAAATGTTAGAGGTTGACAGGCAAAAAGGAAAGGGTTTTCTTACTTTAGTTTCAACTTTAATTGCATAGAGAGCAGTTAATTTCTCGTTATATTTTTTACAACTGCATAATAAAATGGCTGTTGAAACATAACCAATATGACCCCATTCCTTATGAACTTTTTGAGGGCATCTCTTGTCATGTTAGACAGGGGAGCAACCAAGCAGGTTGTTCCATAGGAACTAATTAGCCACCCCCTATATCATTTATATCATTAGTATATCCATCTTTTTATAATACATCTATAATTACAACACTATGCTTAGCTTTTCACATACTATAGGGTGTTTGATATAATATGTATTAATAAATACAATCTATTATTAAGTTAATATAATAGCATAACACAAGTTATCATATGGTTAACCGTGTATGACAATATTAAATATATTAATATATTGTTACATTTTAGAGTATGGAATATCAATGTGGATATCTTAATAATACTAATATCATTGTAATGTTATTCAAGCAGGAAGAAAGGAAACACAGAGTGGGAACAAAAGAGAGTTTGTAAAGTAGTCATGTGGAATAAAAAAAATGCAATTGCAAAGAGATAAGGAATATATACACTGTAGAAACTTGCTTATTCCTATAACAACTATTCCAAGGGGACTTGAAAAAAGTTATTTCTGAAAATGGCCTTATTTTATTCTTGCCCCCTTTTACATGAGCAAAATACCTTCAGCCTGAGTTATTCTGGCCAGGACTAAGAAACTTCAGGAAAATAAGAACAGGAAATAGACATTCCACAATAAATACATATTACTATTTCACTTTTATTTATTCTTGAACCAAATGCAATCTTCATGTCAAATAATTGCTTACATCGATCATGACATCCCAACCTAAACCCCATCCAACAAGTCATACCCATTAAAATCAACCCATCTTATGCATATCATCCCTCTTCCCTTGCAATGAGCAAGATGAAGTAGAAGACAGAAAATAGGATAAAACAAAAAAAGAAAAGAAAAGAATTGATAGACACTTTCATTTAACATGGCTTAGAAGTCATCATCCAATCCAACTAAACATTACAAGCTCAAAGGCAAAGGCATGCAAGCAATTCCTTTGACACTTATCCTATAGCTGTCAGGAATCAAGGTCTATGCAAAAGTTCACATGAAGGAAAATCTGCATCAAGGCAGATGAATTAAGACTAGTACAAATGTAGCTGATCTTCAATAGCACCTTTCTGTTGGGAAATAAGGCAAATAGCTTGAGCCCAATACAGATATATGTGATGTTCCATAGCATCATTCTCTTGAGAAATAAATGAATACTAACCTCACATGCAACTAATATAATATGATATGACAAACTTTCAACACTATCAAGATTGCATCTCACCAATGGATAAAAAACATTATTACCTGCATAAACAATGCTTCATCTAAAGTTTTAAGAGGCTTATAATCTGGAATCACTAATATTACCTCATGTTCTTTAAGCTTTTTGTTTAGCTCTGAAAAATTTTCCTCAGAACTGTATTGACCGGAATGGTAAAAACATCTTCTTAAAAACTGCTCCATCTTTTCACTACAATTCTCCCTGAAAAGTCAGCAGAAACCTTGAGCATTAATAGAAAGAGTCAAATACAATTCCCACAACACCATGATATTGCCTTTAAAAACAAGGACTTACCATTAAAAATGATTTAAAGATGAGTCCACAATTAAATATCCTAAAGCATTTCATTAAAAGTGAAAACATAAAATTGGCCAAAGGTTGAAAAATTGCACGGCAGCAATCACCTTTTATCTATTCTGCAAGTGAGTGTTCGGCTGACCATGTTTCTCAATTCAGCATCTGTCATCTTACTTCGAGCATAGCCAAAATTGTGAAATGCTGCAGCCATACAAATCTACACATTATGACATGCTAACATATTCTACATGCAAGAGAAAACAAAAAATTTAAGCTGGTTAGTAAATTAACAATATAGGAAAGAAGAGAACTTTAGCAATTAGACTAAGGGAGGCAGTCTTCATAATAAAGTGCAAATAGTGCAGGAAATATCTTCTTCTTAGCAAGGTCTCCAGAGCCTCCAACGACAGTAATACTAACTGTAGAGTCCTTCTCATGAGTACTAAGGCCTGCTAACTCTTGATACTCCTCTGAAGATATAGCTGATGATGCACCATTTTCCACTTTCTTCAAATCAATATCTTTTTTTGGGTGAAACAGGCACAGTTGCAGCTGCTATGGAATACCAGTGTGACCATTTAGACAGGATGATATCTATATAGTGTTTTTGCATTTGAAAATTGCAGAAATGTGAAAGAAGAAAGACATGAGTAAATAGAATCATGGTCATTGAAATGAACTGAAATAGTCAATCGAACATATAGACAAGGAATAGGAAGAGCAAAAACCAGAAGGGATGCAGCATCACAGAAACAGAGAAAGATTGCTAACCACAAAATTAAATAATTTTCTCTATTGAAAATAGCTAGGTTATTCGAAATAGAATTGCAATAAAATACCGACCGTCTGCTTGCATTCCATCCACAAGGTGAATCTTTTCCTCTCCTCGCAGTTTCAAAACAGAAAATCTATCTCTAGACCAGACCAGTACGTGGCATGTTTGGTTGTAGATTGTTACTATTCAAAGCACATCTTCTTGTTGCCATATATCAAGGAATTCAATTACAATAAATACATGCGAACGAAGAAACACAAGTCAAATTGAAAGCGTAGAGTACCATTTGGTATGTCTTTGAGCTTTGTTCCAGAGCCCTGAAATCACGTAAAAAAAAAACACTAATTTAATAAAATTATTAGTTTTCAAGAGGCAGAGGAAGATACTGCTAGCACGCAGGCTAACCAGACACTTACCTGCTCGATGGAAAGAACTTAGTGGCCGACGACCTTCGAGGAGACGGCGACGTATACCTCTCCACGGCCTTCCTCTCCCTCGACGGCCGCTCCACCGGCGTGGCGGGTTCTCTTGCCATCGACCGCCTCTTCCTCTCCTTCTTCTCCGTCCCTTCTTCCTCCGCGCCCTGCTGCCTTCCCCGCTTCCGCTGCTCCTCCCCAACCTTCTTTCCATTCTCCTTCTCTCCTTCCTCCGCCTCTTTATTCTCCTCTCCTCCGACCGCCGCCGCCGCCTCCTCTCGCGGAGGAGATCCGTCCTCCGACCTCTTCGTCTCCTCCTCCAGGGCTTCGGAAACCATCGGATCGAATAGAACGAGTAAACCCTAGAAGGGAAAGGGGGGACTGTACGAGAGCCAAGGGGGGGTTTAAAACATCGCAGCGAAGTAGAAGAGAGTGGATGGATTCTTTTCATTCGGAGGCGCGGATTCCGATTGGAAATTTAAGCGGCCAAATGAGTGAGGAAAAGTCTGTACACCGTCCGGTACAGCAAAACCATATCGCCTATTCTAATTAATTTATATGAAGCCTATATAGATGATGGTGCCAAGCGTTATGGCCCTACTACGATATAATATTCTTGTTGACCCAATTGATGATTTTGATGATTAACAAAACTATTTGAGTATAACTATTGGAGGCTCTAATGATTTTGATTTAGTGTTTCAGATTATAAGACTATTGAATGATCAAAATCAGGAGTTACATAGTGTTCTGGATCGAATCTAATGTCTAGGTAAGAATTGCAGACATTAGAGTCGACTCCGAGAATCACAGAGCCGACTCCGGAACTGGCACGAACGTTAGAGTCGACTCCGAGACTGTTAGAGTCGACTCTCACAGAAGAAGCAGAAAGTCGATTTTTCTGGCCCCAACCTAGAGTCGACTCCGGGTAAGTTAGAGTCGACTCCGGAAAAGTTTCTTGTCGACCCCAGAAAAGTCAGAGACGACTCCAGAAATATCATTTTGAAATGCCTTGAGCTAGAGCCAACTCCAGAAAAGTTAGAGTCGACTCCAACCCACCTGGAACGAAAAATCAAATTGCCAGATCAGTTCTAACGGTAATATTTCTATTTTACCTTATTTCTAACGGATATATTTGATACAAGGTACACTCCAACGGATAGTTTTCTTCCAAAAATGGCTTGAAAGAAATCTATAAAAAGGGAAGACTCTTATTCAAAAAAAAAAGAAGAACGAAAAAAGAACGAAAGAAAAAGAGAACGGAAAAACGAACGAAAAAAGAGAGAAAATCTGAGATAGACAAATCCCATTTCAAAAATTCAAGAGCTTGAATCTTAAAGGAAAACCTTTTAGCTCAAATCCACTCCACTCCAAAAAGCTCAAGAGGAATCCAAAGCATTCAAATCAAAGTCTTGGTGGATTTCCCAACTTGGAGAAAGAAGATTCGTTTCTTGCTTTTCAACTCTTCTCAACTGCTTCAACTGTGAAGAATCGGAGCTGAGGCTTGATTCAATCCAGCAAGGAGAAGAAGAAAAGAAGAAAAGAAGAAAAGCTCAAAAGCCAACCAATCTACAAATCAGGCTTTTCTAAACCTTGTTATTCCTATATTTGTATATCTGCTCATTGAGGAGCTTTGTATTTCAAAAACAATACTTATTTTGTTTGTGCCTAGTTCAATCTGGGGGATTGAACTAGAGGAGGTAGTCTTACCTCGGTTCAAGCTTGGTTAAGCTTGGGTTAGGGTTTTTGTGCTGGTGAGCCCTTGAAAACCAGCTGGGTTCGTTGTGCGCTCGGAAAAACAACAAGTTCGAGTTGTGAGCTTGTAAAACACTCTGCTATAATCTAGGGTGATTATAGTGTGGACCCAAGTGAATCTTGGGAGTGGACGTAGGTTTGGATACACCGAACCACTATAAAATCTTTTGTGTTTGCCGTGTTCTATTGACTCTATCTCTATTTCTATTCTATCACTGCACTTTATAGTTACTTCGCATTTGCATTCATTAATCTCAAGCTAAATAATTAAAAAAAAAAAGCTAATTTTTTAAAAGAACCCAATTCACCCCCCTCTTGGGTTGTCATCTGGGCCAACAATTGGTATCAGAGCTAGTGCTCATTAGATTTTGATCACACGATCAAGAGCTAAAGTTCTAAATGGCAACACAAGTTGGTTTTTTTGCTGAAGGTCATTCTACGAATAGACCTCCACTTTTTAATGGCTCAAACTATTCTATGGAAAGCTAGAATGAGGATATTCATTCAAGCTTCTGATTATGAGCTTGGGGTGTTATAATTAATGGACCTAGTACACCCACACACGTTATTGATGGCACTATTGTTCCTAAGCCCGAAAGGGACTGGAATGATAATGATAGGAAGATGGCACGCTCAATGCTAAGGCCATGAATGTACTATATTGCTCATTAGACGCTAATGAATTTAATAGAATCTCCACTTGTAATTCCGCAAAGGAGATTTGGGATAGATTAGAGGTTACCCATGAGGGTACCAATCAAGTGAAAGAATCCAAAATAAATATTCTTGTTCATAAATATGAATTGTTCAGCATGGAACAATCTGAAACCATTGCATGCATGTACACTAGATTTACAGATATTGTAAATGGTTTGAAAAGTCTTGGTAAGACATATACTAACTCCGAACTAGTTCGAAAATTCTTAGGTCATTACCAAGAACATGGGAAGCAAAAATGACTGCAATCCAAGAAGCTAAAGACCTCAACACTTTACTCTTAGAGGAGCTTCTAGGATCCCTAATGACCCATGAGCTGACTATGAGGCAGCATGTTGAGGAGGATTCAAAGAAAAAGAAAATGATTGCCCTCAAAGCTGCAAAAGATGAAGAGAGCAGCAGCAATGATGATGATGAGACTGCTCTCTTAGCCAAGAAATTTAAGAGATTTATGAGGAGAAAGAAACCCTTCCACAAGAAAAAATTTGGAGCTAAGTGGGAAGGAGAAAAGGATAAAAATAAGGACAAGGATAAAGAAAAAGAGAAAGACCCCCTGACTTGCTATGAATGTAATAAACCGGGGCACTTTAGAAATGAATGTCCAAGTTGAAGAAAGCCTACAAAAAGAAGAAGAAGGCTTATGTGGCAACATGAAGCGACAGCGAGGAATCTTCTTCCGAAGAAGAAGAACAAAAGGAAGTCGCAAACG
>UESW01001934.1:89682-110338 GCA_900491605.1 Calamus simplicifolius | reverse complement strand
CAAAACCCTTAAGTGAAGAGAGATTTTGTTATCTTAGAGGAGAATTAGGAGTTTGTGATCCTTTGGAATAGTTTTCTGAAACTCTTAAGGACATCTATCTAGATTTCATCATTTTCTTGAAAAATCTTGATATTTCAATAAGGAAATCTATCTAGATCTTGATTCATTGTTTCCCCAATTGCTAAGGAACATTAATCTATAATTTGATGATTAATTTGAATAGTTTCAAATCCTTGAAACTTAATTTTTTATCTCTGGAACTGTTAGAGTCGACTCTGACAGTTTGTGGAGTCGACACCTGAGTTTTTGATGTTCTGTCTAAGCGATTAGAGCCGACTCTGGCTTTTGTGGAGCCGACTCTAATTCGAGCGCTGACAGATTTTCTGGTTCGGAGCCGACACCCAGTTTTCGGGAGTCGACTCTAAGTCGAGCTAGGTCAAAAATAAAAAGGCGGAGTCGACCCCCAATCATTCCATTCGTCTCCAAAACCTAACCAAAAAGCTCCAAAGCCTTTCCAACTTCCCCAATCTACTCAAAACCCTTGATTAATCTTCCAATCTTCTCAATGGCACCTAAGAGGCGCGGATTCGTCGGTGGAGCATCCGTTCCAACGAAGAGACGCACTGTTCGGAGGCAACCCTCGCCTTCCTCCTCTTCGGCCACTCAAGAGGATTCCCCTCCTTCACCATCTTCACCCAAGGTTGATCATTTAGCCGGTAAGACCATTACCACTGGGAGAAAGGTAAATTTTGATTTCTTTGAGTCGGAAGGTTTCTCTATTGGAAGAAATTTGAAGGAAATGGGATGGGAAAAAATCTGTTCACTTGATATACCCACATATCCAGCCTTAGTGAGAGAGTTTTACAACGGTTTAAGCAGAGGAGAAGGTGGATTAATAAGTATAGTAAGAGGAACAAGAGTGACAATAACCTCTGAGATTCTTGGAAACTTATTGGAAATGCCCACAATCGGATTAATGGAATATCAACATGAGGATAGAAGTGGAGCATTGACAAGAATGCTAGGGAGAGATGTAACTGAGTTTGAAGAAATCTTTGCAAATCAATTGAATCTAGAACTCAGATTACTACATAATATCTGTGGAAGAATCTTGTTTCCAAAAATTGGTAGATTCGAGTATGTCTCGGAGCGAGACGTTCTGTTAATGGACTGCATAATTACTGGAAGGCCAGTCAACTTAGCTGGCATGATGATTGGATACATGGCAGAGGCAGCTACAAAGAAGAGATCAACACTGCCATACGGTATGATTCTGACACTAATCTTTAGAAGCCAAGGTGTGCTCATTATGGAGAATGAACCTTTAAGAAAATTGAGACACACTGATTACTATAGCATATCTACTATTCATCGGATGGGCTTCAAGAAATTGAATGGTGTTTGGATGAAGGGAGGAAGAGAGGAAAGAGCAGAAAGAGATAGAGCAGAAGAAACCAGAGTAGAAGACATCCCGGGACCATCCACTGAGGGACCATCTGTCCCTGATCCATCTATTGCGGACCTTCTTCAGCTGGACCTTCAGAGGCCGGACCTAGTACTATTCCCTCACCTCCACATCAGCCTATAACAAATTCTGGGAGATTCTCTGATGAACAAATTGGTCAGCTGAGAGCTTTGCTTGCTGAGTATGATAGTCAGAGATCTCAAGAAATTTCTCAATTAAAAGAAGACTTTAATCAGTTGAAGGAAGAACTTAATTCGAGACTGGACATGATCTCCTTTACCTTAAGCAATTCAGTTGAATCCTTTGGGGCTGATCTTCACAAAATCTTCGAAAGGATGGAAGGTATTGCTGATGGGTCAGGATCTTATGTTCATGCAACGGGTCAATTGAAGAAGGATATTGACCTTGCAGTCTCTCAAATCGAAGCTTGCCTTGAAAACTTTAAGAAATCACAAAAGGATGATGTAATGGAAATCATAGGTCATCTGAAGAAAATTGTATTCAAACACATCTGACCTTGATTTTGATTTTGATAGTTTGTACTTAGGAAGTTTTTGAATATCTAATGTATTTCATTTTGAAATGTATATGAATCAACTAATGTAATGGTTCTTACTTATGAAATGCAATTTCACATTTTCAAATATTGATTGCTTGGATTCCTATGCTTTATTGAGTCTACAAATTTTTTTAATAACTTTCTTTATCTAATACTCTCCTTATTGCTGATAACAAAAAAGGGGGAGAGATGGTTGAGATGGTTGAATATGCAAAGAAAGAAAGACTTGAAAATTTCAATGAAAGATGGTTGTATGCAAAGAAAGATTGAATATGAATATTGAATATGAATAAGCGAAGACTTGAAAATTTTAATGAAGGGAGAGATGGTTGTATATGCATAAAGAAAGAAAGAAAGGGGGAGAAATAATTGTTTATGCAAAATGACTTGAAATGTTAATCAGTTAAAATTTGATGCTTATATATAGGGGGAGCTATTCAATGCAGGGGGAGCTTAACAAAAAGCTCAATTGCAATTTTATGCACATTAAGATTAAATATTCATAATTGATGGATTATATTGAACTCATGCACAATTTTAAAAGCTTACTTTGAATATTGGCATCAAATCCTTCATTTAAAATGTTTAAGGTTCAAAATGACGATAATCTTTAGTTTGAATGAATTTTTGAATGCATATACTCAAAGTTTTTGTTATCATCAAAAAGGGGGAGATTGTTGACCCAATTGATGATTTTGATGATTAACAAAACTACTTGAGTATAACTATTGAAGGCTCTAATGATTTTGATTTAGTGTTTCAGATTATAAATCTATTGAATGATCAAAATCAGGAGTTACATAGTGTTCTGGATCGAATCTAATGTCTAGGTAAGAATTGCAGACATTAGAGTCGACTCCGAGAATCACAGAGCCGACTCCGGAACTGGCACGGACGTTAGAGTCGACTCCGAGACTGTTAGAGTCGACTCTCACAGACGAAGCAGAAAGTCGATTTTTCTGGCCCCAACCTAGAGTTGACTCCGGGTAAGTTAGAGTCGACTCCAGAAAAGTTTCTTGTCGACCCCAGAAATGTCAGAGACGACTCCAGAAATATCGTTTTGAAATGCCTCGAGCTAGAGCCGACTCCAAAAAAGTTAGAGTCGACTCCAACCCACCTGGAACGAAAAATCAAGTTGCCAGATCAGCTCTAACGGTAATATTTCTATTTTACCTTATTTTTAACGGATATATTTTGCTACAAGGTATACTCCAACGGATAGTTTACTTCCAAAAATGGTGTGAAAGAAATCTATAAAAAGGGAAGACTATTGTTCAAAAATAAGAACAAAAAATAGAAGGAAAAAGAGAGAAAATCTGAGATAGACAAATCCCATTTCAAAAATCCGAGAGCTTGAAACTTAAGAGGAAAACCTTCTAGCTCAAATCCACTCCACTCCAAAAGCTCAAGAGGAATCCAAAGCGTTCAAATCAAAGTCTTGGTGGATTTCCCAACTTGAAGAAAGGAGATTCGTTTCTTGCTTTTCAACTCTTCTCAACTGCTTCAACTGTGAAGAATCGGAGCTGAGGCTTGATTCAATCCAGCAAGGAGAAGAAGAAAAGAAGAAAAGAAGAAAAGCTCAATAGCCAATCAATCTACAAATCAGGCTTTTCTAAACCTTGTTATTCTTATATTTGTATATTTGCTCATTGAGGAGCTTTGTATTTCAAAAACAATACTTATTTTGTTTGTGCCTAGTTCAATCTGGGGGATTGAACTAGTGGAGGTAGTCTTACCTCAGTTCAAGCTTGTTTAAGCTTGTGTTAGGGTTTTTGTGCTGGTAAGCCCTTGAAAACCAGCTGGGTTCGTTGTGCGCCCGGAAAAACAATAAGTTCGAGTTGTGAGCTTGTAAAACAACTCTGCTGTAATCTAGGGTGATTATAGTGTGGACCCAAGTGAATCTTGGGAGTGGACGTAGGTGTTGGATACACCGAACCACTATAAAATCTTTTGTGTTTGCCGTGTTCTATTGTCTCTTTCTCTATCTCTATTTCTCACTGCACTTTATAGTTACCTTGCATTTGCCTTCATTAATCTCAAGCAAACTATTTTAAAAAAGGCTAATTTTTTAAAGAATCCAATTCACCCCCCCCTCTTGGGTTGTCATCTGGGCCAACACTATACATATAGGAAATAAATGTGAGAAAGGTTTAAAAAATCCTATCTTTAATTTATTAGTTAATCCGTGTCTCTTTTGCACCTGAGTCTAAAATCTGAACACAATCAAACAAATAGAAATAACTCTTCATCTGGGATATGATCTTTCATATGCTGAGCATGCTAAAAATGCCCCAGAGCAAAGAACGACTTCCCCATGAAATAAAGACATCAAAATACAACAACCCATTGTAAATTACATCAACGTAGTCGTTCACTGGTAACAAACACATGGGTGAGCAATTGCTAAGAATTATAATTAAATTCTAGGTGCTACAAATCATACATTGGCATCCGATGAAAGCACAGTCCCCACAGACTCAAGCAGACCAATATAAGAGAACTGATCAACAAACATGTTGCTGCCGAAATCTATCCTCCGACTCGGGTGCGGTCGGGCTGCAGCGTGGGCTCTCTGCCTGAGTGGACCTGTAAAACAGTCCTCACGCGAGAGGCGTGGGGGTGGCCCTCTACGGAAGACCTTCCGATGCTCAAGTCAGTAAAGATCAGCAATCAACAAAAATGGGGAGAAGGCTCTTGCTGAAGAGTCCCTCCAGGGCTCTGAGCAGAGCGCTAATGGCGGAAGCTAAGAAAGAAGGAGAGAGGGTTTTAGTGAGCAAGTGCGCATACCTGAGGAGTCGGCAGATGACTCTATTTATAGAGGATCACCTGATTCCCTGGGGGCGTCGTGGGTCCGAAAGTCATTAGGATCTGAATCCAGTTTGTTATGAGGTTGGTAGGATTCGTATCTTGTTGGTTAGGGGATCAACGGCTAGGAGAGCTTGTTGATGTCTCGAGATTTGGTGAGGACATAGGCTCCAGGGCCCTAGGCCACTCTCACGGGTCCTAGGTCACTCTCGGATATGATTTCTGTTTGGAATCTCACGAATTCGGGTTCTCCCGCATCAAATTCCGCAGAGGCATAGATATCGCTCGAGCTAGACCGAGCGATGGGAGAGATTGGCTAGAGGGGCCGAAAGATGACATAGCTCGGCTGGGGCCGAGAGATGATATAGCTCGGCTGGAACTGAGAGATGGTATAGCTCAGCTGGGGCCGAGAAATGGTATAGCTCAGTTGGGGCCGAGAAATGATATAGCTCGGCTGGAATCAAGAGAGAATATAGCTTGGCTGGAACCGAGAGATGGTATAGCTCGGCTGGGGCTGAGAGATGATATAGCTTGGCTAGGGTCGAGAGAGATGATATAGCTCGGCTGGAGCTAAGAGATGATATAGCTCGGCTGGGGCTGAGAGAGATGATATAGCTCGGCTGGGGCCGAGAGAGAATATAGCTCGGCTGAAACCGAGAGATGATATAGTTTGGCTGGGGCCGAGAGAGATGATCCGCGCCTTGGGAGTCTTTGGCTCGGCGAGAGGCTAAGGCGCCCCAACTTACCGAGGTCGACCTATCTCGGGCGGGTGTCGCACAGCGGGTAGGAATCAGGACTAGCTCTAGCCATGTGCACGATTATTGACACACTGCGATTTTATCCCTCAACACATGCCCCTCACTCCCTAGTTCGAAATATAAGTTCGGGCGTAGGGAGTATAATTCCAGGTGGCATGACTTGAACGGATGGATCCGGGTTTGATAGCCTGCACAATGATGCCCTATTTAATGCTGCGCGGCCGCCGTGCCTTTGTGAGATGTGCCTTTACAGGGCACATCACATAAGGCTCCTTTGAGGCAGCGGTTGGAGAATTGCCACGTAGCAAATCCTGTTTTTTATGGCATCCTCAATGGCGGTTCCAGGCGTCTCAGTTGGGATGCCCTATCTTTCTCTTAAGGCGATTTCTTTGAGGAAAAGCAAAGTCGAAACGGCGACGTCCCTATTCGCAGCGCTCTTTCGTTCTTCTTTGGAGAATCTTGCTCTCTGCTTCCTCTGTAATTTCGTTCGGTGCTTCTCTCGGCCAGCAGGATGATGAGCCCCAACGATATGGTTTCAAAGATTGCCACCGAGGATTTGAAGAGAATAGCCCAAAGTATGGCATTCCCTCGGATATTCTTCTGACATTGCCGGAGCCCGAGCATAGGGTTTCGCAAGATCTGGAGTGCGGGGTCTTTCTTTATGAAGATAGTCTGAAGGCGGGCCTTCAATTTTCCCTTCACCCCTTGGTGAAGGAAATCATGAGATTCTACAATATTTGCCCGACAATGGTGGCTCCCAACAGTTGGCACAACATCATTGGGTTTATCTCAATGTGCAGCCGGATTCAGGTAACGGCAACTCTTCCTCTCTTTCGTGCCTGTTATTATCTGATGTCTGGAAGGAAATCAGAGTGACCTTACATTGGACCCCGGAGGTCATTCAAGATGATAACAGATAAGCCATCATCTATAAAGGAGTGGAAGGTCAGGTTTTTTATTGCCAAGGGGAACATCGGCTCCGATTTCTCCGGGGATGGAGAAAGTTTATTCGATATGTAGAAGCACATCCGATTCTATCTGAGCAGGAGAAGGAGGACTTGGAGGTCCTTCGCGATGGTAGGACGTTTTCGGCCAATGATTTACTGTCGGAGGAGGCTCTTTTCGCCGCTGGGCTTAGCCTCCTTGACCCACATAGTAAGTTTTTTCCTTTTTCCGTCAATTTCGTTCGAGCAAGTATGTCTCAGTCTGACCGCTTGCTCTCTGTTTCCACAGCCAAGAAGTCTGAACTATCGGGCCACATAAAGAAAGGGATGAGCAAGCGCCCGAGGGAGAGTAGCGGAGGGAAGAAACGCAAGCCCGAGAAGATGGCTCATTTTTTCGAGGAGCGCTCGCCAGAGGTTGAAGCAGTCGCGGCGGAGGCACTGAAAGTAGAGGAGGATACAGAGAGGACTACTGAGGCCCCCTGTCCTCTAGTGGTGGAAATAGTAGACAGCCCGGATGAAACTCCGTCGGCTTGTCTGGGAGCCTCCTCTTTTAAAGGTGAGCCAATGGGTGGCACGGCGGAGGTCGGTGCCTCTGAGGGCCCTCCTCCGAGCGAGGAAATTCCTCTGGCCTTGGCAGGAGGACAGGAGGGATTTAGGGGCGGCGATGTTGGGCCAACTATAGTGGAGGCTCAAAAGGAGCCTACGGCTGGAGAACTTCCTCCTGGAGTGGTTGGAGAGATTAATGAATAGATCGAGGCATTGGCAGAGCCTGTGGGGGAGGAGCAGGTACCCATGATCGAGGGAAGGAGCTCGAACAAGGGGAGAGAGCAAGGTAAAGGTCTTGCAGCCGAAGCTTCTTCCACCAAAGTTTCGGGAAAACTGGCGCTTGAGCTGGCCGAGTTACCTGAAGAACCCCAGGTTAGAATTCTGCTGAGGGAGGCTGAGAGGGCAAAGGCTTCTCAATCGAAGGTTGTCCGGACCGATCCTTCGGACAGCGATAGTCAGCCCGGTAGCTCAGAATCGGCCGTCGAGGCATCGTTTGCTGCCCAAATGAGGTCAGCACTGTACCCGAGCGTAGGTCCCTCGGCGAATGAGTTCGCAGACCTAGACTTGGTTGACGCCGCGTTTGGCTAGTGGGGCATGGTGACAGAAGCCCATCTTCTTTCCGAGATCAACAATTCTACCCTCATGGGGCTAGCCAGGTCCTACATCTCCCGGGTGAGTTATTATTCCCGAGTAGTGAGTGCTTTCTGGTTAGCTTGGTCGCTCTTTTCTCACTTGTGATTTATTCTGTAGAGTGCTTTAATCACCAGGGCGCTGTGCTGGCGCTTGAACCTAGCGACAGGGGCTAGCGCCCAGGCCAGGAGAGTCAGTGCCGAGCTTCGATCACGAGCGAAGGCGTCTGATGCATTTGAACAAGCTCTGGGTACCATCAACGAGAATTTGGCGAAGATGAGGGTGCTGCATCAGGCCGCCCTAGATGACGCGTCCAAGCTGAGGCTCAAAGTTAAAGAGCTACGAGGGCTCCTGGCGAGGTATGATGATGCATGCCTAGAGTTATCGCGGATCAAGTCTAAGCATGCTGGAGAAATGGAGACTGTCAAGAAACAGTTTAGTGAGAGCCTAGGCAGCAGAGGAGAGAAGCCGTCGAGGAGAGAAATTGCCTGAACAAGATGCTTGGCGAGTTGGAGGAGAAGGTATGGTAGCTCAACCATGGTATAGCTGACAGGGATGACAGGATCAAATGGCACCAGGAAAAGTTAACCCAACTCGATAGCGAGCTCTCCCAAGCTTGGGGAGAAGCTGACAATAGGCAATCGAAGATCAACGATCTCAAGGGCAGAATCGAGCGGGTTAAGGCCGATAAATTAAGGGCTTTTGATGAGGTCAAGGAGCTGACCCAGAAGTTATCCTGGCAGGAGGAAGAGGTATGGTACTACTCCTTTTTTGGCTTCCCTTGTTGGCTCAGCGTGATACTGGCTAACTCTATTTTTGTAGATGAAGAAGGTGGAGTTGGAGAACCGGAGCCAGATGCGGACACTGCAAGAAGAATTGGCATCCAGCCGAGGGAGGAGCTCAGAGCTCGAAAGGCGGGTCGCTGAGATCGAGGAGCAGATTGCCTTACTACGGAGTCAAACTGCTGAAACTGAGGGGCAGGTCGCCTCACCTCGAAATCAAGCTGCTGAAGCTGAGATGCGGCTCGCTCTACTCAGGCGTGAACAAGATGCAATTGTGCCGACGCCTTCCAGCTTGGTGTGGAGGACGTTCGAAGTAAGATATCCAAGGAGCATCCAGAATGGGACCTTTCCTTCTTGGATGTTGAAACCTCTGAGGCTTGTACCCCAGGAGCTGAAGAGGATGAATACGATGATGCTTCGGACATTGACCTCGATGCTATTCTGGATGCTAGTGAGGCCGTGGCCCCTGAAGGACTCCTCAAATCCGTTGCCGAGGAAACGACAACCTTTGAAGTGGGTGAAACGACCCAGGCTTCCCCGAGCGTTATTGAGGGCACTGCTGGAACTGATCTAGCTCCTGACCCCTGAGAGTTATTTATGTACTTTTGCCTTTTTTAGACATGTAGTTTGGTCTGGATTTTCAATGAATGGGCCCTCGGCCCCCATTTGCTTGCCTTTTTAGTCAATCTTTTTATTGCAGACTTCCTTTCGACTGTGAACAAGTTATGACTTGTTCGCGCCGTTTGGTCGATTTAGTTCGGATTTGAGTAAACATCACGGTCGAGACCGAGGTATAGGGTTAGCTCTGGTGAAGCCGAGAGATGCGATAGCTCGGCTTAGGCCGAGTAATGCAATCGCTCAGCTGAAGTCGCGAGATGTGATAACTCGGCTAGAACCGAGAGATTTGGTAGGTCGACTAGAGAGGACCAAGAATTATGGAAGCATCTTGGCTAGGATCAGGGTGATTCGGCTTATCCAGGGCGAAGACGCGGGCGCGCCTTGAGCACCGGGGGATTATCAATGATCCTTCTTGATTAAGGAGTAGAACTCTTCGTCTCTCGCGAACGCCCGCTAAGGCGGTGACATGCGGCATGTCCCGCAGTCGTAACGTTTGGGTTAGTGACCTTGGCAATTGGCATGCCCACCGGGGGCACTTTAAAAAGGGCAGAGGAGTGCTATCTATAACCATCTCCTCAGCTGATCTTCCAAGATTTTCAGTACTGCAATGGCTTCCGGAAGTGGGGGACGATCAAATGGAAGGCCAAACAGTGGTATTGACGGCTGTGGGGGCTGCGCTGGAGCCGCACCATGGTGACAGTCGACGGAGAGGTTTTAGCTTCGCTGTTCGCAGACCGCGAACAAATTATGAAGGCGGCCGAGCAATATCTGGCCATTTCCACAAGGGAGATCGAGCTTCTCCATGAAGCCAACAGTCGGCTGGAGAGGCAGGTGGTGTCCCTCCAACAACAGGTGGGTGAGCCGGATCCACGGCGGGGGGAGAGCTCAACGGCGTCCCGAGGGAATGATAAGCCCCTGTAATGGCCAATGTATCTTCCTTTTTATCTTTCCCCTTTTTCATGATGAATGGAAGAAAAATTTCTTCAACTCCCACGTTTGCTGTTATTTTTGTAATGTTTGTTTTTATCATGTGAGCCTCGTAAACGATACACCCCCTTGAGGGAATCCCAGTCGATCTCTGCAAGACTTAAAATGCGGTGTTCATGCTTTGGCCGAGGTAAAGGGAACTTCACAAGTTTCGGTCAGGGTGCAATGTATCGCACGGTTTGGCCAAAGTATAAAGGGTGCTTCGTTATCGCCGAGACAACGGCTGCTATTCTGGCTCAGATCAAAGCAAAAGGCCGCGTTCAACCACGCTATGCTGAAGAGATACTTTGGTTTATTCCGAAGTATAGAGGCAGTTTTGGCCTTAAGCGGAAGCACAGTGCAATATCTCGGTTTATGCTGAGGCATAACGGGCAGTTGGGCCGGAGCGAAGGATATCGAGATGTCCTCACTGAGGAGTACTTGGCTTCTATGCCTTTTTATGACTCTTCCGATGCTTTTACCTTTTCCAAGGAGCCGATCTTCTCTTTGCTGAAAAGGATAATATGGCTTTGCGGTTTGTGAAAGGTCACCTCGGCACTTTCCAGGGATACTTATTATGTCGACTTTTTCCAAGGCGGGTCGTTTCGACGTATGATGCAAGCGCTTGTTTGCCATTGAAGGCTATCATTTTCATCGGGCGATTTTTCAGGTCTGCCCATATCTCTAAGATCAGCGGGCGATTTTTTGCATTTAAGACCTGTGATCTAGGATCAGAGAAAATCTTCTGGTGTATGTCATGGGCTGAACAACACGTTTGGTGCACATCGAAGGGCGCTATTTTCATCATGGGAGGCCATGTGGCAGCATGGATTGGGCATTTTGAACCTTGGGGCTTACTGCTTTAACAGCTTCTCCTAGTTCATTTTGCCTATAAAAAGGGGAGGAAGGGGCCGTGCTAGGCCATCATCAAAATTTTCTTCTATGTGAGCTGTGAAAGTTAGTTTTCCTTTTGTAAGCCACCTTCCTACGGATAGTCGGGGTGACGAAGGAGCCGCTGGAGAGCAGCTCGCCCTCAAGGGAGGAGCTTCGTTGATCATATGGAGAGCGCACAGGAGGTCCGCAGAGATCACATGGAGAGCGCACATATGCGCTTCCTGTGTGTCCTTTGTGGTTTGCTACGGGGGTCGCAGGGTAGGAAGTGCACATGTACCCCCGTAGCATGCGCGAACTTTTCCTTCTCCCTCTGGCTGGATGCTTAGCCCCTTCGTGCGGGGAATCTTCAGCCATGTGAAGAGGGAGTTGAGAGCAGTGTGGGGCTGATGGTCCCCTATATCTCTCAATCGGGCAGCGGCCTGCAGCCCAGCATTCCACCCAGGGGGAAGGTTCCTCAGCATCAGCATCCACGGGTCTGCGCCTCTTTTTGGATCTCTTAATTCATCCAGAGGACCCATGGGAAGCCAGCCTTGCTATCTATCAGGGTGAGCTGGCTGGTTGCCTGATCTTTTGGGTCGGATGCCAAAGCATCATTATTAACCAAAGCTGACTGAAGCAGTTCAGCCGAGCTATTTACTCGTTTTTATATCTTGTGCTTTGATGCACTTGTAACTCCTTTCAGGATGTTGTAACTTTTCTTTTGATGAGGAGATAAAGAAAGTTTTCATTCCTTCTTTCTTTAGCACCTGCTTCTTTTTGCGCAGAGAGTTATTGCTCCCATATTACGCTTTTTATGTCGTAGCATATTTCGGCAGCACTGTTGCTGCTTTGTTCTTGCTAAGATCAATGTCCGGTCCCCATTGAAGAACACGTATATCCATGTGCGAGTCCAAGAGGGACCTAGGCGGTCCTGTGGAGTCGTGAAGTAAGCATGATCTAGTTTGCAGAACGAAGCAGGTGTTTCTTCGGGGAAAGACAGCTCGTGGCATGTTTTTGCTGTCGAATAGTGGAAGGTCGTTTGCCTCTACCGAGGTATAATAGACGCCTTAGTTGCGTCAGGGCGTTGGAGAGATTACTTGAATAGGGCGGAGCCTCAGGATATCACTCGATTGTTGCTGAGGATCAAGGATATCACTCGGTTGTTGTCAAGGTTTTTATCCTTTGGCTCCGATCGGGGCTTGTTAGCTTCCCGAACCTTGAGCGATGCTTTGGAGATTATTTAATCCGGCCAGGGCTTGTAAGCTGCCCGAGTCCGAATTAAGCTTTGGAGATTATTTGGTTTGGCCGGGGCTTATAAGCTGCCCGAATCCGAACGATGTTTTGGAGATTGTTTGGTTCGGCCGGGGCTTGTAAGCTGCCCGAATCCGAATGATGTTTTGGAGATTATTTAATACGGCTGAGGCTTGTAAGCTGCCTGAATCCGAACGATGTTTTGGAGATTGTTGGTTCGGCCAGGGCTTGTAAGCTACCCAAATCCGAACGATATTTTGGAGATTGTTTGGTTCGGCTGGGGCTTGTAAGCTGCTCGAATCCGAACAATGTTTTGGAGATTGTTTGGTTCGGCCGGGGCTTGTAAGCTGTCCGAATCCAAATGATGTTTTGGAGATTATTTAATCTGGTCGGGGCTTGTAAGCTGCCCGAATCCGAATTAAGCTTTGGAGATTGTTTGGTTCGGTCGGGGCTTGTAAGCTGCCCGAATCCGAACGATGTTTTGGAGATCACACGGCTCCCAGCTGCGCCAGGAGCGCTCGGCCATACCAAGTCTTCGCGGGATGCAATTTGGCCTAACCGAGATATGTAGCTCTGGCTCAAAGCTCGGCCTAGCCGAGGTATGGAGATTTGGCTTAAGGAGATGGCTCGGTCATGCCGAGAATGGATGTGTGAACGACATCTATTTTCTATTGCGACTTTTTGAAAGAACGACCGTAGCCATTTTGCTGCGAATCATAAAACAAGATGCCAAAGCTATAAATGGGGTGAGTCTATAGAGAGCGTACTCTATTGATGATATATGCAAAGGTTGTCCGAACTCCATGTCCGGGGAATGGATTTCCCGTTTAGGTCCTGGAGCTTGTAGGTGCCGGGCCTGATGACTTCCGCTACTTGGTAGGGGCCTTCCCAGTTCAGACACAATTTTCCTTGCTCCAGTAGCTTGGAGACGGATGCTTTCCGGAGGACAAGATCGCCGGGCGAGAAGGATTTGCCCTTGACTCTAGAGGCATGGTAGCGGGCTACTCTTTGCTGGTACGCGGCCATTCTGATTCGAGCTTTTTCCCTGATTTCTTCCACCAAGTCGAGATTGGTTCAGAGCTGCTCGTCATTAGTATCGGTCGTGGCCGATCGAAATTAGGGCTTGGATCGATCGTAACCGTCGGATCGTCACCGATCGGACAGATCACCACGGTTCGAGATCGGTCATGGCCGATCGGGATCATGGCTTGGATCGATCGCAACCATCTGATCGTCGGTGATCGGACCGATCGCCACGGTCCGAGATCGATCGTGGCCGATCGGGATCACGCGTTGGATCCATCGCAACCGTCGGATCGTCGCCGATCGGATAGATCGCCATGGTCCGAGATCGGTCATGGCCGATCAGGATCAGACTTTGATCGATCGCAACCGTTGGATCGTCGGCGAACTCGAACTAATTGCAATGGTCCAGGATCGGTCGTGGCCGATCGAGATCACGGCTTGGATCGATCGTAACCGTCAGATCGTCGCCTATCGGATCGATCGCGACGGTCCGAGATCGTTCATCGTCGATCGGACCGATCGCCACGGTTCGAGATCGGTCATGGCCGATCGGGATCACGGCTTAGATCGATCGCAACCGTCGGATCGTCAGCGATCTCGGACCGATTGCAACGGTACGGGATCGATCGTGGCCGATCGGGATCACGGCTTGGATCGATCACAACCGTCGGATCGTCACCGATCGGACCGATCGCCACGGTCCGAGATCAGTCATGGCCAATCAGGATCAGGACTTTGATCGATCGCAACCGTCGGATCGTCAGCGATCTCGAACCGATTGCAACGGTCCGGGATCGGTCGTGGCCGATCGAGATCAGGGCTTGGATCGATCGCAACCATCGGATCGTCGCTGATCGGATAGATCGCGACGGTCCAAGATCGTTCATCACCGACCGGGATCGATTAGGGCTTGGATCGATCGCAATCATCGGATCGTCTGCGATCGGACCGATCACCACAGTCCAAGATCGGTCGTTGCTGATCGGGATCACGGCTTGAATCGATCGCAACCGTCGGATCATCGCCAATCGGGATCAAGACTTTGATCGATCGCAACCGTCGGATCGTCGGCGATCTCAGACCGATTGCAACGGTCCGGGATCGATCGTGGCCGATCAGAATCAGGGCTTGGATCGATTGCAAACCATCGGATCATCGCCGATCGGTCCAATCGATCGATGCAATTTCCAAGAAAATAAAATAATTTTCTCAGATAAAATAATTTTAATATTGCGACGCATTTATTGCGTCGCAATGTTTTTAAAAAAAATAATAGTAAAAAAAAATAAAAAAAACATTGCGACGCAATATGTGCATCGCAATTATTTTCAGAAAATATAATTTTTATCAGTTAATTATTAAAAAAATATTGCGATGCATTAGCGACGCAGTTTCCTAAAAATTAATTTTTTCAGAGAAAAGAATTTTTAATATTGCGACGCATCTATTGCGTCGCAATGTTTTTTAGAAAATAAATGTAATTAAAAAATTTTAAAAAAAATATTGCAATGCATTATTTGCATCGTAATTATTTTCAAAAAATATAAATTTTATCAGTTATAAATATTTAAAAAATAGTGCGACGCATTTGCGATGTAATTTCCTAGAAATAAAATAATTTTTTTAGAGAAAATAATTTTTAATATTGCGATGCATTTATTGCATCGCAATATTTTTAAGAAAAATAAATGTAATAAAAAAATTAAAAAAAATATTGCAACGCAATATATGCGTCGCAATTATTTTCAGAAATATAATTTTTATCAGTTATAAATATTTAAAAAATATTGCGATGCATTAGCGACGCAGTTTCCTAGAAAATAAAAATAATTTTTTGAAGATAACAATTTTTTATATTGCGACGCATGTATTGCGTCGCAATGTTTTTTAGAAAAATAAATGTAATTAAAAAATTATAAAAAAAATATTGCAACGCAATACATTCATCGCAATTATTTTTAAAAAATATAAATTTGATCAGTTATAAATATTTAAAAAATATTGCGATGCATTTGCAACGTAATTTCCTAGAAAATAAAAATTATTTTTTCGCCAGACATTGGTGCCAAGTTAGCGACTCATTAGCGACGCAATTAGTTGTGTCGCTAAATTTTGCATAAAATAATTAAGAAATAGCAATTAGCGATGGATTAGCGATGCATTTTTGCGTCGCTAATCCATAATAAAATTTTAAAAAAAAATAGCGAGTGATTAGCGACGCATAGATTGCGTCGCTAATCACCACTATTTAACGCTTGGTCGGGCCGGCCCCCTTCCCTTCTCTTCTTCTTCCTATTCCTACCCTAGCCGCCGTCGTCCGTCCGCTCCTCCGGCTCCCCATCATCTCCCCGACGGAAGCTTCCTCCACCAAAAAAAAAATTTACAGTTTGGGGGGGGGGGGGGGTTTCCCACCCCCCCTTCGTCTTCTCCGGCCACGGCGACGGCCGTGGCTGTCATCTCCGGACACGGCCGCTGCCGTGGCCTGGCCACGGTGGCTAGGCCACCAAAAAAAAAATTTACAATTGGGGGGGGGGGGGGTTTTCCCCACCCCCCCTTCGTCTTCTATGGTCACGGCCACGGCCACTGCCGTGGCCGTCTCTCCGGCCACGGCCACTACCGTGGCCGGTCGTGGCCTGGCCACGGTGGCCAGGACACCGAAAAAAAATATTAATGGGGGGGTTTTCCCCACCCCCCCTCCCATTCGTCTTCTCCGGCCACGGCCGTTGCCGTGGCCGGCCATGGCCTGGCCACGGTGGCCAGCCACCATAAAAAAAAAAATTACAGTTTGGGGGGTTTCCCCACCCCCCCCTTCATCTTTTACGGCCACGGCCGTGGCCGTCTTCTCCGGCCACGGTCACTGTTGTGGCCGGCCGTGGCCTGGCCACGGTGGCCAGGCCACCGAAAAAAACAAAAATATAATGGGGGGGTTTCCCCACCCCCCTCCCGTTCATTCTCCGGCCACGGTGGCCAGACCAAAAAAAAAAAAGTAACAGCTAGGGGCTTTTCCCCACCCCCGGCCCCTTCAATTAAAAAAAAAATTAACACTAAAAAAAATTAACAAAAAAAATTAGATTCTATCATATTTTATTATTTTTAAAAATATTTTTAAATAATTTGATGACAAATATAAAAAAATATAAATATATTTTTAAAACATGGGCAACTTAATTTTTTTAAAAAAAAAGTAACAGCTAGGGGGTTTTTTCCCCACCCCCGACCCCTTTAAAAAAAAATTTTTAACACTCATGAAAAAAAAATTAACACAAAAAATTTAGATTCTATTATATTTTATTATTTTTAAAAATATTTTTAAATAATTTGATGATAAATATTAAAAAAATATGACTACTAATCTATTTTTTATTAGATTAGTTATAAATTAATTAATTTATGTCATTAGTCGTAGCTCTTTGGATAGACTGATTTATCTCATCAATCATGACTCTTTAAATCAACTGATTAAACTCATAAATCGTAGCTATTTAGGTCAATTAATTTAGCTTATCTGGCATGCCCTCATTGCATGTATGATTTGGATGCATTTACATTGCAGAAGAGTGGTAAGCAGTCATGGTTTGTTAATTATAGGAAGTTCTTGCCCCTAAATCATCCTTACAGGCGTAACTTGATCGCCTTCCGAAAGAACAAAGCAGTCACAAAATTTGCCGAACCGGTTAGGTCTGGCACGGATATATTTGATACTATAGAGCATTTGGGTTGAGGTATACTTGGGAACTAGATGCAGATAGAATAAATGGCCGTATATGTAAAGAACATAACTGGAAGAAGCGGAGTATATTTTGGGATTTGCCTTATTAGAGCACAAATCTCATCCGGCACAACTTGGATGTTATGCATATCGAGAAAAAATTTTTTGATAACATATTTAACACGGTGCTAAACATCCCGGGAAAAACAAAAGACACTGCAAAGTCAAGAGAAGAACTTAATCAGTATTGCAGAAGAGGTGATTTGAGGAGTACCGACGGGACCTATCCTAAAGCCTGTTACACTCTTGACAGAAATTCACGAAAAGTTTTATGTAACTAGCTTAGTGGGTTAAAATTTCCAGATGGTTATGCCTCAAATATCGGTAGGTGTGTGGACATGCATAAGCTCAAGTTGTTCGGCATGAAGAGTCACGACTGTCATGTTTTCATGCAACGGTTATTGCCTATAGATTTTCGTGAGTTGCTTCCGCAACATGTCTGGAAGGCATTGACAGAGCTCAGCTTGTTCTTCAAGGAGTTGTCTACCACAGTCATTACTTCTGCATCCATGAAAAGGCTTGAGGAGGAAATTCTAATTATTTTATGCAAGCTGGAGCGAATATTTCCTCCCAGTTTTTTTTGACTCAATGGAGCATTTACCGGTTCACTTGCCATACGAAGTGAGCATAGCTAGTCCTGTGCAGTATCGCTGGATGTATCCTTTCGAGAGGTAAATATATACATCATTAAGACATTGACATTTCAAATATTATTTCATTACGAGAAAATTGGTTAATTTTTTATCTCAACTTTACATATAGGTACCTTAAGAAGTTAAAAAATAATGTGCGTAATAGATAAGGGTTGAAGGTTCTATATGCAATGCACACTTGGTCGAAGAAGTTTCAGCTTTTGCCTCCCATTACTTTGAGGGTCACGTCCACACGAGAAGCTGAAATCTTGGTCGTAACGATGACGTATGTGTGGACGAAGGAGAACCTAATGACGGTAGAATATCAATTTTTAAAGGTATCGGCCATTCATTTGGGGAGCAGAAGTCAAGAAATCTTAGCGATATGGAGTATAATGCAGCACATTATTATATCCTAATGAACTGTAGAGAAGTCGATCCATATATTGAGTAAGTGTATACTTCAATGCTTAATTGGAACTTCTAATTTAAATTATAATATACCATAATATTTAATTGCTAACATCAGTTTTAATCCTTATCATCCCATAAGAATGTATTGTGATAGATAATGACAGATGATCCCGACATCAATCAATTTGCAATTGGACAAAAGTTAGAAACGGAGTTCGCTTACTGGTTTTATGAATTTGTGAGTAGTATCACTCAATCAATTCCAATAATGGCTTTAATTTTTCGAATTGGTTGTGAATAGCTTATTAATTTATAGGTAAACGGTCTATGGTCCCCAACCGACAATATTACATTAAACGTCTACTACTGGCTATTTTGTTAATGGGTATAAAAATTCAGATTGAACGATTAGCAGCTTCAAGAGGCACGCAGAACTGGGGCGTGTGTGTTAAAGGAGAAAGTGTTGGAGCAAATATGTAGGATTATTACGGAAAGTTAGTAGAAGTGGTTGAAGTTGAATATCCTGGTTGGCCTATGAAATGAACCGTATTGTTTCGTTGCGATTGGTTCGATCCGACAGTTCCTGTGGGCAAAAGGGTTCATAACGACTACAATTTGGTTGAACTGAACCATCGATGAAGATTGTAGAAATATGACTCATTCATCCTTGCATCCCAAGCTCAGCAAGTGTTTTACTGCGGATATCCAAGTTTGCGCAACGACAAGCAAGATTGGTGGGATATTTCTAAAATCGTCCCACGTTCAACAATCTTATTAGAGGAGAGTTCATCAAGTCAATCAGCCGAGTGCCCTGCATTTCAAGAGGATGAGATGGAAATGCATGCAATTAAGGATGACACAAGGGCTCCTGAAACATCACTTAGAGATCCAAATGGTGATGTCCAAGAAATTGCGGATGTAAATGTTCGGTTTTCTTCCGATGATAATGAAACTGAATCGCAGTCAGATACGGCATCGGATGTTGAACCAACATTTCACGAAACAAATGACACCGATTAAACATAGAGGTTTTTTTAAATTCAACTTTATTTTATAAGTGGTAAATTTTTACATAGTTAATCATTAATTATAATTTAATTGTATGAATCTTTAGTATTTTCAGTATGACGGGCAGAGGTAGATCTACCGACAACATACGGAGTGAGCGGGACGTAGCCCTGCTGCATCAGATCACATGAGCTTTGGAGATGGAGAGTTCGGATCTCCACACATCGCACAGCCTTCGATCTCTCCAGCAGTCGGCGGTGATCCTGCATTGGTATTACCATCCAGCCGATCGGCACATACCTCTGAGAGTTCTTCCACCATCGACTACACCGTACTTCGACTTGATGCTCATGGGCTATAAGTATATACTAATTAAAAATATATGTTTATGTTTTTAAGTCAATTACTTATAAACATGCATTTTTTTAACAGATTTATTGAGCAGCATCATGTATCCAGCCACATCAACGCCGTATTTCAGAGGCGTGCAGATCCCAGTGGCTACGATTGGCGCCATGTATCTCCAGCCACGAGGGAGTTTTATTTTTCTGAGTTTCAGATAAACTTATTAAATACAATTTATCACTGATATAAAATTTCTTAATCTTAATAAATTCAGAAACTAACTATTTATTTTAATGCAAAAAAAGTTTATATGGGACCCTGCCAGCCATGATGCATTAGGGTAGCATGAGAGGCTCTACGGACGCCGATACTCTGACATGCTTCATCATTGGAGGTCATCGGTCAGCATCCTGCACATGTGCCAAAGGGTATTTGGCACGAGTGGCAGCAGGCCTGGCAGTCCGATGGCTGGCGCAGGAGGTCCGCATCAGCCAGCACGAACCGCCGATCCGAGAAGGGCAGTCCTGGCACGGGTCTCTCTCGCCATACTTCGGGCTCCATTTCGATTCAGGAGCACAGACGTCGTATGGTAAGAAAATATAATAATTTTAATTACTAATTTAGTTATTTACAAATATTTGTATTATATCAATTTTTTTATTGTTATAGTCTGAACAAAAGGGCAGAGATCCTGGTGAGTTTCGTCTATTCAGGGCGACACACACCAGGAGGGACGGTTCCTGGGTCGACACGCGATCACGGGAGGTTGCGGTAAGAAATTAGCTTTATGTAGTATCTGTTTAATTTCTAAAATTTTATTTCGAGAAATTTATTAACTCATTTATTGTTGATTTTATAATTCAAAGACACGAGTCGAGGAGCTTCGCTCCCAGGCATCGCAGGTCGACTCCACTGATAGGGAGACGCCTGTCGAACTCTCAGCAGAGGAGAGTCGGCGTGTATTTTTGGAGGCTGTTGGTGCCCAGCCACGAGACCGCAGGGTCTATGGTCTGGGCACTAGAGCTTCTTCATATTTTCCCCATCAGGCCTCCAGCTCGCGATTTTTCTGGTGATATTCCTGCCGAGCGTTTAGACGACATTCGAGATCTATTGCGGAGGAGGTTCAGCAGGACGTTCGTCAGAGGTTCGGCAGGAGGTCGAGCACGAGTTCGAGCAGCGTATGCGATGCCGAGATCAGGAGCTTGCAGACATGCGAGATCAGATGCGTCATTTGCAGGATATGGTTAGCCGCTTGTCGCAGGGTC
>UESW01001934.1:42515-89074 GCA_900491605.1 Calamus simplicifolius | reverse complement strand
AAGAAAAGAAGAAGAGATAGATAAAGGGTACCTCCTAAAGCAATCAACTGATTGTTGTTAGGATGGGACGCGATAGTAAGTCATTCATTTTATAGAGAAACTGGGACACCCATCTCGTAGAATTTAAAACTTTAATTGTAATATGTCAAATATACAACTAATAAATTTGTTACTGATATTAACATAATATCTTATATTTTACTGTTCTCTAATTATCATTTTGCTTAAAACTCTAATTTTGATTATATTTATCATATCTAAATTTAGTAAATTCTAAACAAGACTTATTTTGATTAATCCAAAATAATCCAAGGCCAACTCTTAATTCTAGGCTTCTTATAACTTATATCTTAATATTTAGATATATATTGATAATTAGATTTATATACAATATATATTTATTTATATAATAAATTATAAGCTAAACTACATTTTTTACCCTTGAATGAACTTAGGGAAGTATCACTTTAATTCCTAAACTTAAAAAAGTTGCAAAATTGATCCTGAACTTCATTTTTTGTTTCTCTTCGGTTCCTATCGATAAAATAGGTAACGCCATGTGAAACTCTCCTATGTGGCATGGCATGTTATCTACCTCATCGCCGAATCAATGGCAAAAAAATGAGAGAGAGAAAGATAGAGGGAGAGGAAGAGGGAAGTCGAGGGATGTGAAAAGGATCGTCATGGAAGCGCCCCCTGCGCCCGAAGGCCCTTCCCCTTGTGGCGTGCAATAGGGGAGAAGGGGGGGCTTTCGAACCCATGGAGAAGGGAGGGAAGCCCCCCGTGGGGCGGCGCATGATGGGAGGAGCAAGGGGGCCTTCCGCGCTGGCCACCCTTCCGTGGTAGCCCTTTCTGCACTCCCTTGGCTTTCCTCTTCTTCTCCATCTCTCTCTCTCTCTCTCTCTCTCTCTCTCTCTCTCTTTTTTCTTGCCGTTAACATGGTGATGCGGTGAAGGATAAGTCAAATGCCACGTAAGCGAGTTCCTCACGACATTACCTTGTTTTAACAGTAGGAACCAAAGAAAAACAAAAACGAAGTTTAGAATCAATTTTGCAACTTTTTAAAGTTTAGGGACTAAAGTGGCATACTCTTCTAAGTTCAAGAGTCAAAAATATAGTTTAGCCTAGATTATATATACTATCCTTGGGATGCGGTCTATGCTGAAAAATGGAAAAAAACTCCTGTCATGCACTTAACATGGCCCCATAACTAAGTTTCTTTGAAACTTTGAAATTGGCCTAGTTTCATTTTTGTTTTAGCCAGAACCAAGACCTTTCAGTTTTAGTTTTAGAGTTTTGGGTGAAAGTTCAAATCATGTTTTGAATACTTAAATTTTTCACAAGATTATAGCTATCATATGGAATGTTTTCTGGATCCAATACAAACATTAGTTATGAGGAAGCACTGTTATTTTATGACAAAGTGAACCTCTCAAGGGATCATTTTTTAACTTTTCTTTTTTTTTTCCTTCTATTTATTTCTTCAGTTTTCTTTTCTCCTATTTTTTGTTCTCTCATATTACTTTCATAAGGGATCAGGTTGTATATTTTCTTGAATTTACTGTCTTTTATTGTCTTCTTGAAAACATGTTGTCAAAGGCATGCATAAGGTGCAAGTCGTTTGTCTAGGCACAAAAGATTATCTCATTAAGGTGCCAAGGCGCAGCAATAAGGGTGTCCTTCTAGATTGTATACACTTCATGTTTATATTTTGTTATGTGATGATTATCTGTGGTGTGTTGTGTTCCTATGTACACTTTTATGATTAATGGTTAGCTAATATTATTGTTAAGCTTTTGTGTTGATTTTTGTATTTTTGAGCTATTTTATTATCAAATATGTTAAGCATCATGAATTCATTATATATATATATATATATATATATATATATATACTTTTTATTTGTCTACATTCATCTTTATATTGCTTTATATTTTTATCTTTATGACTATAGTTTTAGCTTTATGCTTTATTGGTTTTTCTCAATTTTATTTTATCTTTATATTCCTTTCTATTGTCAATTCACATACTGGTCTGATTACAGAATTATTTAGGGCATCTATTATTTTTGCTTCCAGTCATCCCATATTGCTTAGAAACCCTCTTCGCATTTTCATCAATTCTTATGACTTTTTTGTAAAGAATTTGTTTATCCAATTATGCAGAAGCCCATGCATCTATTAGCAAAGTTTACCAAATTTATGGCATCATTTTATTTTTTTGGAGTAATCTATTGTCTATAGAACTGATCATGAGGCAAGTAGCCCACCCAGGCCGAAATTTTGCAAGCTTGGGCAATAAAAATAGTTCCATGAGATGGATCTAGGCAAGAACAAGGGCCCAATCTAAAGATTGGACTAGGCTTGGAAAAATCTAGCCTATCTTGGCCTGAATATGTACATACATACCCTAGGCGGCGAGCACGGGTTCAGAGGGAAGAGGAAAATGGAATTAGGGGAAGAAGAATCAAGGAAAGGAAAAAGAAAAAGAAAAAAAAGACCTTGGGTTAGTTTTTTTGAGCCCAGTTAGATCAGAGCCCAAATTTGTCATGACCCAAGAAAAGTCTTGATGCATCGAGGGTGATGCAGCAAGTACGCACCGACCCCGGTGATTAGTGCATGTCATGTGCAAGCATGTATGCCAGAAATAAAATCATTCTTTTTTGTTTTGGCACACGTGCATGCGCACGGTGTGCGCCAATCATCGGGCGCTACACCACCCCTGGCGCAATGCAGCAAGACTTTTCCCATGACCCAATGTGCTAGGGTATAAGTTTGAATATGGAATAGCTCTAGTTTATGAAAGAAATTTTGTTTCCTTATTTGGATTGATACATGTTGAAATAACCAGACTTAAATTGGGTCAAGAACTAAACTTAGTAGAATGACAGAATTTATTTTGATATTAGGTTTTTTAGAAATTAAAAATATAATATTATGTTATAGATGCTCGAAGCCTAAACAATTGATTTGAACTTATGAATTAGTGATAGAAGGTAAGTAAGCCATTTATCATTACTGATTTTGATAAATAATAAATTATACTATTTTTAATAAATATTAATCTATGTTTAAATATTGTTGATTATTTGATATTATCATGCACATAGAATTCTGATACTTCAATATGTTCATTTGATAACTTGATGCTATTATTTATAGATTATAGATAAATTATGCATAATTTATAGATAATAAATAAATTATAATAATAAATAAGTAAATGATGATAGCAATAGTAATAATAATAGTATATGTGATAATAATGAAATTAATTATAAATTAATATTGCTTATGTAAAATAAGTAGTTATGGTATATTCACCCATAAAATGGTAATAACATTTGATATTATTATTTGCATAGCCGAAATGATATGAATATTCATTATGTAAGATAACCTAAAGAATATATGAGTAACATTTGAATAAGAAACAAGAAAAATTCTAAAAGATAAATATATACTTGTGGTCCACTATAATATGACTCGATGATATGATGACATGATACCAAGACTCATCTTTACAGTGGATATATATGGAAGATACTTCTTCATCCACAGGGTTAAATGTAGTGCACTAACCCTGTCATAGGGATATATGTGACTGTAGCTTAAGGTGGTGGTATATTCGTAATAAGATGACATATAAATGCTAATTACAGGAAATAAGTAAAATATTACTGATGACATGAAATGAGTGATTTATAACCATGATGACTTCAAACTTGAAACTAAAATTTTTTGAGATATAAATGAAATATGATTTCAGTATATTTCAAGAATGTAAGAAACATCAGATAATAAAATGATATGAAAGTTTTGGCATATGAACTTAAATAAATCATGACATACTATATCCTTGAAATTATATGATATGTTTTATATCAAGCTTATTGAGTGTGAGCTTATTAAACTCTTGTTGATGTTTTTCAGAGCTAAGAAAATGAAAAGAGATATAGGTAGATTGAAGCTTCGCCTAGCCTAAATAGAATTTATGTTTTTTTTAGCATCTTGGATATTTCAAATTTATAATAAGAATGTTGATACTTTTTATAACATATTAGTTGATTGACCTTTGAGCTTCTATTACTAAACACCTTGTATGTCTAGCATGCGATTGGTTGCCACCTCCTGAATATACCCTTGATTCTGGAGCATGACGATAATAATGGTATCGAAGCATAAATTTGACCTTAGGGATAAACTTAGGATTAATTCTTGCCAAGACATTAGGACAACTTTCGGAGGGTAATAATTCTAATTAAAAATAAATAATCTATCTAGCTTTGTAGACTTGGCAGGGTATGCCCAAGGAAATTTCTAGATTAAGATAATGCAAGCCCTTTGTGGGGTTGTGCCGCTAGTACATTGGTCTTAAACGACAGATAAGAAAGATAATAGTTAAATGTTATGGCATCTAAGAAAAATTAAATTTTAAATGAATCTTTGACACCTATCTCCAAAGGCTCTTTACTGTATGGCTCCATATGTTTGTAACTTGAGCATGTAAATGCAAAATGAATTAATGATTACCATTTTCTTAAATGAATACTGAGCTAATTTTATGACTTGTATTATGATCACATTGCATGATTAGTGAGCAATAATTTTGGAAACGAAATTATTTTAGGAAAAAGGAGTGTAATGATTGTGCCGCTGGGGATATCGTCATGCAGTTCTTCATTAGCTCCTCCGTTTCTTCTTGAAACAAATGGAATCAAGGCCATACGGGCCATAATTTCCATTGCCAACCAAAACAATTCTCCCAAATTTTGCACTGAAATATCCTAAACAATTAAAGATGAAAATCTTGCCCAAAAGTCCGCAGAAAATTTTGTTTAGCGTCGCCCTTGCCTTCCAAATGCTAATCCCCCGTTATTCTTTTCGTTTCTTCTTTTGTTCCGTGATAGCAAAATCTTTGGCTAGCATTCAATCAGCTTCCTAATCCAAGCACCAGCTCATGCCTATCGAACTAGAGATGCTACCAGAATATCTTAATGCCCGTTGTCTTGCCCCAATCCATGCGAGATTTTAATGATTGGTCGAAAATCGTGCCAAATGCCCAGCATGATAGACATGCTGCAATGCCGCGATCATCGTTGCGTTACCAGACTAGGCGAAGGGGAGCATATTCCGCCGCCACCTCCGCTAGTCACCAGCAAAAGGGGGAGATTTATTACTTTCCTTCTATTGGAAAAATATTTTTAATCTTACAAAAAAATTCTTTATAAAATTACTAAAATATGTTATAAAAATTTAATATACAAATAAAGTAAAACCAAAGATTAATAGGATCAAACCAGGACAGAGGCATGTTAGACACTGTCCTAAGGATCAGATTTTCGCCCCTTTATGCAGGTTGTTGGTGATCTGTCCCCAAGGTACAACGACCCGGCTCGACCCGATCCTCCTACTACGAGCATGATCGTGTGGAGGTGCAAACCCACGATTTCCTTCGATGCCCAAAGATTAATAAAATATATAAAATAAAATGAGATAAAACAAATCATAGTCTACTTCATCTCTTCTATCAATATGAATTCCTAAGCCTATTTATAGGCTCGGCCCCATAAAAACTCTAACGGCTCGGCCCATAATGGCCATAAAGGCCTAATGGCCGTTAGCCTTAAATTACATCAAAAACGGCTTACAAATTAAATTATTTGGGCCGTTTCTGAAACGTTGGCCTTCCAACGCTCACGAACGTTGCGTCAAAGAAGGAACGTCCGCGAGCGTTGCTCGCGGGCGTTCTCCCTTTTTTTTTTATTTAAAACATTTTTTCTAACAATCTCCCACAAAAGTTTTAAAAAAAAAATAAATATAACAAAAAATTTTAGGGCATCTTATACTGCGCATAGGTGAGGTGTCCAATAGACTTAAACCTCACTTAGTGTTGATTGTATACATCTGAAGGAACCATAGTGGATTAGACCTTGAACTAGGTCCTTTGACTCAGACTTCTACTAATCACACACACAGTATGGATCAATTAGGTTTAAGCGGTTAGCGCATATTAAAGGTCTTGCGCTTAATACCTTGATTTTTCATGAGAATTCTTTAAGATTAGCCCAAACCTTTAGTCACGGCCTAATATGACGATTCTCATATAGGTGAATCCTCCAAGGGTATTTGTGACAATACCCTGCAGATAACCTACCTCGGATCCATTAAGAGTATAACTCAACCTTACACAATTTACTTTGTCACTTTATAAGAGCACTCATCATAGGGATGAGATAAAAATTTTTTCAAAAATTTGTGCTCTAACACGATCACTCAATCAGCTTCGTTTCTACCACATTGAACCTCATTCATGGGATCTCCAATCACAGAGGTTGGGTATCCACTGCTGGCGACCAAATAATGGGCTTAAGCCACATCCCCCTCGATGAATATAGGACTCCATTCCTAGATAACTCCTTGGTTAATTAGTCTGCCAAAATTTTCTCAGCAAATTCCAAAGAGATAATATTATTTTTGGACTAGACCTCAAATAAGAGAATCAGGCAAAGATATATTATAATTGAATATCCAAATATAAGGTAAACAATAAGTTGGATATTCCAACAGTCATGAGATTATTTAGTAAATTATAAAAACTTTTATTAAATCTCATGGCAATATATATCAAGAGACTCAAAATAGAGCATTTAAATGACATACCTTATCACCGCATCCAAGTTCATCCATTCTTTGCCATTTGGTAACTTAAAAGATTCACAATAGTAGGTAAGCAATAAGTATTTGCCCAATGCTATCACTTTTGTCTAGCAACGAACAACACAACAAGGAGATATTAAAATGCTTTTACCACTATACCAGAAAACACTTAATCTGGAACAGAAAAACTTTTGTATTTATGTAAGAATGTAATATATATGCTAGTAGCTGCACTTGAAAGTTAAATAATAAGATGATATAAAAAATATATCTATATACAAGTACACATATATTATATGCACAAGTGCAAGCATGTGTGTTTTCAACAAGGCTTTATTTTCATGCTGAATGGTTAACCACCTGATTGATGACTTCACCCCTTGTCCATCTATCCAGTGAACAAAGTAATTCACTTTCTAATTAGCACTTCAGCTTTATATTTGTTAGCTTTGTTAGTTACTACACCAACTTGAGGAGAGAATAAGTATACATATTACATATGTACTTGGGCACTAAGATGTGACAAGCCCCACCTAGTTTGCACACATCTGTGTACCTATATGCATAGATGTATAAATGCATATGTATTTATATACATATAATTAAACATGTGAATGTTCGGTGAATAGAAAGAAGCCTCTGACATGTTGAACAAACCATATGCACACACACCAAGATTCAAGCTTCAACTTCTAACAAGTCAGAAGATAAATGAAGCTCAATAGTGTCTAACATTTAGAATAAGACAACAATGTCATATGTTATTATTTTTGTTATGTCTTATTTATCAGTTTAGTATATTTATGCTCACCATATATCGCCTGAGGCATATCAAAATGTATTAAAATCTGATACTACAAATGAAGCAGATAAACCAAATAATGATTGTTTGTACTAAAACAATTGCATAGCAAATTGCAGAGATAGTTGGACAGTCGCTTTATAGGCTAAGTACATGACCATGATTGCCCAATCTATTTAATAACCAAGATTTGTTACACCAATTTCTGTCCATGTATGTGCATGAGCACTTAACTGTCTGATGGTGAAGATAAACTCATGAGTATTCATTTTACCATATATTTAAAAAAATAGTAAGGAAGAAGAAAAATGGCGTGTATCAACTAACTCTTTTAAAAAACATAGCACAACAATCCCTTCCAACGGTAAAAAGATCAACTTATGAAATATAACTTAAAGCATTGCAGCAATGTTAATATTTTGCCCAAGAAAAATAATAAGTATTCAAACCATAATCTTTTCCCCTTAAATCTTGGGCCTAATGGATGATCATAATTTAGCATAGCAACATTTGCACCATTAATGCACATGCATTTCAGAGTGGCATAAAAACTTTATATGTTGAGCAAACTCATGCAAAGCATAATGAGTAAATGGAATGAAAATCTAGCAATCTCTAGAAAAGAAGAAAAAAAAATCTGATCCTTAGCTGTTGGAAAAATATTTTTGATCTTACAAAAAATCACTTTATAAAATTGCTAGAAATATGTTATAGAAATTTAAATATACAAATAAAGTAAAACCAAAGATTAATAGGATCAAACCAGGACCGAGGCGTGTTAGACACTGCCTAAGGATCAGATTTTTGCCCCTTCATGCAGGTTGTTGGCGATCTGTCTCCAAGGTACAACGATCCGGTTCGACCCGATCCTCCTACTACGAGCATGATCGCGTGGAAGTGCAAACCCAACGATTTCCTTCAGATGCCCAAAAGATCAATAAAATATATAAAAATAAAATGAGATAAAACAAATCATAGTCTACTTCAAATTATTATTGATCTCTTCTATCAATATGAATTCCTAAGCCTATTTATAGGCTCGACCCCATAAAAACTCTAACGGCTTGGCCCATAATGGCCATAAAGGCCTAATGGCCGTTAGCCTTAAATTACATCAAAAAACGGTTTACAAATTAAATTATTTGGGCCGTTTCTAAAATGTTGGCCTTCCAACGCTGAACGTTGCGTCAAAGAAGGAACGTCCGCGAGCGTTGCCGCGGGCATTCTCCGTTTTTTTTTTTTTATTTAAAACATTTTTTCTAACACCTTCCCCTCTTCTTTCCACCAGCAAAACCCATCTCTTTCGTTCCCATTCTTTGTAACTATTCGTCGCCGGATGTTCACTGGCAACTTCTTCGTTGGCTTGGCAGCTTAGTTAGGTAACGTTCATTTTTATATTCTTCTTGGTTAGGGATCTCTTGATCGCCGGAGTGGACTGTGAGAATGGTGAAAATGACTCATGGTGTCATTTTGATATGAAAATAGGGGCCTTTGGCAGCGATCTTTCGGCGGACGATCTCTCCTCGTTGGCAACCTTCTTCCGGCAGGTAACCTGCCATTCCCTTCCTTATTGCTTAAGTTATCTTGGGGTTTTGTGGTTCGGACATTGGCTGCGACGATTGCCAGAAAAAATGGGAGAAAAGTTGCTCTGTTTTCCTTTACAAACCGAGAATCAAAGAAGAGAAAGAGGGTGAGCAAGAGAGAGAAAATGAGAGAAAGAAATAGTAAAAGAGTGCCAATGGCTACAAGCATCACGGCGACCGGCCAGCCTGGGGAAACCACTGGTGACCATCATACGCAGCGAGCACGGGTTCAAAGGGAGAGGAAAATGGAAAAAGGGGAAGAGGAATCAAGGAACTAAGGAAAAGAAGAAAAATACTTTTTGCACCGGTATTCCATGCGCAAAGGAGTGCATGGATTGACCACGTGCCTATACCATGAATTGGCCATGCACCCATACCATCGCGCGTGCCACGGCCCAATGGGCCATGGCGCGCACTGCACGTGCGATGGCATGGTGTGCGGCTAATCCATGTGTCCGATGCACGCTTTGTACACTAGAGGCCGGTGCACAAAGATTTTTCAAAGAAAAAAAAAAGGGACTTGGGTTAGTTTTTTAAGCCCAATTGAACCCAAGCCCAAATTTGTTATGACCCGCGCGGATTGACCACGCGCCTATACCATGGGTTGGCCACATGCCCGTACCACCATGCATGCCGTGGCCTAATGGGCCAGAGCGCGTACCGCACGTACTATAGCACGGGCTGAACCATGGCATGTGTGGTGGCATGAGTGTGTAGCTAATCCATGTGCCCGATGCGCGCTTTGTACATCGAAGGCCGATGCACAAAGATTTTTCAAAGAAAAAAAAGGACTTGGATTAGTTTTTTAAGCCCGTTGAACCGAAGCCCGAATTTGTTATGCCCCAATGCGCTGAGGTATAAGTTTGATTATGGGATAGTTCTAGTTTATGAAAAAAATTTATTTCCTTCTTTGGATTGATATATGTTGAGATAATCAAGCCAAAGTTGAATTCAGGACTAAACTTGATAGAATGATATAATTTATTTTGATATTAGGTTTTTAGAAATTAAAATCCAAATATTATGTTATAGGTATCGGAAGCCTAAATAGTTGATTTGAACTTATGAATTAGTGACAAAAAAAGTAAGCCATTTATCATTAATAATTTGATAAATTATTAAATTATACTATTTTTAAATAAATGTTTATATATGTTTAAATATTGCTAATTATTTGATATTATCATGCACGTAGAAGTCTAATACTTCAATATGTTCATTTGATAACTTGATGCCATTATTTATAGATTTTAGATAAATTACGCATAATTTATAAATAGATAAATAAGTAAATAAGTAATAAGTAAATAATGATAACAATAGTAATAATAATAGTATATATGATAATAATGAAATTAATTATAAATTAATACTGCTTATGTAAAATAAGTAGTTATGGTATATTCATCCATAAAATGGTAATAACATTTGATATTATTATTATTTGCATAGCCATTATGATATTGCTGCTGCGAAAATCCGTTCTCCAAATCGGTGCGATCTGGTCTGGATTGGACATCGATCGCTTACCTTGGTGAAACCTGTAAGACAGTCCTCATGCAGAGAGTATCGGGATGGTCCTCTGCGGAAAACCCACCGATGCCCAAGTCAGTGGAGATTCACAGCAAGCGGATGTGAGAAGAATGTTCTCGCATAAGAGTTCCTCAAGAAAATGGCCTCTCGAGAGCTCAGAGCTCTGCTTGAGCTTTAATGGAGTTTTCGGTCAGAATGTCAGTGAGAGCATACCTGAGAAACTTTAGGACAAGGTATTTATAAGCGATCACCTGATTCCTTGGGCGTATCACAGGGGGTCCAAAACCGTTCAGATTCGAATCTAATTCGAATCAAGTTTGTTGTGTAGTCGATAGTATCAGTATCTAGTTAGTTAGAGAATCGACGGCTAGAGGAGCTGGTTGATGCTTTGAGATTTGGTGACTCTATAGCCCTAGGCTACTTCCGATATTATTCGCATAATTTTTTCGGGATCTTGTTAAACTGTCATGAATTTGAACTTTCCTGCGCTTGGTTCCGCAGAGGTGTTTGAGTGCCTCGGTCTGGCCGAGGCATAAGGATGGCTCGGTGCCGCCGAAGCATTTGAATGCTTTGGTCTGGCTGAGGCAAAAGGTTAGTTCGGCTTGGCCGAAGCATAAGATTCGGCCGAAGTATATAATTGTTTGGTGTCGTGGGTATATAAGGATAGAATGCCTCGTTTTTGTTGAAGCATACAAATATCTCGGTCCGATAGGGATTAGAGAATAGCTCGGGCCTGCTGGGGCATAAGAATGGTTCGGCTCCGTCGAAGGTGGTTCGGCACTGTTGTTTTCTAGATATGATAGTTGGTTGATCAAATATCGAGATTGGTCTTGACTTTTTTATTGTGTGCACAAGTATTGGCACAATGATAATTTTACCCCTCATCACATGCCCTCCACTCCTAGTCCAAAGTATAAATTCGGATATAGGGAGTAGAGTCTAGAATAATTTCATCCGAAGGGATTCGAAGGGACGTGCAATGATGGTCTCATAAATGTTGTGTCATCATTCTATCATTTTTCTTGGTGAATGAAATAAAAAAACCCCTCATTTCTTGTGGGCGATGATTGAGGAAGTCCCACATGGCGAATCCCTATTTTTACGATGCCTATAGCTGCAATTTGAGCGTTTGAGGGTTTTTCTAAAGATGTACCTTCTCCCTGAAATGCTTTTTAAAAAGTAGGGGTTAGGGCAGTGCTCTTTCTACAGCGCTCATCACATGCCCTCCACTCCCTAGTCCAAAGTATAAATTCGGATATAGGGAGTAGAGTCTAGAATAATTTCATCCGAAGGGATTCGAAGGGATGTGCAATGATGGTCTCATAAATGTTGTGTCATCATTCTATCATTTTTCTCGGTGAATGAAATAAAAAAACCCCTCATTTCTTGTGGGCGATGATTGAGGAAGTCCCACATGGCGAATCCCTATTTTTAGGGTGCCTATAGCCGCAATTTGAGCGTTTGAGGGTTTCTTGTAAAGATGTACCTTCTCCCTGAAATGCTTTTTAAAAAGGAGTAGGGGTTAGGGCAGTGCTCTTTCTACAACGCTTTCTTGTTTTTTCCCTAGAGATTTCATTCTCAAAACCCTTGCGAGTCCAACTTGGTTTGACTTTCAACTCGGCAACATGAAGGGTCCAAATGATGTGGCTTCTGAGATAACTCTTGAAGATCTAGATAGAATACGTTAAAGATACAAGATTCCTTAGGACGTCGCCCTATGGCCTCCAAAAGCTGAGTAGAGGGTCTCAATGCAACCAAGGCGCGGGGTGTTCTTTTACGAAGAAAGCTTGAGACAGGCCTCCGATTTTCCCTTCACTCGTTGGTGAAAGAATAATGAGGTTCTACAACATAAGCCCAACGATGGTGGCTCCAAATAGCAGGCATAACCTCATCGGGTTTATCTCAATGTGCAGCCGTATTGGGGTAACAACGACTCTTTCTCTATTCAGAGTTTGCTACAATTTAGTTTCCAGATGGAACTCTAAGTGACCTTATATTGGGCCATAAAAATCGTTTAAGATGATATCGGACAATCCATCATCAATAAAAGAGTGAAAGTCTCGATTTTTCATTGTCGAGGGAAATATTGACTCCGATTTTCCTTGGGTATGGGCGAGCTACGTGAAGGATCTAAAAGCGCATCCAGAGCTATCTAAGCAGGAGAAGAAGGATTTGGTGACCCTCCACAGTGGTCGAGTGTTCTTGGCCAGTGCCCTTTTGTCGGAGGATGCCCTTTTCGCCACCGGGCTTAGCTCCTTCGACCCTCAGGGTAAGCTTTCTCCCTCTTCTTATGTCTGTAGTATCTGGGCGACTTTACCACAATCTAAATGATTGTTTGTTGTATTTATAGCCAAAAGGTCGCATTCATAGGTCAAATAAGGAAGGAATTGGGTAAACGCCAGAGGGGAACCAGCTCTAGTGAAAAGCGCAGATTCGAGAAGAAACCCTGTCTTTCCGGGCACACTCAAAGGAAGCAAAGCAAGCTAGGGTTGGTCAGCACTCCTCCACACCGAAGAAGAGAGAAGTGGGAGTGTCAACAATGAAGGACGGGTCTTCCCTGTTGAAGGGGGATGCAGTGGTGGAGGAGGAATAAGTAGCTGGGGAGAAGTTGGAGGAGGTCATCGAGGTTTCTCCTCTCCAAATAATGGTTGTGTCAGATGGTCTGGAAGAGACATCACTAGTTTGCCCGGTAGTCTCATCACTCGAGGGCGATCAGTCTCGTCTGGTGAGGTCGGCAGCCCTAGGATGCCTCTTACAGGTGAGGGAGAAACCCCAGTTTTGATTGAGGGGGTGAAGTAATCGTCGCCTCCAAGACTCAGAGGAACTGCCTGACAGAGAATCAGCGGATGTTGAGGGGAAAATCTAATTGGTAGTCGGGTTCAGGAAGGATTTTTGCTGGGGAACTCTCTCTCGAGGTATTGGGGGGAGCTGTGGAGGAGGTCGAGGCTCGATGGAGTCTACTGGGGCTGAGCAAATGCTTGTAGATCAAAAGAGCCCTTGGGTGAAGGAGATGCGTGGACCGAGGTCTTTACGATCGAAGCATCAAAGGAGGAGGTCGGGTGAGCTGAAGTATATGAGGCTTCACAGGTTAAGGCCTTGATAAGCAAGTCGAGTAGATGAAAGTCCCTCGGTCTGAAGCCTCCAGGTTAGTCATTCGGCCGTGAATTTTCTTTTACCCGATCCGGATGTAGAAGAAATATTAATGCGGTCTATGCTATACGAGGGAAGGTTCCTTGGCGAGTGAGCCTGCAGCAGAGGATCTTGTCGATGCAGCATTTGGGCAGCTCGGTGTGCCAAAGGACACTTATCTTCTTCCCGAGATTGATAGCCCGCCCTCACGAGGATCGCCGCAAACTATGCCTCCCGGGCGAGTCATTACATCAAGGCGATAGATTTTGGCTAGCTGAGTCGGTTGCATTTTCTTACTTATACTTTGCTTGCAGAACGCCTTAATTATGAAAGCGCTAAGTTGGCGCTTGAACTTGGCCATGGGGGCCTGTGCTCAAGCCAAAAGGGAGGCCGCTGGTCTTTGGGAGAAGGCAAAGTCATCCAACAAACTTTTTGGGGCACTGGCATCCATTTAGGAAAACTCGAGAAGGTGGGGAGGTCCTACCAAGCCGCTGCTGAAAGAGCATCCCAGCTTGAAATTGAGGATAAGGAGCTCCACAGATTTCGCGAACAATTCGACATGGCTTGTTTGGAGCTATCGCAAATTAAATCCAAACATGCTGAAGAGATGGGAGCTCTGCAGAAGCATTTCAATAAGAGGTGGGGCAAGCTGAAGAAAAGTTTCACCGAGGAGAAAAGTAGTTTAAATAAAAGGCTCGATGAAGAAGAGCGTAGGTATCGGCAGTAGCAAGATCAGCTCGCCAGTTTGAGCAAGAAACTTGTTGAAAGAGAAACATAACCAAATGACAGCAAGATCACATTGCTAAACTTACGCCGATCTCGCACAGTCTCAGCAGAAACCGAAGAGAGGAAATCAAGAATCAATGACCTCAAGGACAGGGTCCAGCAAAATAAAGATGATAAATTGAAAGCTCTCGATAAAGCCATAAGCTAAGTGTAAAGATGGCTCAGCAAGAAGAGGAGGTATAACGTCTCCTTATTTCTTTTTGTCTCTTACCTTCAATTACTGCTTTAATTGATTTTGTGTCTACAGATGAGTAAAATTGGGCTCGAAGTTCAGAATCAGCTGAAAGTCTTGAGAGAGGAGTTGGCCTCGAGCCGCCAGATGAGCTCTAAACTAGAAGGTCAGATAGCCAAGGCTAATAGACGGGCTGCTCTGGCGTGGAGGAATACAAGAATTCTACCCAATTTCTTGATGACCATAAGGCGACCTGCGCCGACGCATTCCGGTATAAGAGAGATGCGGGCAAAGATCTCTCGGGAGTACCAGGAGTTGGACCTTTCCTTCCTAGAAGCCGAGTATTACGACACTCGGACCCCGGGACCGAACTATCTGCCAAGGCTGAATACGAGGAAATTTCAGACGTCGATCTTAAAACCATTCTAGGTGTCGGCGGAGCCGTGGGTCTAGAAGAAAGTCATCATCCTGATGTAGAAGAACTCGAGGCTCCTTACTCGGCTACGTTCGAAGTGGGTGAACCAAGTCAATCTCTTTCGAACCTCGTCGAGGCTACCCCTGAAGCTGAACCTGAACCCTGATTCCTGAGGGTGGTTTTGTATTTTTGTTTCTTCTACCTGTAACTTTACTGAAACTTACTTAATGAACGAACTTTTCATTTCTTTTCACATGTTCTGTTATTTCGGCATCACTTTTTAAATGATCTTTTAGCTCGTCTATTGCCTCCTTGCACTTAGCTCATTGCGGATGAGCCATAGTTTACGAAGAAATAATTTTTAATGGTTCTGCCAAGATCGAACGAATCACCTAGCTTTACCAAGGCAGATTCGATTAGATTTGTCGAGGTATGAAACTATTTGGCCTTGATAAAAAAGAGGACATTACTTTGGCTTCGACCGAAGCAGAATGGATGGTTTGGAATGGTCGAAACAGAGATACCACTTCGGTTGCGGCCGAAGCAAGATGGATAGTTCGGTTTGACCGAAGCAAAAATTTAGTTTGCTCCTTGCCGAAGCAGATGAAATAGTCCGAACCTTACCGAGGAAAGTCTTGTTTTCCCTTAAGGCATTTATTTTGTTATTAATATTTGGTGTTTTCCAATGCAAGTTCGCTTTGCATATACGCCAATCACTCAATTGCTATTGGACAGCGTCATTTTCCAAATGGGATTTCTAGGTCCATTCGTATCCCAAAGATTTGCAAGTAGTTCTTAGCATTTAAGACTCTTGAATCGAGATCAGAAGAAAATCTTTTGTTCTTCGTTACGGCCTGAGGGGCGCGCTCAACATATCTCGGGATGTGCCAAGTTTTACCATGGCGCGCCATGTGGCTCCAAGCGTAGTGCGACTGTGGCGTTTCGAATTCCAAAGTCCCCTCTTTACTAATGGTTGTTCCCAAAAAGGGGGAAGCAGAGAGTGTCTAAGCACACCCGAAAATTTTCTTGCTCTCTGAATTTGAGAGACTTTCGTGGCCTCTCTCCCATTGAGGTCGAGGGTGGTGAGGTTGGATTTTCCTTTTGAGAGTTGGCTTGACCCCAATAGTTGGGGTGATGGAGAAGTTGCTGAAGGGCAAGTAATCCTCAGAGGAGGAGTCTCGGAGGTCATATGGAGAGCGCATGGGTACGGATACAGGGGTCATACGGGGAGCGCATGTATGTTCTCTCTGTATGGCTCCCTTCACTTGCCATGGGGCCCTACAAACCACTGAAAATGCAAACGTTTAGGGGCCCCTGGCATCCACGAGCTTTCCTTCATCCTCACAGTCCATTTTGGCTGAATGCCATGTTGGATCCCTTAGTTCATCCGTCCAAGGGTCTATCATCCGGCTTTTGACAAGGAAGAAAGTAAGCAACACTGGGTTGTTGGTTATGTTCTTAGGCATTGACTAGCAACTCGGTAAACTCAACAGAGCTATCTGTTTTCTCTGATTTCTTGGATCAGAAGCGGAAGCAACGTCATCGTCAAAATTGCTCGCCCGAGCTTTTTAATTTATTTTCTTTTATTTTCTGTCCTATAATGCACTTGTAATGCCTCTCAACATGTTGTAATCTCTTATTAGCAATAAGGAAAGGTTTTTTCTTGTATCTTTGTCTCTTTGCTATTCTGTTTTTTCCATATCAAGTGTTAATTTCTTTGCTAATGTATTCGTGTCTTCCCAACATAAGAGTCATTTTGTATATACCCTCCTTTCAAATGACAGTGCCAGTTCATAATCGGTAGCAACGTTTTAGGCATTTTGCTTTGGCTAGGCGTTTTAGCGATATGGTTTTGCTTAGTCCTTTGCGGAGAGGGCATTCGCCTCTGCTTAGGTTAGGAGGAAGCCTGGGCGGCTCTATCAATTCTTAACATATACTCGGTCATGCCAAAAGATAAAACAAGTCTTACCTTGCTTTGGCGAGATAAGAAACGACTTTGCTCAAATTTGTGAGAGCACAAGAATAAGTTGTTTAAACTTTGCCGAAGTTTAGCAAGGCAGTTCGGTCACACCAGAATATTGGGAAAATCAATCGGTCTTGCCGAGATTTTGAAAGAATATATTTTACTTGGCACTGCCAAGGTATGAAGAGATCACTCGGCCCTGCTGAGGCTTGAGAATCACTCGGTCATGCCGAGACTTGAGAGATTATATTTTATTTGGAGCTACCAAGTTACGAAGAGATCGTTCGGCCCTACCGAGGTTTGAGAATCACTCGATCATGCCGAGGCTTGAGAGATTATATTTTACTTGGCGCTGCTAAAATACGGAGAGATTGCTCGGCCCTGCCGAGGTTTGAGAGATTATATTTTACTTGGCGCTGCCAAGGTACGGAGAGATCGCTCGGCCCTGCCGAGGTTTAAGAATCACTTGGTCGTGCCGAGGCTTGAGAGATTATATTTTACTTGGCGCTGTCAAGGTACGAAGAGATCGCTCAGCCCTGCTGAGGTTTGAGAATCACTCGGTTATGCCGAGGCTTGAGAAGACTATTGAGCAAAACCTGCTTCTCATTACAGTTTTTGGGAAAAGTAATTGAAACAAGAATATTGCAGACTTTTGAAAGTAAATTTCATTGCTATAAACAGAGTGAGTTTAGCGGATGCATACTTTACTGATGATATATACAGAGATTATCCGAGCTCCATGTCCTGGGAATAGGTTTTCCATCCAGATCCTGGAGTTTGTAAGTATCAGGCCTGATTACCTTCGCGACTTGATAGGGGCCTTTCCAATTCGAAGATAGTTTCCCTTGTTCCAATGGCTTTGAAACAGATGCCTTCCGGAGTACTAAATCGCCAGGGGGAAGGATTTTTCTTTGACTCTGGTGGAATGGTAACGAGCTACCCTCTGTTGATAGGCTGTCATTCGGATCCGGACCTTCTCCCTGATTTCTTCTATATATCAAGATTGGTTCGGAGTTGCTCGTCATTAGATTCCTCCGAATAACCTTCCATCCGAGGGGAAAGAAGCCCGATCTCCACAAGGATGACAGCTTCCGTACCAAAAGCCATTCTAAACGGAGTCTGGCCCGTGGGGATCATTTCAGTAGTTCGATAAGCCCATAGCACATGATGAAGCTCCTCCGCCCATCTACCTCGTGCTCTGTTGAGTCGGGCCTTAATTCCTTACAGAAGGGTCCGATTAGTTACCTCGGCCTCTCCATTGGCTTGAGGATGTCCAACCGAAGTAAGTTGGTGAAAGATACCATGATCCTCGTAGAACTCCCAGAATTTAGGATTGTCGAACTGTCTTCCATTGTCGGTGATGATGGTGTGAGGAAGGCTGAATCGATAAATGATAGATCTCCATACAGAGTCCCTAGCTCAAGCCTCGGTTATCTGAGCGACTGCCTCGGCTTCAACCCACTTGGTGAAATAGTCGATTGCTACATACAAGAACTTCCTCTGTCCTATGGCAAGGGAAAAAGGATCAAGAATGTTCATTCCCCACTTGGCAAAAGGCCAGGCAAATGATACAGGCGTTAGGTGGGCGGAGGGGAGCCTTTGAACATTTGAATGTCATTGGCATGAATCACAAGCTCGGACAAGGTCATCAGCATATTTTGCATGGTGGGTCAATAATACCCTTGGCGTAGCACTTTGTGGCACAGAGCTCGGCCGCCGAGATGATTACCACAGATGCCTTCGTGAACCTCTCGAAGAGCATAATTAGACTCTGATGGGCGAAGGCATTTAAGTAATGGCATAGAGAATGATCATTTATATAGCCAATCATCAAGCAGGACATAGTGAGATGATTGCATCTTCAGTTTCCTTGCTTCTTTTCTATCAGCGGGGAGCAGCCCTTCTTTGAGATACTTGAGCATAGGGTCTAACTAGGATGGTTCAACATCGATCTGCATTATTTGATCAGCATCGGCAATGCTGGACTTCTCCAGGACTTCCAAGTGAAACTTCCGCTCAAGGTTCATTGAGTCCGCGGTCGCCAGGTGGGATAAAAGGTCGGCACACGCATTCTCAGTCCTTGGGATCTGAATAACTTTAAATTCAGCAAAGCAGGCAAACAGATCGCCCACCTTTTGAAGATACCGAATCATGTTAGGCTCCTTAGCTTCAACCTCTCCCCGCACTTGGCCAGCCACCAATTGAGAGTCGGTGTAGGCGTTCAGCTTTTCAACTTTGAGCTCACGGGCAATGCGAAGTCCAGCGAGCAGGGCTTCATACTCTGCTTTATTGTTGGAGGCCGGGAATGAGAAACGGATGCCGTACTCGAAGGTTGTACCCTTCGGGCTAGTGAGGACCAAGCCAACACCAAAACCGCTTGCACTGGAGGATCCATCGGCATGGAGCAGCCATAGGGCACTGGGCCTTGGTTGCTCGGGAGTGTCCGGAGTGGAACCATCTTTGGGTATGGTGCATTCAAGAAGAAAATCCGCCAGGACCTGCACCTTGATGGCTGGACGAGGCTTGTCCTGAATGTCATGCTCACTTAATTCGACAGCCCATTTGGTCATTCTTCCTGATGCCTCTAAACGATGGATAATTGATTTGATTGACTGGTCAGTCAGAACTATCACAGTGTGTGCCTGGACATATGGTCGCAACTTTCGGACTGATGTTATCAGAGCTAAGACCATCTTTTCGATTTGAGTATACATCGTCTCAGCATATCGGAGCAGTTTACTAACATAATAAATTGGCTTCTGAATTTTGTCTTCCTCTCTGACCAATACAGAGCTGACAGCGCCCTCAGAGATCGCCCGGTATAGATACAGCATTTCTCCTGGCCTCGGGCTACTGAGGAGAGGTGGTGAGCCGAGGTATTTTTTGAGATCATCGAAAGATTTCTGGCAGTCCGAGGTCCATTGGAAGTTCTTGGCCGATCGAAGCACTTTGAAAAAGGACAAACATCTCTCGGCCGACCAAGCAACAAAATGATTAAGGGCCGCTATCATTCCGGTAAGACACTACACCTCCTTGATCGATCCTGGATGTGCCATCTGCTGCAGGGCCTGGATTTTCTGTAGATTCGTCTTAATACCTCGTTGAGAAACCATGAAACCCAAGAACTTTCCATAGTTAACTCCGAAAGCACATTTGGTTGGGTTAAGCTTCATGTGATACTTTCGAAGCGTTGCAAAACTTTCTGTGAGATCTTTAATATACTGGGATGCTTCTCTGCTCTTTACCAGCATGTCATTGACGTATACCTCCATATTCCGACTGATTTGCTCTTTGAAAACTTTATTGACCAGCCTTTGGTAAGTTACGCCTGCATTTTTCAAACCGAAAGGCATAACCCAGTAGCAATAAATACCTCAGTCGGTGATGAAGGCAGTCTTTTCTTCATCTTCGGGTACCATTCGAATCTGGTTATAGCCCGAATAAGCATCTATGAAAGTCAGCATCTGGTGGCCCGAGGTTGAATCCACAAGTTGATCAATTCGAAGAAGGGGGAAGCTGTCCTTCGGGCAAGCCTTGTTGAGATCAGTGAAGTTGATGCAGATTCTTCACTTGCCATTTGATTTCTTTACCATAACGACATTCGCCAGCCAATCAGGATAGTTCACTTCTCGAATTAAGTTGGCTTTAACGAGCTTGTCTACCTCTTCCTCGATAGCCTTTTGACGCTCGAGGTCGAAGCTTTTCTTCTTCTGCTTGATTTTTCGAAATGCCTCGTCCACGTTGAGGCGGTGGACCAGGACATCCTGGTTGATTTCAAGCATGTCCGAAGTGGACCAAGCGAAAACATCGGCATTCCTCCGAAGGAACTCGACCAAATCTTGCCAAGGCTTTCCCTTTAGCTGTGACCCGACCCTTACAGTTTGATCGGGCCGACCTTCATCGAGTGGTACATCTTCCAATTCCTCGGCTGGCTCTCCTCGTTGCTCGGCAAAGTCCTTTCGAGCATCCAGCCCATCTACTTCAGGCTTCTTGGACTGAAGGTCAACAAAAAAGCATTGTCGAGCCATAATTTGACTCCCTCGGACAACCCCCACTCCCCATTTGGTGAAAAACTTCATGGCGAGATGAGGAATGAAATTGATAGCTTTGAGGGATATTTGCCCTGGCCTGCCAAGGATGGCATTGTAAGAGGACCGAAGCTTGGTCACGAGAAAATCCATAAGTGTAGTGGCTACACTAGGCCAAGTGTCTGCTCAAACTGTTAAGGTGATAACCCCCTTGGGTACTATAGCATCGCCTGTAAAACCCACTAAAGTGGATTCTATGGCCCGGATGCTTTCCATCCGCAATTTCAATCTCACAAAGGCATCAAAATATAAAACATTAACAGAGCTTCCACTATCAATTAAAATGCGGTATACATCATAGCCATTCATATTCAGAGATACAACTAAGGCATCATCATTAGGGTACTGTACCTCTCGAAGATCCTCATCAGAAAAAGAAAGCTCGTCAACTCGAGTCTTCTTTGGTGGGTTTTTTTCCTCGTCCGGCTAGGATGACGAAGAGTCGACCGCCACTATCATATTAACATTGCCAATGACCGAGGGATTTGGCGAAGGAAGTTGGCAAGGCTTGGGCTGATGATCTCCTCCATTGTTCGGCTCAGGGGCTCTCCTGAATCGGTCCAGCTTGCCCCACCAGATGAGTTGCTCGATCTCGTTTCGGAATTGCCATCATTCCTCAGTGTCATGCCCATGATCTCGATAGAAGCGACAGTATTTGGTCATATCCCTCTAAGCCGCATTGCCCCAGAGAGGAAGAGGACGAAAAATTTGGCGCTCAATTTCAATCAAGATTTGCGCCCTTGGCGCGGTGAGAGGGGTATATCGATCGAACCTTCGAGCCGGGCTCCAGGTTCGATCTTGAGGCGGTGACGGAGGAGCTTTTTGGTGACGAGGTGGGCTTGAACGGCAGAAAGACCGATGTTTTTCCAAGCCTTTTGCCTCCTTTGATTTCTCAGCTCGGGCCGACCTTCGTGATTCTTCAACCCTGGCATATTTATCCGCCAAGGCCATCATATCAGAGAGGCCCTTCAGATAATTGACTTCCACAGATAAGTAGAATTCTCCTTCCTTTGATACTCCTCCCATCAAAGCAGACATGGCCACCTCATGATTGAGGTGGTCAACCTCCAACAGGGCCGTGTTGAAACGGCCGAGGTAGTTCTTCAGAGATTTCCCCTCCCGCTGCTTGACTTCAAAGAGGAAATCAGATCTCCGTTGTTGGCGATGGCTGCTGATGAACTGGCTGATGAATAAGCAACTCAGGTCGTCGAAAGAATCAATGGAACCTGGCTTCAGGCTGTTAAACTAGGTTCTAGCATATCGTCTAAGACTAAAGGGGAAGGCTCGGCATATGATCGCATCTGATGCTCCATAGAACATCATGATGGATCTGAAACTGCTTAGGTGGTCGTGAGGATCGGTAGATCCATGATATGGTTCGATGGTGGAGAGCTTGATATGAGGATCACCTCCCGCATGATCTCCTTAAAGAAAGGGATGCCCTGCTCCGCCTTTGGCTGGGACGGAGGGGCTTTCCTAGCGGCGTCCAGCTCCTGACACTACTCCCAACACATCTCCTGCATCTGCTGCCTAATCCCTTCATCAAAAGTGGTAGGAGGGATCGATCGATGGGATGATGGTAGTGGTATTGAATCTTGGGAAGACACCAGAGAGAAAGAACGAGCTCGTCGAGATTTAGGCGGGCTCCTTCCTCCAGCCCACTGCGGCGCTGGTCTGGCCCTTGTGGGTCAATCAAGATGATCCGCAGCCCCAAACGAATTGAAAGAGGAAATTGCCGGCAGGACGGGAGCGGCTACCTTCTTATGGAGTTGCAAAACAGGGATAGCTGGGCAGGAAGCTCTATGAAGCCCCTGGACCAGCTGGATCAGAGCTTGGACTTGTTGAACCAGCGTAGCAAACTGGTCCTGCATTACTGCAGTCGCCGATGGTGAAGGGGTCTCGGCCGGCGGTGGTAGCGAAGGTGCTACACTATTGATTGAATCAAGCCTTTGAAAGGCGGTCTGATCCTGAGCATCAGAAGTGGTTCTCTTTCGATTGGCCATTAGAGGATTCTTCTTCTCATTTTGAACCTTGTCCCCTGGATTACAAGTTTACGGGACTTGATGCTCTTCCTCTAGCGCCAATCTGTTGCTGCAAAAATCGGTTCTCCAACTCGGGTGCGATCTGGCTCCGGATCTAGACGTCGATCGCTCACCTTGGTAGAACCTGCAAGATAATCCTCACACAGAGAGTATTGAGGGTGGCCCTCTACGGAAGACCCTCCGATGCCCAAGTCAGTGGAGATTCACAGCAAGCAGATGTGAGGAGAAGGCTCTCGCAGAAGAGTCCCTCAGGAAAATGGCCTCTCGAGAGCTCAAAGCTCTGCTTGAACTTTAATGGAATTTTTAGTCAGAATGTCAGTGAGAGCATACCTAAGAAACTTTAGGACAAAGGTATTTATAGGCGATCACTGGATTTCTTGGGCGTATCACAAGGGATTCAAAACCGTTCAGATTCGAATCAGATTTGAATCAAGTTTGTTATGGGGCCGATAGCATAGTTGTCAGACCCGGCCCGGACATTGACCCGGCCAAGGGCTTAGGTCACGGGTCACTAGTTCAACCGTTGGGTCATTGGTTCAACCATCGATCAATTATATTAATATAAAAATATATTTATATTAATAAAAATTAATTTTTAATAAAAAATTTAAGGTTAACATGATAATAAAACCCGTGATCTGAACCGGTTCGAGTTGAATTGATCGGTTCATGGGTGAACTGGATGGGTTGACCGGGTTATTCTGGGTTACTTACACATTCGGTTTTATATTGAAACCCCTTCAGATCCCGGTTCAACCGGTCTAACCGGCCGATTCGGTCCGGTTCTGACAACTATGGCCGATGGTATCAGTATCTAGTTAGTTAGAGAATCAACAGCCAGTGGAGCTGATTGATGCTTTGAGATTCGTTGACTTTATAGATCCTAGGCCACTTTCGATATTATTTGCATAATTTCTCGCTCGGGATCTTGTTAAACTATCATGAATTTGAACTTTCCCGCGCTTGGTTCCGCAGAGGTGTTTGAGTGCATCGAGGCATAAGGATGGCTCGGTGCCGCTGAAGCATTTGAATGCTTCGGTCTGGCTAAGGCAAAAGGTTAGTTCAGTCCGACCGAAGCATAAGATTCGACCGAAGTATATAATTGTTCGGTGTCGTCTGATATGAGAATAAAATGCCTCAGTTCTACCGAAGCATACAAATATCTCGGTCCGACCGAGATTAGAGGACAGCTCGGGTCTGCTAGGGCGTGAAAATGGTTCGGCTCCGCTGAAAGTGGTTCGGCACTGTTATTTTCTAGATATGACAGATGGTTGATCAAATATCGAGATTGGTCTTGATCTTTTTGTCGTGTTACAAGTATTAGTGCAATGATAATTTTACCCTCATCAGATATGAATATTTATTTATGCAAGGTAATCTAAAGAATATATAGATAACATTTGAATAAGAAATGAGAAAGATTCTAAAAGATAAAATATGCCATCCACGACCCACTATAATATGACTTCATGACACAATGATATGATATCGGTACCACCTCTATAAGGGATATATGTGAAGAATACATTTTCATCCGTAGGGTTAAATGTAGTGCACTAGTCTTATCATAGGAATATATATGACCGTAGCTTAAAATCGTGACGTATTCATAATAAGATGATATGTAAATGCTAACGACATAAAACAAATGATACACGACTGACGACATGAAATGAGTGATTTATAACTATGATGACTTGAAACTTGAAACTAAAATTTTTTGAGATATAAAAGGGAATATGATTTTAGCATATTTCAAGAATGTAATACCGAATAATAAGATGACATGAAAGTTTTGACATATGAACATAAATAAATCATGACATGTTATATTCTTGAAGTTATATGATATGTTGGATATTAGGCTTACTTATTGAGTATGAGCTCATTAAACTCTCGATGTTTTTCAAAGCAGGAATATTAAAGTTTCTATCAGCCCAGCCTAGATAGAATTTTTTTTTTAATATCTTGGACATATGTTTATTTAAAATTTATAATAAGAATGTTGATACTTTTTATTGACATATTAGTTGATTGACCTTTGAAGTTCTATCATTGAACGCCTTGCGCATACAGCAAGTTACCACCTCCTGAATCCACCCTTAGGTCTAGGGTGTAATAAGAGATATGATGAAGTTTCTTATAAATCAACTATATTTGAAGCATAAACTCTATCACCTATGGATAAAAGAAAGTACACCAATGAAAGACCACATGAACGAATTCATCAAGGCAATTCTTGATTTGAGAATGTTGGAATCAAATTTGAAAATGAAGATCAAGTTTTGGTTCTCTTATACTCATTACAATTCTCATATGAGAATTTTGTTGACACATTGTTGTAAGGGAGAGATTCTTGATGAATGATGTAAAAAAATGCCCTGCAATTTAAGAAACTAAAGAGAAAAGTATCTAGGATATATGGGGAAAACTAAAGAGAAGACTTAGTTATAAAAGCAAGGAGAGGAGTTCAGGCAGTAAAGTTAAATCAAGATCCAAAGTTAAGGCATCGAAAAAATTTATTACTTACTCTTGTCATGAGAAAGGGCACATTAAGAGGAACTATCTAAAAAAGGAAAAGAAAATATGTGAAGAAAAGCATCTATAAAGTTAAAGCAAATATAGTTGAAGAGAACACTTTAAAAAACTCCGATGATGCAAACATCAAGGCACTCTCAATCAACATCAATAACTCTAAAATGGAGTCGATTCTTGCCTCCGATTATTCCTTTTATGACTTCAAATAGAAGTTGATTGTCTAGTTATTGATTGATACAAAAGTGACAATAGGGGCTGCAAATGTTGTTAGGATTGGAACAATTTGTATTAAGATATTTGATGGCGTTGTGTCCTTAAAGGCTTGGCTTCTTACAAAGCTGAAGAACTTGATATCCTTGGGCACACTTAATTCTTAGGGTTACAAATATCATTAAGAAGGGTGTGCTGAAGTTTTTAACCATGTACTTATGGTGATTAAGGGAAGATTGGTGAATAACTTATACCACATGATATAAATTATTGTTATCGATGCTGCTATGATTACTACATTATAGAGTTGTTAAACTTAAATGCTACTTGGTTTATAGCATATTTGGTTGAGGCACATGAGAGGGGAATGCTGGAATTATCTAAAAGAGGTCTACTCGATAGTGTGAAGATTAATAAGATAGATTTCTATAAACACTTCATGGATGGATAGTAGAGCAAGGTAAAGCTTAGTGATGATATTCATTGTTCAAAGAGTCTTAAATTACACCCATTTAGACCTTTGGGGACCTAACCCTAATGTGTCAATGAGTGGACATAGATATTTTTTATATTTGTTGACGATTGTTTAAGAAAATATGGATGTATGTTTTGAAATATAAAGATAAGATGTTTATTAAATTCAAGCATGGAAAGCAATGGTAGAAAAATAGATCAGATGACAAATTAAGACATTGCATACAAATAGTAGCTTGATATACGTCAAAGATGAATTTGACGAGCTCTGCAAGAATGAATGTATAATGATATACAGCATTATACAAATGACATCATAGCAAAATAGAGTTACAGAATAAATAAATAGAATATTCTTAAAGAGAGCCCACTGTATGCTATCTAATATTGGATTTGGAAAATTATTTTAGCTAAAGCAGTGAATGCAACAAGTTTCTTGGTAAATCCATCATCAACTACTATCGATTTGAAGATTCCTTAAAAGGTGCAGTCTAGTCAACCTATCCATTATTCTAGTTTGAGGATATTTGGTTGCTCTCTATATATATCCATGTTAAAGATGCAAACTTAAACAAAAGACAAGAAAGTGCATATTCCTTAGTTATGATAGTGAAATGAAAAGTTATAGACTCTGGTGCATAGAAGACCCAAGGTCATCCAAGTTTATAACGAGCAAAAGAGTCATCTTTAATGAGTTTGCTATGGTATAACAAAAGGAAGGAATTGTTAAAACATAGGTAAAGGATCATGGTGTCACCAAGAAAGTAGAGCTTAAGGGAAAACTTTAGGAAGAGTTGCGAAACTCATCAGCTAAATCTGAGATGAAGATGCAATATGAGAAAACTACATAAAATTTAAGAGCATTTCTACAACCACCTTATAGAATAGCTACTAATCATGAAAGAAGGTTGATTAAACCACTTGCACGATATGTAAACATAGTTGCTTATGCGCTTACCATAGTTGACAGTGGAGAATAAGCATTTTAGGTGCAAGGAAGCAATGAAAAGTAAGGAGTTTGCTAGATGGTAGTAGCTACGAAGAAATATGGATTCTCTTGTGAAGAAAAACTTTGAAGCTTGTAAAGTTATCTAAAGAGAAGTCAATTCTAGAAAACAAGTCTTGCTTGGACTTCGTCAAAGTCTCTATAGGCTCATGCCCATTAGGACATAAAGCTAAAGATGAAATTCCGAGATTGCTGGTTTGATAAACCTTAAGCCAAAAGGTAAAAAATTTGTTAGAGTTTGACTTGAAATCCATAACCCTAATACGAATAAAGCAGTACATGGACATGTTACTATAAATGTGCAAAATATGAATCCTGTTCCATGTAAAACATCATAAATTCCTCTTATATAAACACATATAGCCCTAATTTTAGGAATCATATCCATCAATTATTTAGAAAGTCAAAGAGAGGTTCTATTGAAAGTAGGAGAATCCAAGGTTTCACAAGAAAGTCTTGTAATCTTAGATTATTTTAGTAATGGAATTTTTCTATCATCTCTGTTGAGGTGGATGAAGATCAATCTGATCGAACCACCTTAAATCCCTTGTGTGCTATTCTTCCCCGTTTTCCATTTCTTATTTATTTTCTTCTTCCCTATTGCAGATGTTATAACATTATACTTTCAAATAATATATAATTAATATTTTATATTATAATATTATAATATGACTATCATAATATTAATATATATTATATTATTAAATTATAATACTCAACTCAACTTATCTAAGCCTTTTTTCCAACTACATGGGGTCGACAACATAAATCTGCTTCCTCCACTCTGGTCTATTCAGGACCAAGTCGACATTCAAATTACAAATAGTTATAATTTTTTAATTATTTTTATCTATATTAGTTTAGATCTACCTCCATCTCTATTCTTACTATGAATTGTTAGAATAATTTATATATTTAAAATAATTAATAATAATAATTTTTGATGATGCAAATAATTAGAAAATTGAACATACTATATAATGTCCCTTATTATCATTTCTTATTTCAAAGATACTTTTATAGTTTACTTACTAAATAGTTATTAAAAGTTTCTAGCACTTTAAAAATATCATACACCCAACAATATATAACTTTTATAAAAGCTCTATTTTCGAAAGCTCTACTTCAAATATTAGTTTTAAATCTTATGGAACAAGATTGTCTAATTTTTTCATAGAATAAGATGTATCGTCATCTTGTTTTATCCTAATGCTTGGAACAGGAATGTTCAAATATGTGCTAATTGAGATATTAGGATGATAATGAAATTATAGCATTCCAAATATTTCTAGATGTCCAATCAGGACCTTAAACAATCACATCAAACAAGAACTAAAAGAGCATTCAATTCCCTTTTCAAAAAAGAAATAATAAAAAGTTTCAAAAATTTCATGAACTTATAAGGTAGTCATTTTGCATTGTTACAGTGGTTACCCAAATATTCTTCATAAACCAATCCTTCATAACTTAATAAGGGACGTTTCAATGCAAACCGATGGTCCTAACTATAGTGATAATAACTTGAAAGAATGATCATAAAGGCAACAAATAAGTAGAAAGAGAACTTATAAAATCAAGGTGCCTTCTCATCAGTACAGGGTGACCCTTATGCTATTTCTCAATTGGCGTGGTTGAATTTTTTTTACATGATAGCATGCTGGATCATTAGAGAACTCCCCACCTTGCATACTGAAACCTTGTTACTCGTAAAAATTTTGGAATCAAGAATACAAGCTATGAGGATTAATTTCTATTTATTGAGAATCAAATCTTGGTCTTCTCATCAAAACTTTGCCATTAATATTATCTGGAATGATATAGAGGGCCCAACACCACAATATATATATATATATATATATATATATATATATATATATATAGAGAGAGAGAGAGAGAGAGAGAGAGAGAGAGAGAGAGATAGAGAGAGAGAGAGAGAGAGAGACTTAGATCCATATAGTTTATGAATCTCAAAGATAGGGAAAAAAAAAGATGAGATGACTTCAAGATCCATGTAGATCCAAGGTAAAATAGGTGACTGATGCTAATTTTGGTTACATTCGAATATAGTAAATTTCAACTATATATATATATATATATATATATATATATATAATCTATATTTACCTTCTGCTCATAATAAATATACTTCATCACTGAAATGGCAAAAATCCTCTTAGCGTCTACCAAAAGACTTACTGCATGAACTTCATCTCATAAGAGCAATACTGTGTTCCAAGTAAACCAAAACAACATGACAACGCATAAAGGGCATACTAATTTTCATCCAATAATGTATGAACAAGAAAATATTCACCAATAAGGTGGATTTCTTAAAAAAGCATAAATTTCAAATTTTTGTGATCCAATCAACGATTAACATTGGTTAGAGAAAGATATGGTAGGATCGCTTTACCAGTTTACCTTAAGTTACCATAAGTTACCAGACTCTTGAAGGATAGCTTTTGATACTGGCAATTCCAGAGTCACCTATCAAATAAAATTAGAAACAAAAAAAAAACATTATTAATTAGAAACAAAAAAACATTATTAACAAGTATGAGGATCAGCTACATTGCTAACGTAAGCCTTGGCTGTGCTGCTCGATTGCTTATGGCACTCTCAAGAATGCATGGCAGTTAAAAAACTGAATCAGGGTACTACTAGTAGCATCTCCTTAGATCAGCCCTAATATATCCTGTCGCACCTTCGTTGGGGAAGAAATCCAAGGTACTACCATTAAACTCCCTTTGGATCGCCCCTAAGTTGAGCACAATAGAGATCAAGCAGCCTCATAGCTTTGCGCATGCAAATACTACCCACAAACACAATAATCCACGCCAAGAACACAACTATTACAGTGTAAAACCCCCAACCTCCTTTGATTAATGATAACCTCAAGAGAAATACAAGATGATTATAAGGACTCTCAAAACTTCCCTCACCTTGCCTTAGGCTACAAAGAGATTGCCTTGCAGCCCGTTGATCATCCCAAGATAACTCCTCACTAGACGATCATGCTCCTTCTCCTCCTCACACTTGCTCGCAAAGTGGAATGAAGAAGACTTCAAATCCTTCTCACTTGGATCCCCAAAGAACCGATACTCCTTTTAAATAGATGACGGCACACTTGAACCTTTTGATTAGTTCAATCACGCCATTGATGGGCTGAACGGCTGCCATGGAAAGCTCCCCTTAATGCTCCCCAAAATCTACTCACACGGCTGGCCGGTTTGAATTTTAAATTCAAACTTTGAACTCCCCACTTGGCTGGACCCTTAGGCGCGCACGGCCAGCTAGGCTGCGCGCGCAATTGTCGCGTGCAATTATCGCGTGCCCAGCCAGCATGACTCGCGCCCGGCTGGGCGCCCTGCCTGGCTGGATGTCCGCCTTGCTAGCAAACCTCGGCCCGCCTGGCTGAGGTGTGCGCGCACCGGCGCCGCCTGCACCCGCGCGTGCCCTATGCGTGCACGGTTGTGCCATAACCGCTCCGCACCGAGCGTCTGCTCTGCCCCACGCCGGACTATCTCTCGGTCTCGGCCATCACCTGCCTAGCTAAAACTCGGTGAGGTTGTCGCTAAGTCCCCGCATGCCGTTGCATTTGGGTCTGGACTTGCATCTGGCCTTGGCACGCAGCTTGCCAACCTCCGACCCAGCAGACTCTTGGTTGTCTGCCTTTCCCGCCTGCGCGCGCGAGGGTTGTGCCACGGTCCCTTGGCCTTGCACATTACTAGGACGGTGACAATCCTCTCCCACTGAAGGCGCCAACGTCCCCATCATGCTTGCCCGCAAGTAGGCATGAATGTCTTCCTCGAACTGCCAAAGTTCTTTTGTCCGCCTTCAGGTAGCATCGGTTGTATCTTTCCCTTGCCACTGCACCAAGTACTCCATGTATTGGGGTCCCTGACTCGTGCCCACTCTCGTCTTCTAGGATTCTTTTGATCTTCCTTGCAAACCTTGGCCGAATAGCAGGGCGCTATCAATTGGGCACCTCTATCGCATCTGGTGTCAAGTCTCCATGGTAGGGCTTTAGAAACTGACATGGAAGACCAAGTAGATCTTCAACCTGGCCGATAAGGCCAGCTGTAAGCCACCTCTCCCACACACCAGATAACCTTGAAAGGTTCATTGTACCTTGATAGAAGAGCCTTGTGAAACTTTCATTTTGCTGCCTTCCTCCAAAGATATGGCGTGGTCTTCAGCATCACTAAGTCTCCAACTTGGAACTCCACTTGCCACTGATGCATGTCCGCACGCATCTTCATCACCATAGACGCCTGCACAAGGCTATCGCGCGCCTTGGCGAAGCATTCGGTCCGGTCCTGCGCAAAGAGATGTGCTGCAGGGCACGGGCCATCATACTGCCGTGCCACCTCCAAGGGTGCCCTAGGCTGATAGCCTAGACACAATTCAGCTGGGCTCTCATTTGTTGCTGATGATCGATGAAGATTGTAGGAAAACTGTTCCGAGTCCAGCAACTCCAAGCAATTGCGCTGACTTGCGGAGACAAAGTGCCACAAGTACTCCTCAAGCAGGGCATTCACCCTTTCAGTTTGGCCATCCATTTGAAGGTGAAACGTTATGGAAAACTTCAATTCTGTACCCATAATTTGAAATAAGGTGGTCCAGAATTTACCCGTGAATTGGATGTCGCGATCGCTGATGATATCGCCTGGCATGCCAAAATACTTGAAGACAATGGCAAAGAGAGGGCCACGCACGTCTCAGCTGTGCATGTCTCGGGCACCGCCATGAAGGTGGCATACTTCAAGAACCTATCGACCACCACAAAGACAGCACGCTTGCCGTCCACCTCCGGAAACCCCATGATGAAGTCCATCAAGATAGACACCCACGATCGGGTCGGGATGGGCAAAGGTTGCAACAGTCCTGTCGTCCGCTTGCGCTCTACCTTATACATCTAGCAAGTCAAACAGCTGTGCACATAAGCCTCCACGTCTTTCCACATGTTTGAACCAGTAGAAGTCACAAGATAGAAGAGCGTACATCCATTCATGCCCGGATGTCCAGCCCACTTTGAGTCATGGGACTCTTTGTGAAGGTCGCGTCCTAGAGCTTCATTCCTTGGCACGACCAGCCTGCCTCCGCGTGTGTGAAGCAAGCCATCCTGGATCCAAAGCACTGCACCAATCCACTCGATGTGTCGCGCATCAGCTTTGCATAGGCCGCGTCCGCTGGGCTGCCTCTCGAACGCGGTCGCTGACGCTCGCCTGGATGGTGGCCACAGTGGCCACATACTCCTGCACCACTTGGCGGTTGAGGGCGTCAACCACTTGAATTTGTCGTCCTGGCCGATGCTCTCAGTCAAAGTCGAACTCCGCCAAGTACTCCTACCATCGAGCATGCTTGGGCATCAACTTGCACTGAGTCTTGAAGTAGGTGTTGGCGATATTATCGATGATGATTTTGAATTTTGTCCTGAGCAAGTAGTGGCGCCATACCTCCGAGCAATGGATCACAGCCGTCATTTCTTTTCATGTGCTGAGTACCTTATCTTTGCATCTTTGAACTTTCATCTTTCATATGCCACTGGATGGCCATCTTGGATCAAGACTCCGCTGAGTGCATGGTCGGATGCGTCCGTGTGCATCTCAAATGGATCTTCAAACTTTGGAAGCTGCAAGACCGATTCTATAGATAGCATCGTCTTCAACTTGTCGAAGGCCTCCTCGTAGTCCGAGGACCAACTCCACCTCCGCTCTTTCTTGAGCAAGTTGATCAAAGGGCTTGTAATGTTCGAGTACCCCTTGATAAACCTTCGGTAATAGTTAGCGAGCCCTAAGAACGATCGCAACTCGCCAACTGCAGTAGGTACTAGCCAGTCTAGGATGGCCAAGACCTTGGCGCTGTCCATCCGTATCGTTCCATGGCCAACAAGATGCACGAGAAAAAGGAATCTCGGTTCGTGCGAACTCGCACTTCTCCCACTTGATGTAGAGGCGGTGCTCCCGAAGTCGCTATAGTATCCGCCTCAAGTGTTCCACATGTTGTTGAAGATCTCCACTGTAAATGACAATGCCATCTACGTAGACTATGACAAAGTCATCTAGGAAGTTGTATAGGACATCCGTCATAAGGTTGCAGAAGGTGGCCGATACGTTGGTCAGGCCGAAGGGCATGACTAGGAACTCGAAAGAGTCGTACCTGATCACACACGTCTTTGGCTCATCACCTGGTTCCAGCTTGGTGCGGTGGCCGTGCATGCGCCGTGGTGGAAGCTCCTTCGGCAGCTCATCTGGCATCAAGTCGGCAAACTCCTTTAGTATCTTCCACACCTGCGCGGGCACCGCCTCAGCGTCCTCCAGGTCGGGCTGAACCTAAATCAGTGCCACAAGATAGGTTTGATCTCCCTTGCGCATGCCTCGGTTGATCTTCTTGGTGGACTGCAGTCTGCTGTCTGGGAATATGCGCTTCTTAGCACCGGGCCGCGCATGCTGATCTGCCCCTTGCGTGCGGGCTGAAGCTCTGCTATGCGCCCTTCTGCTGCACAGCGGGTTGTTGCCCGCTGCTCTCCTTAGTGCTCCCGCCATCTTCTGTTCGACGCAGGCTAGTGGACGGTGGCGATGCTGATATGAAGCCGGTGCTGTCTTCCATGCCGATCAGCAAGCCATTGAGATGTGGAATGATCATTGCCTTGGCTGCCTTGAGAAACTTCAAGCCAAGGATGATCTGGAAACCATCCAACGGGATCACCATGAGGTTGCATGGCCCCTCCAAGGGCCTAGCTCCATGTCAACCTTGGTAAGACCTTCTACTCTTGCTGCTTTTGAGTTGACAGTCTCGATGAGGGTTGCGCAGGTGGAATTACGCAACCCTAACTCCTTCGTGACATCATTGACGATGAAGTTGTCAGTGGCACCCATGTCGATCATGGCCCTCAGCTCCCAGCCATTTATCTTTACCTTGACATAAAGAAGCCCTTTGCAGGATGGCAGCTTCTTGGTGACAAGCACGTTGAGTGCCTGTAACGGGTTCACCCGAGAGGGCTCCTCATCATCGCTGGACTCCTCGACCAGTTGGGAGATCAAGGCCATGAGCTTCCCATGTAACGCGCCCGATGTGTGTCTCCACAAATGAAGCATCCTTGGGGTCGCTCAGTCTTGGCCGTGGCATCCTTTGATAGTAGGATAGGTCCCCTTTGTTTTCGGGCCGTCGTCTTCCTTTTCTTCCCCTTCTTCTTGGGAAGAGGCGGCTTGCCTTCCTTAGCTTTGGCTTTGTCTTTACCTTTGCCTTTGCCGCCAAGGGCGGGGTTGGGCACTGTGGTGCGAAAGTCGATGAAGCTTTCGGTAGCAACCATCGCCGAGTTGAGATCTTTGACTCCCTGCCTTCGTAGCTCCACTTGTGCCCAATTCTACAGCCCCAACTAAAAGTTGAATAGTTTGTCGGCATCGAACATGTCTGGAATGTCAAGCAATAGTGAGCTAAATTCCTTGACATAGTCCCTAATGGAACCCGTATGCTTCAACTTCTTTAGTTGATCCCTCGCAATCCAAATGACATTGTGAGGGAGGAACTGAATCTTCAACTCCTCCTTCAAGGCCTCCCATGTAGTAATCCCCGACCTCCCAACATTGCGGTCCTCCGCATTGCGAGTGTGCCACTATAGTTTGGCGTTACCGGCAAGGAACACACTAGCGAGCAGATTTGCTTCGCCTCGGGTATGTTCATGGCCGCGAAGTACTCCACATCCCATACGAAATTCTCCAACTCCTTGGCGTTGCGCGCCACTGAAGGGTTTCTCGGGTATGCTGATCTAGGACAGAGGTTGCTGATCCGCCTGGGGCTGGCGCGTGTGCTCACATCGAAGTGTCTCCACTTCGTCTACAAGCTTCCGAACACGGTTCAGTACTTCCTCCAACAAGGCGTCACATTCGTCTTGTTGCCTTGATTTGAAGAACTTGGCCCCGCCCTTGACCTGGGCTCGCCAAGATCCTTTGTTGAAGTTGTTAATCTGCTGCTCCTACTCAAGGATCTGGTGATCAATCCGAGAACCCATCCTCAAGAGGGGTCCCAATTAGAGCCTCAACCGCATTATTCAATCTGACATGTTCATCAAAACCTCGTTAAAGTCCACAATCAACATCAACCATGGTGATCTGGCCATGCATGCCCATGGGCCAAGGCGAACAGTTCTAAGTTTGAATTTCAAGTTCAAACAGGCCAATCGTGCAAGCAAATTATCGAGGAACATTAAGGGAAGCTTTCCATGGCAGCCGTTCAGCCCATCAATGGTGTGATTGAATTCATCAAAAGGTTCAAGTGTGCCATCATCTATTTAGAAGGACTACCTGAAGTCATCAAAGGATCCAAGTGAGAAGGATTCGAAGTCTTCTTTATTCCACTTTGCGAGCGAACATGAGGAGAAGGAGCACGATCGTCTAGCGAGGAGTTATCCTGGGATGATCAACGGGCTGCGAGGTGATCTCTTTGTAGCCTAAGGCAAGGTAAGAAAAGTTTGAGCGTTCCTTGTAATCATCTTGTATTCCTCTTAAGATTATCCTTAATCAAAGGAGGTTGGGGGTTTTATCGTGTAATAGTTTTGTTCTTGGCATGGATTATTGTGTTTATAGGTGGTATTTGCATGCGCAAAGCCGTGAGGCTGCTTGATCTTTATTGTGCTCAACTTAGGGGCGATCCAGAGGAAGGCTACTGATAGTACCTCGGATTCCTTTCCCAACGAACGTGCGATAGGGCATATTAGGACTGATCTAAGGAAAGATTACTGATAGTACCCTAGTTCAGTTTTTCAACTGTCGTGTATTCCGAAGAGTGCCATAGGCAATCGAGCGGCATGGCAAGGCTTTACTAAAATGAAATCCATAATTCCTTTTGTAGCAAGATCTAGGTCCACAATCGACACTAAAAGAAAAACTCAAGTGATTCAGAAAGTAGTGTGAAAACATATTCTTGATGCTTACCTCCTTGAAGACTTCACTATAAGAAGCATCAGCAAAGCCCTGGATTAAAATGTGAAACTTATGATAAAAGGTGAAATATGTGAAATAGTGTGTCAACTAATTTGGTAAAAAGGAAGGAGGGAAGGGGAGACCAATTTCCGAAAGAGATTAAGTGATGCTATGTTTGAATCTCCAATTTTAGCACGGAACGTACGAATTCCATAATTCTCAACTGCAAACGCCATCATCATCAAGACTGATTCTTTTCCAAGGCCCTTGCCACGGCTAATGACAGTAAGTGTAAAATGATCAGCAATCTGACCAAAATTAAGCACCTAGTAGCCTAAAATCATTATGGCATGTTTGAAGAAAACATATTCCATGTCATTTTATCATCTACAAGGTTTGAACAAAAAGGAAAGAAAGGAAAAAGAAAAACAAATAACTTTGCCAACATATTCATATATATTTAACTTATTATACTCTTTTGTTTATAATAATGAATATTTTCAACTATGTTTCAGTGTTCCTCAAGAAGTTTTAAATAGCAAAACAGACGTGATTGAAGGAGTTCAGAGTATTAATTTATTACAAATTAAACCAAATTCAAGTCTGTCCGGGTGATGGATAAACCAATCATGCAAAAGAACTATTGGGTTCCACTGTACAATACTATAACATAATGTGACAGTTCTTTCATTGTTTGTCACATCAAATTAATAAATATGCATAATATTCAATTTTGTTCTTGGGGATGTCTTGCACAAGATCCCTTTCTAACCAATTTAAAACTAAAAATTATATAGCATGGTTATCTGATCTAAAATCCATGATACAGTAGGCCTAGGCCAGGTGAAATGTAATGGGCTATCTAATCAAATCACGTCAATGAAGATTTAAGAGATCAAAATGTCATACGAGGCTAGCTGTTCTATGATTGAAACTTCTGTCAAGAAAGGAAGTCCATCCACTTACAATGGACAGGCTAAGGTGAATATGTAGGGGTGGATACAAAACAAAGGTGGGCAAATAGGAAGTACATGTCCAAGCAAATTTAAGGGGATATTGTTTACTCTTTATTTATGTGCTATGTACATATAAACATCATCTTTTTATATGGATCTGAAACCATATCTGGCCAAAGACAATCAATGATTGGGGAGCAGAGCAAATTAAATTTGGATGTCAATAATTCGTAGTTGATTTTAGTTTGGTTATATAGATCTAATAAATAGATGAGAAATGATAAAGTAACATTCTGGTATGATCAATGGGATACTAAAGATCATGCTGATGAGAAGTAGAATGGTGCAGCATAGGTCTGGTTAGCGCACAAAAAAAAGTGCTTCAGCTTTGCATAGCATGAGTTATTTGGAAGACTGAAAACTATGCATCCGACACATCATACCAGTAAGGCTGACCAGAAGCACAACAGAAGCAGTCATGCACTAAATGCCAATGTGAAAATCCATTCAGTGGTGCATGCAGCCAAAGTAGAATTTCAATTGAAATTTTGAGATAACCTGTATGAACTATAATGTGATTCGATAAGACATATGAATATAAATAGTGATCCTAATTTAATATGAAAAAAAGTAACTAAATGCATAAAAAACATAGCAAAAAAAGTTTTAGAAGAATCAAAAAGAATAGGACTAGTAGGAAAAGAAACTTGATGATGGAACGAGAAAGTTCAAGCTGCCATTAAGCTTAAAAGGACAAACTACAAAATTTAGCAAGAGGCTAGGGATGAAGAAAGTCTTAAAAAGTATAGGGATGTAAAGAAAGAAGCAAAAAAATGGTAGGTAATGCCAAACTTAAAGCCTATGATGATTTTTATAATAGACTAGACACGAAAGAAGGTGAAAAAACTGTATATAAACTAGCAAAACTAAGAAAAAAGAAAACAAAAGATCTTGACTATATTAAATGTATTAAGAATGAAGATGAAATAGTCTTAGTAAAAGAAGAGATAAAAGAATGATGAAAAAGTTATTTTAAAAATTATTAAATAAAAATAATTTAGTAAATTTAAGAGTGGAATGATGTGATAACCTAAGAGTAACAAATGAACATAAATTTTTTCATAGATTTAGTATGCTTGAGGTTAAAAAGACTTTGAGTAAAATAAAAAATGCAAAGGTATTAGGACTAGATACGATCCCTATTGAGATTTGGAAAGACTTAAGAGAAAATGGAATCATATGGTTAACCAATTTATTTAATAGGATTGTAGCAACTAAAAGAATATTGAATGATTAGAGAAAAAGCATATTAATATCTATATACAAAAATAAAGAATATATTCAAAACTATGCAAATTATAGAGGGATTAAGCTAATGAGTCATACAATGAAATTATGGGAGAGTAATAGAAAATCGAATAAGAGCTAAAACTTTGATGTCAAATAATCAATTTGGATTTATGCATAAAAGATCAACCATGGAGACTATTTATTTATTAAGAAGATTGATGGAGAGATATAGGAAAAAGAAAAAGATTTTTATATGATCTTTATTGATTTAGAGAAAGCATATAATAGAGTATTAGAGAAATAATATGATGGGTTTAAAGAAAAAATGAGTTACCAAAAGGTAAAGAATTGATAAAAGATATGTATGATAGAGTAATAACTATTGTTAAAACAACAATAAGAGAAACTAGTGAGTTTCCAATTACTGTAGGTTTAGATCAAGGATCTGCCTTAAGTTCGTATCTTTATGTATTAGTTATGGATGAATTAATCAAACATATTCAAAATGATATCTCATAGTATATGTTATTTGCAGATGATATGATGTTGATTAATGAAACTAAACTGGAGTAAATGCTAAGCTAGAGATTTGAAGAGAGGATTTAGAATCTAAATGTTTTAAGATTAGTAGAACTAAAATTGAATATATGAAATATAATTTTAGTGGAAATAGAAATACAAATGAAAAACAGTGAAGATTGCAAGCCAAGAGATATCAAGGAAGGAATAAAAAATTTAGGTATTTATGATCAATTATCTAGCAAGAAGGTAAAATATGTGAAGATGTGAATCATAGAGTTAAAACAGGATGGAGTAAGTGAAGGAGTGCTTTGAGAGTATTGTATGATCGGTGTATCCCATTACAATTGAAAGAAAAATTCTATAAAACTGCTATTAGACCAGCTATGCTATATGGAACAGAGTGTTGGGCAATATTGAAATATGTGAATAAATTAAGTGTGACAGAAATGCGTATGTTAAGATTGATATGTAATAAAACTTTAAAAGATAGAATTAGAAATAAACATATAAGAGAAATGATAGGAGTAGCCCCAATTGAAGATAAAATGAGAAAATCGATTACGGTAGTTTAGACATATAAAACGTAGACCTTCAAATGCTCTAGTTAGAAATAGTGATCTTTTAACAATCCATGGTAACGATAGAGATAGGTAGACCTAAACTAACATAAACAGAAATAATTAAAAAATATATTGCTATTTGTAATTTGAATGTCGACTTGGTCATGAATAAAGCAGAGTGGAGGAAGCATATTCATGTAGCCGACACCATGTAGTTAGGAAAAGGCTTAGATGAGTTGAGTTGTATGTCCTAGCTTCTATAAAGAAACTAGAAACAATATTGACTTAGAGGAGGAAACTATAAACCATCATATCCAATCTTGAATCAGCAAGACTCACAAAGTTTTTATGCTTGAGTTAGCTTGTCCTCTAGTTGACTCAGTTGGAACTGGATCTTGCATAGGATTTAAACCAGATTAGACCTTCAGTGCACTCTATTTATAATTACAATAAAAACATTTATTAGTCATGTATATTTGCAAATGAATCACTTATTTGTCACTTTTATTGTAATTTTTCAAGTATTCTGAGTCCTTGCCACCAACATAAGATGGAGAACAGAAGATTCAGCATCCAAAATTAGGTCAATCATATTGGATGTGATCATCTCTCCACCGCCTCAGCATAGCTAAAATAATTGGTGGCACAGAAACCTATTAGTATCCGGTGATCTGAGCGCATATTGCTTACAGCAAACTTGGATCCCAAATATACTGGGTGCCTGATTTTCATTCTATGGAGAAGATTTTAAATTTGCAGTCAAATCTTCCAATTGTTGATGAAATCTATGTTAAAGGTTAGATCCTTCATCATGAGGAAAATGTTGGGCCACCTCTAGAACTTCTTAACCACACCATTGTTGCTCTCTAGCAGAGTTCTTGGCATTGTTTCGATTTATCTCAATTTTCACTCGCATATATTGAACTTTATTTAAATTAAAAGAGTTACTAGTAATCTCTTAGTTTCTCATGGTGCTCAAATTTAACTTATAGGTGATGTACACCAAAATCCCCTTTTTTATTCTAAATCTTTTGGGTGTAACTTGACTTTTTTTTGGCTTATTAGTGGAACTTCATTTTATGGTTTTATGGTGATTGTCATCACCGTTATATTATCCTAAACCCTTTTAAATTGAAGTAGGCTCCATTCTTGCTCTCTCCTAATCACTAAATCTTCTTCTAAAAAACTCCATATCTCTTATTTTCATCAAATTCTAATCATAATTTGGTGACCTGAATCTTCTTCCATCTCTTATTCCTTTCCTACATTCATTCCTTCAACTTTGTGGTCGAGCATCTACACCCCTTTCCCCTTGCCCACCAACCACCAGTGCAAGAATTGTTTGGAAGTTACATCTCCCTTCATGACACCTCTTGTATTCCAGATAAACCTCCTTAGCTCTAGTGCTTGACTTGACCTTATGGCAAATGTTAGCATCATCCGGTCTTGAAACATTTTGTGATTACACAGCTCCCTGCTTCAAACAATTAGGGTTTGTCATTTATCTCTATTGTGGGCAGCAATGAATCAAAGAGGGGACCACCATGTTGAGTTTAATTATAGCTGAGTCAACAAATCTTAAACAAATATTTGACCTATTTATAAATCGGGTTGAAAAATATAAACCATATCAAACCATTTGGTTTTATATTGATCCATACCCAAACCACCAACACAATTAGCATCTCACTTGTCATTACATACTCCATGAAATGAAAATAAAATATAGCCAAAATAAGTGATTTTGGATGGGCATCCAAATAAAATGAGAAAGCAAGGATTAAAAAAGTAAAATGGAGAAGAAGACATGACAAAACCTGAACACATTGTTTCCCCCAATTCTCTTTCAATATATATATTTTTATCCTCTTAACCATTAGTTATGCAGCATTTATAGTCATTCAAACCAATCCTTGATTAGATGGTATTCTATTTACTATCCTAGGAGTTTGCGCATGGATTTTAAGGGTTTATTCAACCATGGTAACCCATCAAATCTAAGGACCAAATCCACACCACTGGCACCTCCACTGCCTCCATTGCTGCTACTATTACCTCTGCCACCATTGCCATGTTTATGTTTTTAAAAATAAAAACATCATAGAATTTATTAGAAATGAAAGTGATATCAAATGGTATCTTGATTTTCCGAAGCAACTTTCTCAAATGCATCAACCAGTTATCAGTTTGGCTGTTTTGGTCTATCTAAACCTAGAGTGTGGGAGATAATTGCACCTACTTAAGTTATCACATGTTAAACCAATGTTTTCTGAACTAATATCAGGTGCTACACTAACTAGGAACCAGGTCAATATGATATGGCAAACTGACACAACACATAACCATTCGCAAACTTTTTAGCATTTCGAGATGTTTTAAGGTCTGGAAAATTAGAATCTGGGTTTAATTTGTCATATTTTGAAAATTATTATTCCACAACGGTCCTAGGAAATTGTATGCCATATGTTTTATTAAAAATAAAATAAAATAGATATTTTCATAAATTATGGCTTGAAGGACCTAAAAATATGTATCAAATAACTTTAAATAGCATAATACATTACACTAATCCAGTCCCTCATGGAGTGTCTATGCTGCCAATCTGGTCCTTGGAACCCACTCCAGCCAAGATACTATGCTCCAACCCTACATCCAGTAATTCCTCTGGCTAGAAAAACACTTCAATACCAATCGTTGGTCTGATATTCAACTGGTCATCTCATATTAGGCAAAATTGAGGTAGCAAATTGTAACTTGTAGTTCCTTGAGACTATGGAGGGTAGCAGCAACTTAAATAATGAAGCCTTAGAAGAAGGATAGTCTATACAAGTCATATGTTAGTTGTGCAGAATAGGATCCAATGTATGATGATAACTTGAACTGCTTATCAAATTCTGTGATGTCCAAGGTTCTCACTCGATGTGCCACATCATAAGTTGTATCAGTGCCACATCCTGACCCGCCTCAGGTTCTCCTCCTCCCATATATTGTCATATCCTTGCGGGCTTTCCATTGAGGTCCATATCCCATCCAGCATGGCATAAGTGATCCAAGACTGGCCAGTGAATGGGCTTATACCATATAGCTGTAAGTAGTACAACCCTCACCCTGTCCATTGTTGTCTCTCTAGCTGCTAGATACATCATCACTTGAATTGTCATTAGCGCTATTGCTATTAAAAGCACAACATAATCTAGACAACTTATCATTTGAGGACTTGGTAATCTTAAAATTTGAGAGAAATGCCTCATTAACCTTATCTAATGGATCAACAATTGCCTTTCTCATTCTGGGTATGAAGGATGTTTGAGGCATTGCCTTCTTTCCCTTACCAACCAAACCTGAATGACTTGACAAAGTGTCTCAACTAGACCCACTTTCCTAACTAGTCTTGCCTCCCTAATTGGTTCATGAACTATGATAACCTCTTCTCAGCATCTCTATGCCATATCTCTAACCCAACATCTCAGACATAGTTGCGTAATAATCCTGACCTTTGTGTTGCTGCTACTGTTGAGCATCAAATGGCCATAAACATGTTATGTGTGATATCTTCCACTGCTCTGCATTCACCCAGCATGTTCTGCTATCATACTGGCTGGTCTAGGAGATAATCCTGGCTTATCAAGCTCTAACTCTTGGTCCTCAAACCAACAAATCATCGAATCCTCTTCATCATAGAAAGTCATGGTACTGTGGGTCATCATATTCTAGTTCCACCTTTGTGATACATTTCAATCTGCTCCATAAGTTGTAGTGAATGTATACCATATCTTTTGATATTCTTTAGGTCAAATAGTTCCACTACTTGCTATATATCAATGAGAAAATTGACCAATTATGCTTGTAGCCACTGTGCGAGACTATTTCTGATAGGATCTAAACTACCATCCTCGTGAGATGTTTGGATATCCCACCAAAATGGAGTCATCACGTAGCTTCAAATGCATTCACGGATACTACATATTAGACACCATTTATCATAAAACACTAGTCAAATTACTTGGTGTCCAAGAATGCCTAGATTCATATCTTGTTTGCTTGCCATGATAGCCCTCTCAACAAAGTTATAGGAACCCTCTCTAAATTCTTAAAGCCTGTGAAACACAAAAGCATTATTTTACATACTTGTCAAGATATAGTACCATCCCTGCAATGGTATTCCATATTCAACTTTTGTACATCAGCCAATAATGACCAGATCAAGCTCTGTATTACTAATCACAATACATGGTGCATTTAAAGTTTATCATCCAAGCTTATTCTTAGGACTGTATATTAAAACTGCAGATGGAGGTAATAAGCTACCAAGATATTTTATCTGATTAGCAAATAAAAGATTGTATGACAGTACTTATAATTATAGCAACGTTTGAGAAGGCAAGGTTCATATTTGGATTATCTATTAGATGCAAATCCTTAGCCATCTGGATATCCCGCCTCTCGTCAATGATGCTGATATACCTATTAGCATGTCTCCGATTAGCCTATCTAATCTTAACCTTCGCCATCACCACATGGTGCAAGTGCTCTAACTAGTTCCTAGGCCCATTTTTGGGCCTATTTCCAAATCATTGCCTTGTCATTAATATTTCCACATAGCTCCCTCGGTTCCATGATGGGCATATCTGCTGTGTTGCCATCCTGCACTCAAACATAGACCACAATCCGACATTATTTCAACGGAGCTACTGAGTGCAATATAGTGTGTGGCAAAGCAAGGGTTTGCTGGCCTCAAGATCTCTCTCCTAGTTTACTTCCTGATCAATGCCAACAAACATGTGATTGTATAAGAATTTTTCCCTGCACCACCTACTTCACCCTGCAGAGTTTGCCCATTTCCACTTAAGCCAATGTTGTGGATGGCACATGAGGTCATAAAATATGTGGTCTCCTAATCATCAAAACCTCTCTAACAGCCTTGTACTGTGACCAGTTATCTATGTCACCTGCATAACATGCTCATTTCCTATTTGATCATTAACTTCCTTTATCAAGCTCAGAATATATTGAGTGACATGCAACTTGTCCGAAGCATCAACCGACTTTGAGAAGAATGTCTTCTTGTCACAGTATATCAGTAAATTGGTGCTGCTTTGCCTGCCATTCCTAGTCCAACTCTCATACATTACAATCAACTTACAAGTGGGCCATTTGACATGATAGGGCTCTATCTATTTTTACACCTCCCTAGCTTCATTAAATAATTCACCATAGACGTCCTTTGGTCCAGGAGGATCGACATCATAACCGACTTCTAGAAAGCAATGATTATACTGCAGTAGTAGGTGTTGGAGGCGGCGTTTGAAGGGATGTGACTGAAGAACTATTTTGCAAATGCTTTCCACATGTTTCTTGTCCTTATGTAGCATTGAATCAATTCTTTGCTATTTTGAGTCCTCGCTATAGGGATATGGATCCAATTCTGAATGGTTTTCCCTGCTTGTATATCTCTACCTTCTTTCTCATCTCAACATTAAAAACCTCAGAGATGAATGCTATTCAATCAACACCCCATCTAATTGCCTCTCTCACTAAGGGCTCCTCATATAGCCTAGATCTACTCTAGAGGCCGCAGAACCAAAACTCTTCATACTGTCTGCATCATGCCCTATTTGTGGCAACATCCCCTCTTTGCCATTACTCATTCAAATTGATCCATATGCCAAATTGCTAACCCTCATACTGTCTAGGCCTCTTCATGTCATCTGCATCCAACATCCAAGTCTTCTAGAATCCCTCAAGTGACAGGATGGTGGCTTGGTTACTCAACAATGGATTTACCCTAATTATCCTTGCTTGATTCCTTTCTTTCCTAAAGTTCTAAAAGGGCATGTAATACTTCAAACCCATCTACTGACAAGTAAAGGCCAGATCCATGTGGCCCTAAAAACTCGAGTACAAGTTAATTGGTAGCAGATGAATTTGAATTATAAGCTTTTCAAACTTTTCTTTTCCGGTCGATGTGGGACTATTTTTGAAGTATTACAATCTCCCCTCTTATCAAGCGACGTCCTCATTGCATGCTATAAGCTAGTTAGAATTTATTATGAGTTGATTCATTGGTGCTACAAGGGTGGCTCTATGCCATGGCAGGACTCTCTACCACCATCCCATGAGTAATCCTTTCCTTCTTGCTTGCCAACTTCCACACATTCAAGTCGGTTTTTATACCATTTATAATATCTCAAGCCCATTTGTTAGCCCAACTAACCTGCTAATAGACCAGGTCCACATGGCCTTAAAAACTCGAGTATAAGTTAATTAGTAGCAGATAAACTTGAGTTATAAGCTATTCAAACTTTTTTTTTTCAACTATTGTAAAACTATTTTTAGGGTATTACAGCTTGATTAGGTAGCCAACATCCTATAGACATTTATAGGTCACCACATCAGATGACCACAAATCAAATACTACTTTAGTCTAGTCAACTTGATCCTTTTACCCTGCATCATGCTACCCAGTCACTTAGCATTGCTGTCAACCAATATCAACCTCCTCCATCTTGCTTTTTTGGCACCATTTCGGCAATTTCGACCACTTATCAATTTATATATTTTAAGATATTAATGATTTATTAATTTTATTTCATTAGATAAATATGATAATTTAACTCCGCCAAGGCCGGTCCCAAGCTCGGATAAAAAAAGAAGGGTTGCGTTAGGTAGCTGACAACTAGCATAAAACTTCGTCAAATCCCTTAAAACAAAATCTACTAAATCATACTATGCGAAAGGCTAGGACATCCCCATTAAGAGATGCATTGCATCTGCCTTCGGATGTTTCAAAAAATGGGCAAGGGGCGCCGCACCAGCGCCAGGTGCGGTGATAAGTGAGCAAGGGTTCCTATACTACGGACGAGTGCAGGTAAAGAAGTTAGTCCATGATAGTCACTTAGAGTAGCAA
>UESW01001934.1:0-41742 GCA_900491605.1 Calamus simplicifolius | reverse complement strand
GTGAAATTCTGTCCTTCGCTTGGATGCTCTCATGTCAGGACCACGATGGTGATCTCCTCCTGAGTGAACCTGCAAGATAGTCCTCATGCAGGAAGCATTGGGGGGGTCCCTACGGAAGACCCTTCGATGCCTAAGTCAGTGAAGCTTCATAGCAAGCAGATAGGAGAAGGCTTCTACAGAAGAGACCCTCAAGAATGGCTTCTTGAGAGCTAAAACTCTGCTTGAACTTCAATGGGTTCTCAGTGAGAGAATCAGCGTACTTAAAGAAGTTTTAGGACCAGGTATTTATAGGATATCTAAATATTGGCGGGTTATTCAGGAGATTGAATCAAGGGAGGCAGTTTGGCCTTGTTCAAGCTAAAGAGCTTGTGATAGGTTTTGTGCTGGTGAACCTGTGAAAACCGGCTGGGTTCGTTGTGATCCCATTGTAAAACAACAAGTTTGAGGTGTGAGCTTGCAAAACAACTCTGTTGTAATAGGGTGATTATAGTGTGACCCAAGAGTTCCTTGGGAGTGGATGTAGGTAGCTAACACCAACCACTATAAATTTCTTGTTTTTATCGTGTTTGTCTCTCTTTCTCTCTACTCTATCTTTATATTCTGCTTTGCATTCTTAGCACCACACTCATTGCATATCCTTGTACACTATTGCTTTGAGAAATTATTTTTAAGTGTTCAAATTTTTAAGAACCCAATTCATTTCCCTCTTGGATTGCCATCTGGGCCAACAAGTTTGTGTTTTCTCTTTTTCCTTTGTAGAAAAATTTTGAAGGGATCTGGGCGCCTTGCAAGGCGCCTTCTTTGGCCAGACAGAGAGCAAAAGAAAAATAGGCGCCTATATAGACAACTATTTGCTTGGAAAAATTTCTGTAATAGATATATTGCAACATTTTAATGCTTCCAATTTTCATCCTATCTTCTCCCAACGGTTGTAACAGTTATATTTTGAAATGAGTGTATAATACTCAAACAGTGATTTGAGTGCGAAAAAATTAGAAAATAGTAGGTGAAATAGTGAAGAAATCAGTTGTGAAAAAAAAAAAATCGTGAAGAAAGTGAAAAAGAAAGAAAAAAAAGAAGAGTCTTAATGAATATTTGAGAGCCACTTGAAGTGCATTGATTTCTCCATCCGTTGCTTGGCAAGAAAACTCCAACCATATTAAAGGGCATTCAAAGCTCCCTGCATATCATCAAAGAGGCTTAATTTATTGCTAAAGTTCATTCAAAAGAAGCCCATTTGTGGAGTATTCTTCAAATCTATAAAGTATTTGTTTTTGAATATATGCTCATTGTAGGCGCTATGTATACTCAATATTTCTTACTTGAACTTGTGCTTGAAGTTTCATTTGATTTGAAACTTGTAGAGGGTTGGGTTTTGCCCTTTGAAACCCATCGTAAGGCCCCCTTGTGCCGTAAAACAAGAAGATAGCAGGGGAGACTGGAGTTGTAATCGTTTGATAAAATGATTATAATGAAAATTCCAAAAGGGAGCTTAGAGAGTGGACGTAGGTGTTGGGTTTGGCATCAAACCACTATAAAATTATTGTGTTTGTGATTGATTGTGATTGCTTGCATTTATCTTTGTAATAGCTCTAGTATCACTTTACCACACCACTCTAAACTGAATTTCAATTTGTAAAGTGCACATATCTGCGTATTATTTTTTAAGAACCTAATTCACCCCCCCCCCTCTTGGGTTGCTACATCTGAGCAACATGTATCAAACTTGTATTTTTTTCATTGTATAGAACTTTTTTCATGATGGATTTGTATGGTTTTGCCCATGTGATATTGCAAGTGGGTTCAACAAGTCTGAGTACAGAGCCTTTAATCTCTATACAAAGTTGGGAAACTTATTGTCCTTTCACATACTTCCACAGGAAAGCAACTACCTGACAGCAATTCTGTCAATTATTCTAGAGCAGATTAATAGCCACATCGGGAGAGGAACTCCACTCATTGCCCATGAAGGTGCACTAGTTGTGTATTTCTGGAATTAATTCTGTGAATTTTGTAGAAAGAGTGGGGAAGAAAAAAGCTGTCAAGTGGCACAAACATCTAGATCTACAGCTCAGATTTCATTTATGCATGATGTCTCAATCAGGATTCCATGTAAACCAGTGTTTACAAGTTCTGACCAGAAGCAGTTTTATGTGCTAGAAATTGAAATATAATCCATATCTATCATAATATCTAGGATTTAATACATCATTACATCTATATTCTCTAAGCATGCTATGCAATACAATGTTTAAAGTGTCCCGTCTCCACTGGATCTGAATCAGTCAAATTGAAATATCAAATGTTTCTGAAATTGATGGATCAGCCATTTACACATCATATGGGATAAACTAATCATGGAAATGAAGAGTGATTGAGAGATAAAAAGAAAATTGAGAACAATATAGGATAAACTAACAGTATGGGTCAGTGTGCTGGTGAAAGTGGATATAAGAACTTAGATTATGTTTAGAAGATCATTACCTTCCAGGTTCAGCTATCATGATCTCAATTTCTCCAGTTTGTAAGTCTTCCAGATCATTCATGTATATATTCACATCACCAACCATGGCTGTAGCAACAAATATTTGATCAAGGAAAAACACATGAAACAAAAGTCTGAACTAGAAAAAGAAGTTTGTAGTTTACATTTAAACAAGACTAATTTATACGACGTTAAAAACTAAAAATTTCATTCTTGCATTGAAATTTTAAATTATTGTTTTTCCCTTTTCTTTTGGAGCGGCAGTTACATTTTTCATAAAGAATCATTTGATCATTAACTAAATATACAGTAAAAATATGCTCAATCCTATCCGCATAGGGTCTGCTTAGTGTATCTTTCTTATGTCCAATATCAGCTCCTCCTATTACCTTGTATCAATAATATATTCAAATTCCTTTTTACTGATCTATTAGCCTTCTTAGCCTATCATCCATTTTTGACACTTCAAACTAGAAGATCGTCAATCCATAGATGGTGTTGAACACTTCCCTCATCCTATCCTCCATTATTGTGTCCTTAAGTTTCCACAATGTTATCTAATTATTTGCGTTCTACTCACTGGTTTTATTATAGATTGGCTTCTACACCTTCAAACCTACCATTCCCATCTTATGCTCATAAACCTTATTTAGGCATTTTGATCTGTACAGAATTTGGTTCATGCATAGCTAGTTAATCACCTGGCAACCAGTCATAAAAAATGAGAAATGTTGATGGAAGTTGTGAAAAGCTGTTTGAAGACATTATGATATCAGGAAAGGTGTGATACATGTGGATAAATAAGGAGGAAAATTGTCACCGCATTAATAAATATACCCAACGACAAAGGTCAAGTTTTCAAAGATCGAGCTATCTCCGATTTGACTTATCAAGATCCATTTCTAACACTTAAATTAGACATTGAAATACCCCTTTTATGACACATAAACTAGACTTTGTAACCCCAACCCACAGCAGCCCCCCCCCCCCCCCCCCAAAAAAAAAAAAAAAGAGAAAAAGAAAAATTCCTGCAGAAAAAAAAGGATAAAAGAAAGAAAAAGGGGGTGACAGGTTGGGACCTCATAGCCTACCCATCATCATCTTTCCACTATCTTTCTCATAGCCTATCCATTTCAACGTAACACAAGGTATACCAAATTCTACCCAAATCTTGGATGCTAAAGGGTTATATGATCTCAACATAGAAATCTCCTATCACCACTTTATGAAGTATGAGCCATATCAGTTAATTAAACCACTGAAACAAAGGATCTGGAAAGGAGAGCATGTCTTCTTGTCAAAAGTTTGCCTTGATCTTTTCAAGAAACGGAACAATGAACTTTAATTACAATAAATAACCAAACAGAATCATATAAATTATTGCCTCCACTTTAGAAAGAGCTGACCCTACCATCACAAAATTAAGAAAATAGCAAATTAAGTGGCTTTCCCTAGGTAATTTAATTAGGATCCCTTATGTTTCATCTTTAAGCTGAGCCTTCACTTTGAAGTCATTTTGTTTAGTGGCAATAAAAGTTCTATACCTCACAAATGCAACCTGATAGAGGACATCTAATTAAACAATTCATCTAAATGATAGTCTAACTCCTTTATGACTACTAAAACAGTAAAATGATGTGATAAAAGTCTAGATCCCCTTCCACATCAATTTAATAGAAACAAGAAAAATAAAAAGGGTATGTTTTGCACTATGGATATATGGCCAAGGATGACTATTGGAAAGCATCATACACTAGCGAAACACCCTAATAAAAAGGCTCTTCTGAAATAATAAGCCAACAATGAAGTCAAATCCTATATGTTCTCTTTACTAGTTGATAGATTAAATCTCATATTGCTTGAGTCAATCAAAGGAAAAAAAGAAAGAGAGAAAGAATTCATTGGATTGTCTTTCCACCTCCCATATCATTTGTGAAAAAGATGGAGAAATAGAAGTTTGAGCTAACATTTTATCTACTCTTACCCCATAAGTGGCCTTCAAGGCTTATCACGATTTTTATCAAACCCCTCATTGTTTACCACCTTGAGCTTATACAGATCATTGTAATGGAAAACAAGGTGTTTTATATCTGCCTTAACACAAATTTTTGTAGGATTCAAGCATGCAGCCCTTCTTAACCAGATAATCATTATTAACATTTACTGAACTCACAACTTCTTGAGAATATTCTGTAATGATGTTCCCTTTGTCTTTGTACCCAAAGTTTGAATTTCCTTCCTATTAAAGCAGCTTTAAATTAAATTCTACAGTTGTGTCACACAGTCTGTTATCCAAATTTAACATTTTCTAGTACTACTGATCATGCAACTATAGATGGAAATTTGTGTTTAAAGCAATCATGAATGGTTTGCTTTCATCAAAATTTCAAAGATGATTTTTTTTCCAAATCTTTGAAACAATCAACAAATGATTTCATCATCTAGATAAAGTATTCCATTCCCTAGCTCCATTTTCCAGATTATATCAACTAAAAAAGTGCAGCAAATGTATCGGTTCTTTAGTAACACATTCCACAAGAAAAGAGAGAGAGAATTAGAAGAACAAGCAGCAGCAGCCGCCACAAACGCCTTTGAGTATGTCTATAATTGATTTGACAAGGACAAAAGCTATTCAAATACTTCAAATTCAACTATCCCAACCAAGATCTTGTTTCACCTAGTGCAAATAAAAAAAGGACCCTCTAACAATAGCATCCAAACATATTTTTACCAAAAAAATAAATCCTGATAACAATAAAACTTCAATTTCAACCGTTTCAAGAAAGTTCCCAGACATCAAAAGTCAACTCTTTTCAACAAGATCATAAATTTCTCCAAAATCAGCTCCACCCAACAAACACTACAGAACAAAAAATCAATTCAAACAAAATCAACTACATGAAAGTCACCAATGAAAAAATAAAACACCAAACCAGAATTAAAAGTCCAAACCTTCGACGTGGGGATCTCCATGGACGAAACACCCCTCGATCAATTCCTTGTCCAGCACTATAAATGTATGCTCTGCGACACACCCAGCAATCGATGTTGTCGCATTCAAGACTAGGAAACGAAGCCAAATCCAAAGAGAAGGGATTGGGAGAGAAGGGTGATTACTGCTGGGGTCTTGGGTCCAGGAGAGGTGCATCTGGTACTCCTGATCGAGAGTTAGGGGTTCGGAGCCGGTGGCGAGGAGGAGGGCAGGGTCCTGCATCCACTCGTGGTACCGCGGCACGTGCTCCCTCGTGTACGGCACCAGAACCACCTTCTTGCCCTCCAAACTCGTTTCCAAGCTTCTTCTTTTCCCTTTCTCCTCCTCCGCCTCCCCGAGGTCCATGGCAATCTGAGCGCGACCTACTCGCCGACGGCGATCGTATATCCCGAAGAAAAAACGAAAGTTAAGCGGCTTATTCCCCTGGTTCGTGGACTGATGCCCAAGCGAAAAGTTCCTTGCGAGAAAAACCGGCCAACTGAGGACTCGTCAAATTTAGTTCCAACCATGTCGCGGCCCGCGCGTTGCGCAGGCTGACGGTACGCACATACGTTTGTAGCCCTACGATTGCCATAGCGTGCTTGTGATAAACTAAATGATCAGTTGCAGCATGCAAGCTTGACAAATTTGTATTATAAATAGTTTAGCATGAACATTAATGAATGATTAAGTTAAATTTGGAGGGAAGAGTAACTAGAAATATGCAGAAATTGAACAATTATTTCAGTTGATCAATGGTGGCTCGTATCGAGCACATTTATTTGCAGAGAATAGCTTGCTTCATAATTTCAATTTATGTGCCTTTGCGGCAGCTAAAAAAGTTGGTATTGGTGGTGCATCAGGTGTCTTGCCGCTTGCTGTAGCAGTAAGAGCATTGTATTTTCTCACATCCTCTTTTCATTTCGTAACTCCTAGCTACCAAGCTCTCATCTTATTCATTGGAATTGGAAGGGGTGTTGAAAAATATATTTATTTTTGCAAACTTCTTCCTAGAAATTGATAAAAAAAAATTAATCTAAAAATTTAAATACAAAAAAAAATTAAATTAAAAAAAATAAGAATATCTGAATCGAGGCATGTTAGACATTGCCCTAAGAATTAGGACTCCACTCCTAAATAATCTCTTAGTTAATTAATTTGCCAAATTCTTCTCAGACTTGATAAATTCAAGAATATAACATTATTTTTCTTATATTGTCTTATAGACTTATGACGAAGCCATATATGGTGATTCATCTTTTTATTGGTACTCTTTTGATTAGTCAGTTCAATTACGACCTTATTATTACAATGGATTGATATAGCTGGAACTGGCTTAGGTACCAAAGGTAGCTCTGATATTAGATTTTTTTATCCACTCTGTCTCATTACATGTGGTATCTAGAGCTATCAACTTGGTCTCCATGGTGCTTCTAGAGATGATAGTTTGCCTAGTGATATATAGGCAATAACAGCACCGCCAAGAAGAAAGAGATATCCGATGGTCGATTTAAGATCATGGAATCGGTGACCCAATTAGTAGCACTATAACCCTCAACTACCTCAGGGTATTCAGTGAACATCAAAGAGAGATTAGTTTTTCCTTTAGATATCGAAACACTCTTTCTAAGGCTACCTAATGAGATTGATTAGGATTTTGATTATATCTACTAAGTCTTCCTACAGCATAGGTAATATAGGTCTTGTTCTAATTGCTATATATAAGAGGGATCCTATAATTTAAAAATATTTTAATTAATTAATTGAGTCACCTAAATTTTTTTAGATAAAAGCTAGAATCATATGGAGTAGATACTGGTTTAAGATCGGAATAACCAAACTTCTTGATCATTTTTTCTATAGAGTGAGAAAGAGAGAGAGCTATCCCTTCATGAGATCTGATAAGCTTCATCCCTAGAATTATATCTGCTTCACCTAAATTTTTCATATCAAACTTAGAAGAAAGAAAAGATTTAACACTTGAAATAATTTCAAGAAATATTCCAAGATTAGGATATCATCGACATATAAGCAAAAGATTGCACAATCATTATCAATGATCTTAGATAGACACACTTATCATGATTATTGATATGAAATCCAAAGGATAGAATGATCTAATCAAATTTTTCATGCCATTGTTTAGGAGCTTGTTTAAGACCATATAAGGACTTAATAAGTTTACAAACCTTATTTTCTTGTTCCTTTATAACAAACCCTTCAGGATGTTCCATATATATCTCTTCCTCAATATCTTCATTAAGGAACGCAGTCTTCACATCCATTTAATGTATGATTAACTTATGAATGGAAGCAATGGTAAAAAGTGATCTAAGGGTTGTTATTTTAGTTATATAAGAATAAGTATCAAAGAAATCTAACACTTTCTTTTGATTATACCCTTTGGCTACTAATCTAGTCTTATACTTTTCTAATGAACCATTAGGTCTAAATTTCTTCTTAAATATGCACTTACATTCTAAAGGTTTGCTACCAAGGGTAAATCAAATAAGATTCAAGTTTCATTTTGTAAGATTGAATTAAATTCTGAAAGAATAGCTTCCTTCCAAAAATGAGCATCAGGTGAAGACATCGCCTCTAAAAAAGAGAAAGTTTCACCCTCGACTAGAAAAGTAAAGAAACTTTCACCAATATCATTTTCCTTCTTTATCCTTGAACTTTTTCTAAGTTTAGAAAGTATACTTTCAAGTTAGATCTTTTTCTTTTCTTTACTCATTAGAGGACCCAGCTTCAAAAGAATCATGAGCCAAGAAAGGATTAGAAGAGACTTGATTTGCAACTTAGTTCTTAAATGGAAAAACATTTTCAAAATAAGTAGTATCTCTTGATTCGATAAGAGTATTATTTGAGATGCCACTTATTTTAGAGTTTATCATTAAAAACTTATTGGTACTGCTATCTAAGGAATAATAACCTATAAAGATAGCATCTACGATTTTAGGTCATATTTTTCTTCTCTTGGGTTCAGGTATTCCTACCTTAGCTAAACACCTCTACACTTTAAGGTAATCTAGCCTAGATGTTCTACATTTCTAAAGCTTAAAAGGTGTTTTAGAATTATCCTTAAAAGGTATCCTATTTAAGATATAACAAGTAGCTAAAAGTGCTTCCCCTCACAAGTTCTCAGATGCGCCTGAACTGATTAACATTAAGTTAACCATATCCATTAAGGTATAATTCTTTCGTTTAGCTACACCATTGGACTGAGAAGAGTATGGTGGGGTAACTTCATGAATAACCCCATATTCTTGGCAAAATAGAGTCATTTTATTTGAGGTATATTCACCACCTTTGTCAGCTCCCCCTTCTTTCTGGGGCCACCGACAGCACACATGCACACCTGTGGTAATCGGATAGAGTTTTACTAGTCTTTATATAGCGCTCCATAAAGAGCTAGAGAACCCCAACAAATTATCATAAGTGGCAGACACTCGAAACACATCCTATTAAAAACTTTTTATTATCATCTTGAATATATATGCACATCACTCAAATCCACACTAAGCATCAACCTGCTCAGATAATATTTTTCATGACATTCCTCGGGCAGTTTACAAGATCACATTTATAATCGACATCAAAATCATAAGTGCAAACATCATGCTCATAATTTTTCCAAAACATAAGTCTCATATTATATCCAAAAAGGTCTGAAACATCATTACATCTCCCTGTACACATACACATATGCAATATACAAATATCAATTCATACTATCTCAATATACAAGGCTATCATCTATACACCCTTGCATCCAAGCAAGCTTCACCAGCTAAGGGTTATGTCCTGCTTATCCTGTGATCCTGGCAGAAATACTCATTGATCTGAAAGAAAATTTCAATCATAGAGGGTGAGACCTAAGTCCCAGTGACTGGATAGCCATCTAACCATAGAGAAATAGAGAACCAAAATCTCACATTTTCAACCGTATGCTGATACTATATAGCTTGTATAACTCAAAGTATATTTTTAACATGATATCAGATAAAGTAAAATGTAGCTTATTCTTCAAATAATATACCAGTACTGAAATACTCTACAATAACTTTCCACTGAAAGATAACTCATTAAGATAAAAATCCATGCATTACAATATGAAAATATGCATTCTTTATCTACAGCCCAGACTTTCTTTATTAAATTCCTAGATTCCCATCGGAATCTACTTGCCCACTGGCATCTCATGTAAACTCTTCCTCTTAGGATAACTACTTGGCCCACTGGTCCTTTTTAAATCACAGTATATGCTTTCAAATCTCATGATACTGGGCTATGTGTGTAATGCCTCTGAGGTACCACCCTATAGTCACCCTCTTGTAGGTGTATTCTCATCGGGTGCGTGACTAGTAACATGATCCCCACACAAATAGCACCCCTTACCCGTGCGGTTCATCCGACAAAGTGCTTTGTTCCTTAACTCTAGAACCTCATGTTTTCTCTCTGCTCCCATGGGCTATATATCGTAACCAGCTCCACTGAGCTATGATTCATGCCCCTATGAGCTGCTTACAACCTGCCCCACTGGCTTGGTCAAGCATGCACTCACCTCTGATTCCGGGGTTCATCGTACGATCGATTCGCAAGGAGGTGCCAGCTCAATAGTAGTGTGCAATGCTCATGCTACAATACAGTCTAAAGGGTGATCAGCCCCATAGCTGCCTGATGCTCAGTATGATACATACATCAAAATATATCATTTGTAAAACTTTATCATGCAAATATGCCATGTATATATCAACCATCCCCTCATCGAAACTTATGCTTATGTCTTTATGCTTAAAACTCATGCTCAAAACTCAAGCTTATTTCTTTATGCTTAAAACTTATGCTCAAAACTCAAGCTTATTTCTTTATGCTTAAAACTCATGCTCAAAACTCATGTATCAGAATATCATGTACCAGGTTCTCATTTCTCAAATTTAAAACATACACAATACTCTACTAAACATAACATACCACAACTAGGTATTAGTCTCATTATACTAGCTCAAATTAACTTCTCATTGCTAGATGAGAAACCCACTCACCTTAGCAGGTTACTCCTCAACTGGTACTCAACTCTGATATTTCAGCTCTCTGGAATAACCCTCTTGACCTACGTCAACATACAGATACGATAGCTATTAGGATTATCTTCACACGAGGTTTTCCCATGAAACCATGCATGCATATATGCTCTATCCTCTAATATTTCATTATTTTCTTCCATTCTTTCTCTACTCAAGATTTCTTCCACTATTACCTCAAAATGTAAGAATCATAAGAAAATCTAAAGTCATACAAGATCTGGGGAAGCTATAGCTTAACTGGAGTCAATCACAAACCCCAAGCTTCCCTTTCCCTTCTTCATTCTTTCTCCTTCTTCTTCCTCTTCCTCTCTTTTCTTCTCTTCTTTCTCTCTTTCTTTCTTTCTTTTCTCTGGCTGAACCCACATTTCCCTTTTTCTCTAATGACTTGGGGACCAAGTCATGGGTAACTTAAGGGCTAAGGCATGCCAAAATCCCATTTTGCCCTCAAACACTCTTAACGCACGCTTTTTGAAAAAAATACGTGGCTCACTTATAACCATGATATTTTGCCCTTAGATTTTCTTTTCCAAATTATCCTTAACACAATTAGCAATTGACATCAAAGCCTTTTCCCATTTTGCCTCTGACATAGTATTTTTCTAGTCGATTTATAGTCCAGATTATCATTTTTCATTTAAATTGATACTTTTATGTAACATTTCTAAGAAAAGACCATACCAACTTGAAGAGCTCGATTTTAAAATCTAACGGTTTAAATGGCACTCAAATCGGACTTAAAATGAAATAAATATAAAATTTTTAAGATTTAACCCAGAAAATATGCCGTCTTAGAGTCGGCTCCAACAGATTTAGTGTTGGCTTCAGTAAAAATTGGTGTCGACTCCAGAAAATTAGAGTTGGCTCTAATATTGCAGCAGAAATGCTAACCTTCTATTTTTCTCTGCAGGTGTCGACACCCCCTTCTGCAGGTGTCGACTCTAAAGCGTGCTGAAAGTTCAAAACCGTGCCAGAGTCGACTCCACTCCAATTAAGTCGACTCTAAATACTAAAAACATAATTTAAGGATAAAACTCAAACTAAACTTGATTTTTCTTATGATTTAAGCCTATTAAAACTTAAATCTCTAATTTCTCAAATCAAACTCATTAGCACTCAAAAATATACTCATTTACTCCAAATTTCTTTTCTTTATATTTATCAAAAGGCCAACATGCCCACACTTCATTGAAACTCTCTGACTTTCATTTTAAATTTAAAAAAATGCTATTAATATTTTTAATAAATTACAAGGTTTTTTAGGATGTTACAACCTCGGTCTGACCTAAGTTTCTTAAGGTTTTTCCCAGTTTGGGTTTCAGTTTCTACCTTATAAATCTTAAACTGATCTAATACTTCATCCTTAAATTTTATCAAATATATATGATAATATCGAGGGAAGTCATCAATGAATGTTATAACGTAACGGCTTTCTTCCCATGTAGGTAACTTGGTAAGTCACATATATCGCTATGGACTAATTCAAGAAGTGTTGAGCTCCTATTTACTAATTTAAAAGGTTTTCTAGGCAACGAATACAAATCTCACATTTGATCTTTCTATCAATATGAAGTTTAGGTATTAGATTAAGATTTGTCATATGATGAATATGATCAAAATTCATGTGACCAAGTCTACCATACCAAACATTTGAAGATTTAATATTAAAAATAAGAGAACTTTTATTAGAAACTTGGAGAATACATTTAATTTGAAAAGATTTTCACAAACAAAGCCTTTTCCAACAAACTTGTTATTACGAGTAATTACAACTTTATTTGATTCTAGAACAATTTTATATCCTCTAAATATAAGAAAAGATTCACTAATCAAAATTCTTCTAACACTAGGGCGAACAACACTTTGTGAAGGACCAGAATCTCTCCATATGTCATCTTTAGGTCCACTTGACCTTTTCCAAGCACTTGTGCTAAAGAATTATTTTCAAGTGTTACACTTCCACTTAATTCTGAAAGATAGAGAACCAAGAGCGATCAAAATAGACATGAACATTAGCTCCTTAATCAAGCCATCAATCACAAGAAGGTTGGGTTAAATTAATTAAAAATTTTGGATTACCAACCTGAAAGAAGGCTCGACACCACTTTCGACCATGTTAACTGGAGGTTTGGATGATTTCCTTAGAAGTTTAGTCTTTTGGTAGTAGTAGTCCTTCGCCACATGATTAGACCTTCAGCACACAAAGCAAAATATTTCTTTATTATTTTCTAACTTCTGATTCGATCGGTTCTGGTTTGGTTGGTTTTGAGAAGGTTTGGATGATTGATTGGATCTAGATTGGAATTTTTTTCTTCTTAAAATTCTTTTCCCTATATTTGAATTGATTTGGGGTTGAATTTGACTTGGTCAGATGGATTTTAGGTCCAAAATCAGGCTTTTGCTTAAGCTTAAGCTAGTGTTCTTCTTCAATCCTAATAGAGTTAACCACTTCTATTAGGGTCAAGTTACCTTGCTTATGGCTTAGCTCTTGCGAAAAAGATGACCAAGAAGATGGAAGGACATCTACTAAGGCTTGGACCTTATAGCTTTCAAAAAAACTATAGCTAGCCAATTCAACCTTTCTAAGAAAATCTTAGAATTCATGTATTTGAATACTAATAGGTTTGAAATACACTATTATGTACTTTCAAAATTTTGAGATGGTGAATCGGTCTAGACCAATGTCATCCATCCCATATTCAGCCTTAAGGGCATCCCATAGTTCCTTAGCAGTTTTAGTGGGAAGGTAAACATCATAAAGGTTATCATATATAGCATTTAGAATTCTATGTCTATAATGAAAATATATTTCTTGAGATATTTTTGATGTTAAGGAAGAGAAAATATCAACCGCACTAGAAGAACTTGGTTGAGAATTGAATTTGGGATCTAAAAATTATATGGCAGAAAATAAGCCTAAAGTGGTAAGCTAGTATTTCACATGGCTTTACTACCTCCTAAAGAATGACCCATTAAACTTTTTGGGTTTGATTGTACGAAGGTCATCTGAACCCATTTTATGAGTGTTGGTTGCTTAATTGGTTATACACAACAAAATTGAAGGTTTAGCCTTATAGTTTGAGTTTTTAAAAAAAAAATTAGTGGTTTTCCACTTATTTCTAGATTTTGAAATTAAATTCAAAAATTTAAATCTAGAAACTACTTACAAAGTGGGGAATGGACATTCATGCCAACGGCATTCAAATGTCCAAAGGCTCCCCTCTGCTCACCTAACGCCTGTATCATCCACCTGGCCTTTCGCCAAGTGGAAAATGGACATTCTCGGTCCTTTTCCCTCACCATAGGGCAGAGAAAATTCTTATTTGTTGTGATTGACTATTTCACCAAATAGGTCAAAGTTGAAGCAGTCGCCCAGATAACCGAAGCTCGGGCTAGGGACTTTGTGTGGAGGTCTATCATTTGCCGATTTGGCCTTCCTCACACCAACATCACCGACAACGGAAAATATTGCCGCGGAAATCCGCTCTTCGACTCGGGTGCTGTTGGGCTTCGAATCTGGGCGCTAATCTCTCACATGGCTGGGACCTGCAAGATAGTCCTCAAGCAGAGGGTGTTTGGGGTGGTCCTATGCGGAAGACCCTCCGACGCCCAGTCAGTGAAAATTCACAGCAAGCAGATATGAGGAGAAGGCTCTCACAGAAAAGTTCCTCAAGGTCAATGGCCTCTCGAGAACTCAGAGCTCTGCTCAAGCTCTAATGGACTTTCTCATTTAGAGTGTCAGTGGGAGCGTACCTGACAGACTTCAGGGCTGGGTATTTATAGGTGATCACCTGATTCTTTGGGGCATCACAGGGGGTCTGAAAACTGTTAAGATTCAAATTGGATTTGAATCAAGTTTGTTACGAGGCCAGTAGGATCCGTATCTTGTTAGTTAGAGGATCGACGGCTAGGAGAGCTGGTTGATGCCTTGAGATTCAGCGATTATGTAGGCCCTATGCCATTTTGTAGGCCTTAGGCCACTTTTGGCATTGTTTACATAATTTTCTGTTTGAGGCTTTGTTCGACTATCATGAATTTGAACTCTTCCGTGCTTAATTCCGTAGAGATGCTTAAATGCCTTGGCCCAGCCGAAGCGTAGAGATAGTTTGGTTTGCCAAGGCATGAGAATAGCTCGGTTTGCCGAGGTATGAGAATAGCTTGGCTTGCCGAGACATTAGGATAGCTTGGCTTACCAAGTTATGATAATAGCTTGGCTTGCTGGGGCATGAGAATAGCTCGGCTTGTTAAGGCGACTGGGCTCCGCTAAGGGCGGTTCGGTCCTGCTGTTCTTCGAGTGTGACAGTTGTCCGATGGGATGTAGTGATCGGTCTCAACCCGATGTCTTGGATTGCACAAACATTAATACGATGATAATTTTACCCCTCATCACATGCCCTCCACTCCTAGTCCGAAGTGTAAATTCGGATATAGGGAGTAGAGTTTAGGATAATCTCATTCAGAGGGATCCAAAGAGGTGCACAATGATGGTCTTGTAAATGATAGATCGCTGCCTTGCCATCATTTTTTATCATTGCACGAGGAGGAAACCCTTTGTTTCTCATGGGCAGCGATTGGGGAAGTTCCACGTGGCGAGACTCTTATGTTTATGGTGCCCATAGCGGAAGTTTTAGCGTTCTGGGCTTTCCTTCTGGAGTGCTATTTAAAGAGAAGAAGGGGTTAGGGCGGTGTCCCTTCTGCAATGCCTTCTCGTTCTTTCCTTAGAAATTTTTATTTCTCCCCCAAAACTCTTGCGAGCTTGCCTGCGTTTTGTTCCTCATCCCGGCAATATGAAGGGCCCGAACGACGTAGCCTCCAAGATTACTCTTGAAGATTTGGACATAATACGCTGCCATTATAGGGTTCCTCGGGATGTTGCCCTATGGCATCCAAGGGCTGACAATAGGGTTTCGACGGAGCTGAGTCGTGGGGTATTCTTCTACAAGGAGAGCTTAAGGACGGGTCTTCGGTTTCCTCTCCATCCGCTGGTGCAGGAGGTAATGAGGTTTTATAATATATGTCCGACGATGGTCGCTCCAAATAGCTAGCGCAACCTCATCGGGTTTATCTCGATGTGCAGCCGCGTTGGAGTGACCGCAACTCTCTCCATATTCTGAGTCTATTACAACCTAGTTTCTGAGAGGAACTCAGAGTGGCCCTATATCGGTCCTCAAAAATTATTCAAAATGATATCGGACAATCCATCGTCAATAAAGGAGTGGAAGTCCCGGTTCTTCATCGTGAGGGGAACATTGGCTTGGATTTTTCTTGGACATGGACGAACTATGTAAAGGATTCAGAGACATGCTCCGAGTTGTCCAAACAGGAAAAGAGAGATTTGGTAACCCTTTGTAGTGGCAGGGTGTTTTCGGCTAGCGCCCTCTTATTGGAGGATGCCCTTTTTGCTGCCGGGCTAAGCTCCATTGACCCCAGGGTGAGTTCTTTTCTCCCCTTCTTCTTGCAGTCGGTATTCCTAGATAACTTTGCTGCGATTTAACTATTTGTTTGTTGTACTTATAGCCGAGAGGTCGGCATTCGTGGGCCAAATCAAGAAGGAGCTAGGCAAACGCCATAGGGGATCCAGTTCTGGAGACAAGCACAAGTCCGAGAAAAGATCTTGCCTTTCCGGGCCTCACTCAAAGAGGCCGAAGCAAACCAACGTCGCCAACATTCCTCCACTCCGAAGAAGGGGGAAGTGGGTGCGTCGGCCGCAGTTGATGAGCCCCTCCTGCTGGAGGGAGGTTTGGTAGTGGAGGAGGAAAGAGTCGTTAGGGGAAGCTTGGAGGAAGCTGTTGAAGTTTTCCCCCTTCAAATAGTACTCGTGTCAGACAACGCTGAGGGGATGTCACCGGTCCATCCGGCAATCCCCTTGCCTGAAGCTAATCAACCTCATTCGTTAGAGGTTGGCAGCCCTATAGCGCTGCATGCGGATGGGGAAGAGGCCCCTGCTTTGGTTGAGGGGGCAGAAAAGATAGCCGCCGCCACCGAAGTTCAGGTGGAACTACCCGTTGGAGGGCTAGTGGGAGTCGAGGGATTTTCCATTGGGGGACTTTCCCCCGAGGTATTGGGAGAAGTTGCGGAGGAGTCTGAGGCTTTGATGGAGCCTATTGGGGATGAGGAAATGCTTGAAGGAGAAGAAGAAGAAGAAGAAGAAGAAGAGCCACCGAGCAAGGGGGATGTTCGGACCGAAATTCCTCCGACCGGAGCCGAGGTGTCCGAGGCTTTGCAAGTTAAAGTCTTGATGGAGGAAGCCAAGCGGATGAAAGCTTCACAAATCGAGGCTCCTCAGATTGATTCTTCGGCCGTGAACTTCCTTACTCATGATCGGAGGTGGAGAATATGTTTACCGCTCTGATGCGGTCCGTGCTGCGCATGGGGGAGAGTTCCTCGGTGAATGAGTCCGCCGTAGAGGATATTGTTGAGGCGGCTTTTGAGCAGCTCGGGGTGTCGAAGGATGTTTTTCTCCTTCCCAAGATCGACAGCCCCGCCGTTATGAGGATTGCTACAAATTACGCTTCCCGAGTAAGTAATTAAGTCAAGGTAACAAGTTTTGGTCGGTTGTCTCGGTCGCATTTTCTCACATATATTTTCCTTGCAGAATGCCTTAATTATGAGGGCGCTAAGTTGGCACCTAAATTTGGCCATGGGGGCCTGTGCTCAGGCCAGGAGGGAGGGTCCCTATCAAATTACGGAGGTGATCAGGCCCGGTACTTACAAACTTCAGGATCTAAATAGGAAATCTATTTTTCGGACGTAGAACTTGGACAATCTTCGTGTACATCAGTAAAAGTACGCCTTTGTTAAACTCACTCTATTTAATGCCTCGAGTTTGTGTTTTCAAAAGACTACAAAGTTTTTTTCGTTCCAATTGCCTTTCTTCTGAAAACTGCAATGAGAAGCAGGTTTTGCTCTATGAATCTCTGTACCTTAGCCGCCAAATAAAATATAATCGTTTGAAGCCTCGGCCAACCGAGTGATATCTCCATACCTTGGCCACGCCAAGTAAAATATAATCTTGAAGCCTTGATACCCTTGGCCGCGCCCAAGCGAGCGAGTGATATCTTTGTACCTTGGCCGCGCCAAGTAAAATATAATCTTTTAAAGCCTCGGCCGAGCTGAGTGATATCTTCGTACCTTGGCCGCGCCAAGTAAAATATAATCTTTTGAAGCCTCGGCCGAGCCGAGTGATATCTCGTACCTTGGCCGCACCAAGTAAAATATAATCTTTTGAAGCCTCAGTCTAGCCGAGTGATATCTCCGTACTTTGGCTGCGCTAAGTAAAATATAATCTTTTAAAGTCTCGGCCGAGCTGAGTGATATCTCTGTACCTTGGCCGCGCCAAGTAAAATATAATCTTTTGAAGCCTCGCCGAGCCGAGTGATATCTTCGTACCTTGGCCGCGCCAAGTAAAATATAATCTTTTGAAGCCTCGGCCGAGCCGAGTGATATCTCCGTACCTTGTCCGCGCCAAGTAAAATATAATCTTTTGAAGCCTCGGCCGAGCTGAGTGATATCTCCGTACCTTGGCCGCACCAAGTAAAATATAATCTTTTGAAGCCTCGGCCGAGCCGAGTGATATCTCCGTACCTTGGCTGCGCCAAGTAAAATATAATCTTTTGAAGCCTCGATCAGCCAAGTGATATCTCCGTACCTTAGCCGCGCTAAGTAAAATATAATCTTTTGAAGCCTCGGTCGAGCCGAGTGATATCTCCGTACTTGGCTGCGCCAAGTAAAATATAATCTCTTAAAGCCTCGGCCAACTGAGTGGTATCTTCGAATGATGTTTCAAACCTCAGCATGATCGAGTGATATCTCTAAACGATATTTCAAGCCTCAGCATGGCCAGGCGATATTTCTGAATAATGCTTCAAGCCTCAGTATGATCGAGTGACTCTTCCAGAGCTACAACAAAGCTGATTGATTCCGCCAACGACCTAGTGTGGCCAAATGGCTCTACCATACTTTGGAAGAGTTAAGTAACCTTTTCCTTTGCACATCGGCAAAGCCAGATGAGTCGTTTCTAGCTGAGGTAAGATCTATCTCACCCTTCGGCAAAATTGTACTAATGCTATGAGCTAACAAGGCCACCCAGGCCTCCCTCTAACCTAAACAGGGATAAATGCTCCCTCTGGAAAGGGCTAAGCATCGCTAAAATGCCTAATAAGGGCAAGATAACTAAAACGTTGTTAGTGATTGCAAGCTGACGCTATGATTCGGAAGGCATGATACAAACAAAATGACTCTCATGTTGGAACAACATACACAATCAGAGAAGTCAATATTTGAAAAAATAAAACTTCTTTTATTGATATGAATAGTTACATCTCTTGAGAGGCATTACAAGTGCACTATGGCATAGGAAATAAAAACAAAATACAATAGCTCAAAAAAGCAGCTTCGATCGATGACATTGTTCCCACGACTGAACCAAGAAATCAGAGAAATCAGACAGCTCGGTTAAGTCACTTGTTGATGCCCAAAAAGCAAAGTAAGCCATCCACAGATCCCCTTATTGAGTAAAGGGACCTGAACTGGGCTGAAGACCTATAGATACCGATGCTGAGGCTGCCCCCTTTTACTCAAAGCGCTGAGCTGCATGTCACTGCTTAAAAACATAGATAGCGACCCAACATAACTTATCCTCCTCGTTGAGATATGAAGCCCCCTCGGCGGATGAATTAAGGGATCCAAAACTGAGGGTGGAGGGAAGTTCATGTAAGCCAGGGGCCCATGTATGCTTTGCATTTCTTGTAGGTCCCCATGGCAAGTGACAAAGGCCATACAAGAGCACATACATGCGCTCCCCATATGACCTCTGTGTCCATCCCCGTGCGCTCTTCGTATGACCTCCGAGACTCCTCCTCTGAGGATTACTTTCTCTTCTGCAGCTTCTCGATCACTCCGGCTATCTGGTTCGAATCAGCTCTCAAAAAGGACACCGCTTGGCATCTTCGCTCTCGACCTTGATAAAACGAAGGCCATGGAAATCCCTCTGATACACAAGGAAAGAAAACTTTGAGGAATGCTCGAACACCATCCACTCTCCCCTTTTTATAGGCAGCAAACCGGGAATAGCCATTAAAGAAGAGGGGACCCCGAAATACGAAAAGTCACAGTCGCGCTTCACCCAAAGCCGCATGGCACATCAAGGGAAAAAGGGACACGTCCCAAAGCATGATGGGCATGCCTCCCAGGTCATGATGAGAGACAAAAGATCTCTTTCTGATCTCGAATCAGGAGCTTTAAATGCTCAAAACCGCCCACGAATCTTTGAGATATGGGCAGACCTGAGAAATCCCCATCGAAAACGATGTCATCCAATAGCAATCGGATGCTTAGCGCATATGCAAAATTGACTCAAGTCGGGAAGGGCCAACGAGATAAATGCCTGGAGGGAAAACGAGATATCCCTCGATGAGCCACGAACTACTCCGACTACTTCGGCAAAAAACAAACCAAATTTTTGCTTCGAATAAGCCAAACTACTCACATCATTTCGGCCACAACCGAGGCATTCCTTCATTTCAACTGTTCCGAACCATACATTTTACTCCGGTTAGAACCAAGGAAATGTTTTACCATGACCGAGCAACCTCATACCTCGGGGAACCTAATTAAATCGGCCTCGATTAGGCAGGACAAGTATGTCAAAGCTACTAAAAGCCGTCTTAAGGCATGGTTCGTTCGCGATAAGCTATAAGCAAAAAAGAAGCAACAGATGAGCGAAAAGATCGTTTGAAAAACAATGGCCAAAACAATAGAGAACACATGGAAGAAGATAAAGAATTCATTCATTAGAATTCGATTGAATTACAAATAGAAGAAGAAAAAATATATAAGCAACCCTCAAGAATCAGGGTTTGGGACGGTTTCAGGGGCTCCCTCGGCAACATTTAAAGGGACTTGGCTTGATTCACCCACTTCGAATACAGCTGGGGGAGGGGCCTCAGATTCTTCAGCATTGGGCTGAGGGCGTTCCTTTGGAACTGCGGCTTCTTTGGTACCTAGAATAACTTTGAGATCCACATCCAAAATTTCTTCATACTCGGCTTTGGCAGATACTTCAGCTCCAGGGGTGCGAGCATCATAATATTCAGCCTCTAAAAAGACAATCTAACTCCGGGTACACCCAAGAGATCTTTGCCCGCGTCTCTTCTTCCCCGAACCGAAATGCATCGGCACAAGCTGCCTTATGTTCATCAATGAACTGGGCGGAATTCTTATACTCCTCCATGGCCAAATTGGCTCATCTATTGGCTTCAACCAATTGACCCTCTAGTTCGGAACTTCTTCGGAGACTCGAGGCTAACTCCTCCCTCAGGATCTTTGACTGGTTCTGAGCCTCGAGTCCAATCCTCCCCATCTGTAAACGCAAGGGTCGGTTAAAGCTGTGACTAAAAAGAAAGAGGCAAAAAGAGTTCAAAAAACATTATACCTCTTCTTCCCGTCGAGCCATCTTCGTAGTCAGCTCTTGGACCTTGTCGAGAGCTTTCAATTTAGCGTCTTTATTTTGCTGAAGCACGTTCTTAAGATCATTAATCCGTAACTGCTTTTCTTCAATCTCCCACTGAGATTGACTGAGGTCGGCAGTAAGCTTGTCAATTTGATCATGCTGCCATTTTATTTGGCCTTCCCTGTCGGTGAGCTTCCTATTCAAGCTGGCAAGCTAGTCTTATTGTCATCGATACCTACGTTCCTCCTCATCAAGCCTCTTATTCCAATTATTCTTCTCTTCAGCAAAGCTATCCTTCAGCTTGCCCCACCTTTCATGAAAATGCTGCTGCATGGCCTTTATTTCCTCGGCATGTTTGGATTTAATTTGTGATAACTCGCAAGCTTTATCAGATTGCTCATGGAAATCGTGGAGTTCCTTGACTTGAATCTTGAGCTGAGAAGCTTTCTCAGCGGCGGCTTGATAAGACTTGCTTACTTTCTCAAGATCCCCCTAGACAAACGCCAAAGCCTTGGAAAGTTTGCTGGTGGAATCCACACTTTCCCAAAGGCCGGTGGCCTCCCTCCTGGCCTGAGCACAGGCCCCCATGGCCAAATTTAGGCGCCAACTTAGCGCCCTCATAATTAAGGCATTATGTAAGGAAAATATATGTGAGAAAATGCAACCGAGACAACCGACCAAAACTTGTTACCTTGACTTAATTACTTACTCGGGAGGCATAATTTGTAGCAATCCTCATAAGGGCGGGGCTGTTGATCTTGGGAAGGAGATAAACATCCTTCGGCACCTTGAGCTGCCCAAAAGCCGCCTCAACAATATCCTCTACGGCGGACTCATTCGCCGAGGAACTCTCCCCCATGCACAGCATGGACCGCATCAGAGCGGTAAACATATTCTCCACCTCCGTATCATGAGTAAGGAAGTTCATGGCCGAAGAATCGATCTGAGGAGCCTCGATTTGTGAAGCTTTCATCCGTTGGGCTTCCTCCATCAAGACTTTAACTTGCGAAGCCTCGGACACCTCGGCTCCGGCCGGAGGAATTTCGGTCCGAACATCCCCCCATGCTCGGTGGCTCTTCTTCTTCTTCTTCTTCTTCTCCTCCTTCAACATTTCCTCATCCCCAATAGGCTCCATCAAAGCCTCAGCCTCCTCTGCAACTTCTCCCAATACCTCGGGGGAAAGTCCCCCAATGGAAAATCCCTCGACTCCCACTGGCCCTCCAACGGGTAGTTCCACCTGAACTTCGGTGGCGATGGCTATCTCTTCTGACCCCTCAACCAAAGTAGGGGCCTCTTCCCCATCCGCATGCAGCGCTATAGGGCTGCCAACCTCTAACGAATGAGGCTGATTAGCTTCGGGCAAGGGGATTGCCGGATGGACCGGTGACATCCCCTCGGTGTTGTCTGACACGAGTACTATTTGAAGGGGAAAAACTTCAACAGCTTCCTCCAAGCTTCCCCCAACGACTCTATCCTCCTCCACTACCATACCTCCCCCGGCAGGAGGGGCTCATCAACTGCGGCCGACGCACCCACTTCCCCCTTCTTCGGAGTGGAGGAATGTCGGCCGACGTTGGTTTGCTTCGGCCTCTTTGAGTGAGGCCCGGAAAGGCAAGATCTTTTCTCTGGACTTGTGCTTGTCTCCAGAACTGGATCCCCTATGGCGTTTGCCCAGCTCCTTCTTGATTTGGCCCACGAATGCCGACCTCTCGGCTATAAGCACAGCAAAAAAATAGTTAAATCGCAGCAAAGTTATCTAGGTATACCGACTGCAAGAAGAAGGGGAGAAAAGAACTCACCCTGGGGTCAATGGAGCTTAGCCCGGCAGCGAAAAGGGCATCCTCCGATAAGAGGGCGCTAGCCAAAAACACCCGGCCACTATGAAGGGTTACTAAATCTCTCTTTTCCTGTTCAGACAACTCGGGGCATGTCTCTGAATCCTTCACATAGCTCGTCCATGTCCAAGAAAAATCCGAGCCAATGTTTCCCTCGACGATGAAGAACCGAGACTTCCACTCCTTTATTGACGATGGATTGTCCGATATCATTTTGAATAATTTTGAGGACCGATATAGGGCCACTCTGAGTTCCTTCGGAAACTAGGTTGTAACAGACTCGGAATATGGAGAGAGTTGCGGTCACTCCAACGCGGCTGCACATCGAGATTAACCCGATGGGGTTGCGCCAGCTATTTGGAGCTACCATCGTCGGACATATATTATAAAACCTCATCACCTCCTATACCAGCGGATGGAGAGGAAATTGGAGACCCATCCTTAAGCTCTCCTCGTAGAAGAATACCCCACGACTCAGCTCCATCGAAACCCTATTCTCAGCCCTTGGAAGCCATAGAGCAACATCCCAAGGGACCCTGTAATGGCGGCATATTCTATCCAAATCTTCAAGGGTAATCTCGGAGGCTATGTCGTTCAGGCCCTTCATATTGCCGGGATGAGGAACAAAACGCAGGCAAGCTCGCAAGAGTTTTGGGAGAGAAATAAAAATTTGAAGGAAAGAACGAGAAGGCGTTGCAGAAGGGACGCCGCCCTAACCCCTTCTTCTCTTTAAATAGCACTCCAGAAGGAAAGCCCGGAATGCTAAGACTTCCGCTATGGGCACCATAAACATAAGAGTCTTGCCACGTGGAACTTCCCCAATCGCTGCCCATGAGAAACGAAGGGTTTCCTCCTCATGCATGATAAAAAATGATGGCAAGGCAGCAATCTATCATTTACAAGACCATCATTGTGCGCCTCTTTGGATCCCTCTGAATGAGATTATCCTAAACTCTACTTCCTATATCCGAATTTACACTTCGAACTAGGGAGTGGGGGGCATGTGATGAGGGGTAAAATTATCATCGCATTAATGTTTGTGCAATCCAAGACATCGGGTTGAGATTGATCACTACATCCCATCGGATAGCTGTCACACTCGAAGAACAGCAGGACCAAACCGCCCTCAGCGGAGCCCAGTCGCCTTAACAAGCCAAGCTATTCTCATGCCCCGGCAAGCCAAGCTATTCTCATGCCCCGGCAAGCCAAGATATTCTTATACCTCGGTAAGCCAAGCTATCCTAATGTCTCGGCAAGCCGAGCTATTCTCATACCTCGACAAACCGAGCTATTCTCATGCCTTGGCAAACCGAACTATCTCTACACTTCGGCTGGCCAAGGCATTTAAGCATCTCTACGAAATTAAGCATGGAAGAGTTCAAATTCATGATAGTCGAACAAAGCCTCAAACAGAAAATTATGTAAACAATGCCAAAAGTGGCCTAAGGCCTACAGAATGGCCTAGGGCCTACATAATGCTGAATCTCAAGGCATCAACCAGCTCTCCTAGCCGTCGATCCTCTAACTAACAATATACGGATCTACTGGCCTCGTAACAAACTTGATTCAAATCCGATTTGAATCTTAACCATTTTCAAACCCCCTATGATGAGTCCAAAGAATCAGGTGATCACCTATAAATACCCCAGCCCTGAAGTCTCTCAGGTACGCTCCCACTGACACTCTAATTAAGAAACTCCATTAGAGCTTGAGCAGAGCTCCGAGTTCTTGAGAGGCCATTGACCTTGAGGAACTCTTCTGCGAGAGCCTTCTCATATCTGCTTGCTGTGAATTTCCACTAACTTGGGCGTCGAGGGTCTTCCGCTGAATTTCGTCGTAATAGGCTATTTATTACAGCGAAATATATTTTTGTTGTAATAAAATGAAAAAAAAAAAAAAAAAAATCCTGGTATATGCCTATTACGATGAAAATTAAATTTCATCGTAATAGGTTACTTTATTACGATGAAATATATTTTCACGTTATAAAATGGAATGAAAAGCAAAAAAAAAATCCTGGTATATACCTATTATGATAAAAATTAAATTTTCATAATATGTTAGTTTATTTAACTTGAATTTCATAGTAATAGGCTAGTTTATTACGGCGAAATTATGTTCACCATAATAAAATGGAAAGAAAAGAAAAAAATACTGTATATACCTATTATGATGAAAAAAAAATTCGTAATAGGTTAGTTTATTACGGAAAATATTTTTGCTGTAATAAAATAGAAAAAAAGGAAAAAAAATCCTGGTATATACCTATTACGACGTAAATTAAATTTTATCATAATATGTTAGTTTATTATGGAAAGAAAAGGAAAAAAAATCTTGTTGTACCTATTAGGATAAAAATTGAATTGAATTGAAATAGGTTAGTTTATTATGGCGAAATATATTTTGCGTAATAAAATAGAAAGAAAAGTAAAAAAAATCCTGGTATATACCTATTACGATGCAAATTGAATTTCATCGTAATAGGTTAGTTTATTACAGAAATATATTTTTTCGTAATAAAATGGAAAAAAAAGAAAAAAAATCATGGTATATACCTATTACGATGAAAATTGAATTTCGTCGTAATAGGTTAGTTTATTTAACTTGAATTTCATCGTAATAGGTTAGTTTATTATGGCGAAATATATGTTCATCGTAATAAAATGGAAAGAAAAGGAAAAAATATTCCTGTATATACCTGTTACGATGAAAATTGAATTTCATTGTAATAGGTTAGTTTATTACGGCGAAATATATTTTTACCGTAATAAAATAGAAAGAAAAGTTAAAAAAAATCCTGGTATATACCTATTACGACGCAAATTGAATTTCATCGTAATAGGTTAGTTTATTATGGCGAAATATATTTTTGCCGTAATAAAATGGAAAGAAAAAGAAAAAAAATCATGGTATATACCTATTACGACGAAAATTGAATTTCGTCGTAATAGGTTAGTTTATTTAACTGAATTTCATTGTAATATGTTAGTTTATTATGGAAATATATCTTCACCATAATAAAATGGAAAGAAAAGGAAAAAAATCCTTGTATATGCCTATTACGATGAAAATTGAATTTCGTCGTAATAGATTAGTTTATTACGGCAAAATATATTTTCACTATAATAAAATGGAAAAAAAGGAAAAAAAATCATGGTATATACCGATTATGACGAAACTTGAATTTCATCGTAATAGGTTAGTTTATTACAGTGAAATATATTTTTGACGTAATAAAATGGAAAGAAAAGGAAAAAAATCCTGGTATATACCTGATATGGCCGATCGGGTCAAAGAACACGCGAGCCAATTCCTTGGCGATTGGGCTCAATACGGCCCACCTCGACCTCCGTATCGGCCGCAGCCAGTCTAGGCCGTGGTCACGGTGTCGGCATCGGCCACGGCCCATCTCGACCTCCGCATGGCCACGGCCCATCTCGACCTCCGCATCGACCACGGCCCACCTCGACCTCCGTGTCGGCCGCAGCCATCTAGGCCTTGGTCACGGTGTCGGCATCGGCCACGGCCCATCTCGACCTCGCATCGGCCGTGACCCATCTGACCTCCTTATCGGCATGGCCCACCTCGACCTCGTGCGGCCGCAGCCAATCTAGGCCTTGGTCACGGTGTCGGCGTCGGCCGCGGCCCATCTCGACCTCCGTGTCGGCCACACCTATCTGGCTTCCGTGTCAGCCACAGCCAGTCTAGGCCTTGGTCACGGTGTCGGCATTGGCCGCGGCCCATCTCGACCTCCGTGTTGGCCACACCTATCTCAGCTTCCATGTCGGCCATAGCCAGTCTAGGCCTTGGTTACAGTGTCGGCGCCGGCTTCGGTGTCGGCGTCGGTTCGGCGTTGGCCTCCGGCGGCAATCATCCACGTTCAAGCTACGTGGTCCACTTTCCTCGAGAATGGTGGACCACGTCACCACGAGCACGCCCGGCTACACGCGGTGGACGTGCTCCCTCCTGGCGCCGCTAACAACGGGCGTGGCCCCACGATCAGTCCCATGACCTGGACTTTGTGGTACGTTGAAGACCAGAAATTAATAACCGTCTGAAGGAGACTTGACCAAGGGACGGATGGTAAGAGGGATTCTCGAACAGGTATAAAAGGCCTCCAGCCCTTGAGGTAGGGGGCTCAAGCTCTATCCAATCATTACAACGTTATCCATTCCTGTTCCCAGATCACTAACTTGGGCATCGGAGGGTCCCCGCCGGAGTCACGGTCCGGGCTTTCCTTGCAGGTTCGAAGGAAGAAGTCTCGCCGTTCCCTCAAAGGCCCGCAAGAATTTCTGCCCGCTTGACGCTCATTGAAGGTGATTTGGTGGCAACAGATTGGCGCCAGGTAGGGAGAGAGCATAAGTAGCAAGGCGTGTAGGGGAGAAAGTGACCAAGCTCTCACTCCCTCCTTACCGAAGAAGAGATGGTGGTGACTCGTGCTCAAGAGGCTTCCACCAGCCTGGCTGGGGGGCAGCCAGCGAGGGCCGAGCAGCCGGAGGCCCTCCCGCCAATTCATCCCTCACCACCATGCCAAGGTGATAGGGTCACCGCCCTCGCTCAGGAGGTGCGGTCCCTTGCGGCGGTGATTCGGGAACTCCAACAACAGTCGGTGGCCGCTCGACCTCTGCCGCCACCCCACTCCTTGAAGAAGTTGCGGCGCAGCCCAGCCAACAATCCACCCGTGGAGGACAATCCCGACGGAAGGCTCACCGCCGACGGGACGTTCCCACCAGAGGGAGATCTCCTGACAGTCCCTCTCCCGGCGATCCCGGGGCAAGGCCCCGGGGAAGGGTATAGCCTGTCGACACCGCCCGTCCTCCCGTTCCCTATCTACCTCGTCAGGAGAGGAGTCCACAGGCAAGAGGATCCACCTCCGCACAGAAAGGCGACGGAGGAGTGCTACCGGCATTTAGAGGAGCTCGGCCAACGACTGACCGATCAGTCGAAGGAAAAATATGACAGTCGCCCCCCACTGACAAGGCGGATCATGGAAGAACCCGTCCCTTCCCGATTTTCGCCTTCCACAGCTGGATCCTTATGACGGCACTACCGATCCCCTAGATCACTTGGAAAGCTACAAGGTGCACATGCAGGTCCAGGGAGCATCGACGCTCTTCTATGCATTGCTTTTCCAGCCACCCTACGAAAGGCCGAGGGCTGGGTATTCCCGTCTACCTCCTCGTAGTATCAGTTCATTCAGACAGCTGGAGAAAGCTTTTCTCGCTCACTTTGATGCAAGCCGACGGATCCCTAGAGTGGCAGACAGCCTCTTTGCCATCCGACAGAAGAGTGGGGAGACTCTTCGGGACTTCGTCGCCCGCTTCAAGGAGGCGATGGAGGTTTACCATCTTGACAACTCGGTGGCCACCTTGGCCTTGAAGCATGGGCTCCGTCCTTCCTGCTTCACGTATTCATTAGACAAGAAGCCCCCGAGCTCGTACGCTGAGTTGTTGAGTCAAGCTCAGAAATACATTCGCGCTGATGAGGCCGACTCCTCTCGGTGGGAAACTGAAGAAGGCCCCAGCAAAAAGCAAAGTTCGATCAGAGTCTGGAGGGCCTCACACCAAGAAGCCCGAGCCACCTCGCCGGACGGACAGTCGGCCACGACTTTCGCCCCCATAGGTGAGCGTTACACCCCTCTGTTAGCCCCGATTTTCCACATTCTTATGGAAATCGAGGGTGAGCCCTATCTCAAGCACCCGCGCCCCTGAAGCCTGGAGTTCCTCGCAACAAGAACATGTATTGTCGTTTCCATCGAGATCAGGCCATGACACGGAAGACTGCCAACAGCTGAAGAAGGCCATAGAGGAGCTCATCCAGCAAGGGCACCTCGGTCAATTTGTTCGAAGAGGAAATCCAGCGGCACCAGGCCCTTCGGCACCACCAACTCAGCAAGCCAATGTTGACAACACCCCAACTGGGAAGACTATGGCAATGATCTCCTGGGGAGTGGGGGCACCTCAAAAAGACATCGGGGGGTGAGCGAGATAACATTGTAATTCCTTTCTCTGAAAGAGATTTAGAGGGGGTAGATAACCCGAATGATGAGAGCGTCGTTGTATCCATGACAATTGCTAAACATCCTGTAAAGCAAATATTAGTTGATAGTGGAAGCTCGGCCGATATTCTGACGTATGATGCATTTGTTTGTATGAACTTGCTTTTGGATTCTCTTCGGCCAGTGACGACACCCCTCGTTGGTTTCACCGAGATGCGGTGAAAGTCGAGGGAGAAATTGCTCTCCCCGTCACGGCTGGAACTTCACCTCACCAGAGCACGATCTTCATAAAGTTCCTGGTGGTGAGAGTTCCTCTCGCATATAACGCTATTCTCGGCCGCCAGGTTTAAATCTGCTGAACGCCATTATTTCGACAAAGAGGTTGCTGGTCAGGTTCCCCACTCGTCACGGGATCAGGGAAATGCGGGGCAAAAGAAGCCCGGTGTCTCTCTGCTACCACACGACCCCTAGCCTTCAGTGCAATTCCCTCGTCGACTTCTGAATTGACGGACCTGAGAGAGGCCGAGAAGAGGGGGAACCGGCGGGACATCTGTTGACTTTTCCCTTAGGAGAGGACCCAACGAGAACCATCCAGATTGGGGCCTCTCTCCCTGAGGAGGAAAGGAGTCGGCTCCTCGATTTCCTCCGAGCCAACGCCGATATTTTTGCATGGGAACCGACCGACATGCCAGGTATACCATCGAGGTAATTACTCATAAACTCAACATCAAATCTAATTGTAGGGCGGTCCGGTAAAAGAAGAGAAGCTTGCCCCCAAGCACCAGAAAGTCGTTAACGAGGAGGTCCATAAACTGATCGCCGCCGGCCACATTCGGGAGGTCTATTATCCCGATTGGCTGGCCAACGTAGTGATGGTACGAAAAGCCAATGGAAGCTGGAGGATGTGTATCGACTTCACTGATCTCAACAAAGCCTGCCCCAAGGACAGCTTTCCGCTCCCAGGATCGATCAGTTAGTGGACACTACATCCGGTCACGAGACTCTCAGCTTCATGGATGCATTCGGGATACAACCAGATCAGAATGGAGCCTTCAGATGAAGAAGCCACCTCCTTCGTGACCGAAAAGGGGATCTACTGCTATAAAGTCATGCCCTTCGGGTTGAAAAATGCCGGGGCTACATACCAAAGGTTGATGAATAAGGTCTTCGAGGGTCAAATCGGGTGCAACATGAAGTATATGTAGACGACATGCTGACCAAAAGCATCCGAGCTGGCGACCACCTATCTGATCTAATGGAGACCTTCGGCAACCTTCGTCGGTTTCAGATGAGGCTGAATCCCCGGAAATGTGTTTTCGAGTCGCAGCAGGAAAATTCCTAGGATTCATGGTGACACAGCGAGGAATAGAGGCGAACCCGGACAAGATCCAAGCTATCCTAGATATGAGGCTGCCGGTGAATAAAAAGGAAATCCAGCGCCTGACCAGAAGACTAGCAGCTCTGAGCCGCTTCCTATCTAGATCGGCTGAGCAGAGCCTCCCCTTCTTCAAAGCCTTGCGAAAAGTCAACACCTTCGAATGGACGGATGATTGCCAAAAGGCCTTTGAGGAGCTGAAGAATTTCCTATCGACTCGCCGCTACTGTCGAAACCGATGGAGGGAGAAAACCTCTTTTTGTACCTGGTCGCTTCTCAGGAGGCTATCAGTTCGGTCCTCATTCGGATAGACACTGAAGGATCGCAGAAGCCGGTATATTACACCAGCAAAGTGCTCCATGACGCGGAGACCAGGTACACCAAAATCGAAAAAATTATTTTTGCACTAATAGTGTCGGCTCAACGTCTCAGGCCTTATTTCCAAGCCCACTCAATCATAGTGCTGATGGATCAGCCCCTGAGGACAATCTTATCCCACCCTGATACCTCCAGTCGGCTGGCAAAATGGGCACTCAAGTTGGGAGAATTCGACCTGACCTTCGAACCAAGGTCGAGTATGAAGTCCCAAGTCTTGGCGGATTTCCTGGTTGAGTGCACCTGGACCAATGAGCAAACCAGGGAGCTCCGACGAAACCCCTTGAAGCGCCGACCGGATGCGAGGAAGGATTGGATCCTTCATGTGGACGGGGCGTCAAACTCTCAAGGGAGCAGTGCCGGGATCATTCTCGCCGGTCCCGACAGTGTAACGATTGAGTATGCCCTTCGTTTCTCTTTCCACCACGAACAATCAAGCCGAGTACGAAGCCTTGTTGGCAAGAATGAGGCTCGCCAGAGAACTTAAAGTGGAGCGTCTCAGAGCATATACCGACTCCCAACTCATCTCGGGGCAAATCACGGGGGAGTATGAAGCTCGGGATCCTATCATGTCCCGATACTTGGACAAGATCCAGTCGGAGTCCCTCCCCTTCGCCCATTTCAGTGTCAGCTATGTTCTCCGGGAAGAGAATGCTCGGGCCGACGCGTTGTTTTGCCTGGCCACCTCGGCCGATGAAACTTTGGGGAGGACTTACGTAGAGCATTTGCTAGTCCTAAGCATCGAGGCGGCAGAGGAAGCCCTGCCCATTGAACAGAGCCTTCTTGGATGGACGCCTATGTTCAATATCTCACTGATGGTGTCCTTCCCAATGACCCTTCTGAGGCCAAACTCCTCAAGTGGCGAGCCTCCAAATTCCTAATGATGGACGGACACCTGTATCGGAGGTCCTTCTTGTATCCCCTCCTCAGTGTGTCGGTCCGCTGAGGCCGATTACATTCTCTGCGAAATTCATGAAGGCGCATGCAGGAATCATCTGGGGGGCAGAGCCCTAGCATATAAGGCCCTCCGTCAAGGCTATTATTGGTTGACCATGTGGGAAGACGCGGCCGAATTGGTCAAAAATGCGACAGATGCCAACGTCACGCCAACATCCAGTGGCAGCCCACCTCTCACTTGAATCCCATCTCTGCTCCATGGCCCTTCGCCCAATGGGGGATGGATATTTTGGGACCATTTCCTCCAGCCTCCGGTCAACAAAGATTTTTGCTAGTTGTTATCGACCACTTCACCAAATGGGTGGAGGCCGAAGCTCTAGCCAAAATAACCGAAGCTAGAGTGAGAGCTTTCTTTTGGAAGTCCATAATCTACCGTTTTGGACTTCCAACACTCTCATCACAGATAACGGCCGATAGTTTGATAACACCCCCTTCAGAGAATTTTGTAACGAATTAGGAATCACTCAGAGATTCACCTCTGTCGGACACCCACAGACCAACGGAGCAGCTGAAGCAATTAATCGTACAATTCTACAAGGGCTTCGAACACGGCTTGATGACTTTAAAGGAAGGTGGATGGAGGAGCTTCCCCAGGTCCTGTGGGCCTATCATACGATCTCAAGAAATCCTATCGGCGAAACCCCGTTCAGTCTAGTTTTCGGATCCGAGGCCATCATTCCTATGGAAATCGGGGTTCCCAGTCCTCGAGTAGAAGCCTACAATGAAGAAGACAACTCGGCCCAACTGAGGGCCAATTTGGATCTCATCGAGGAGACGCGCGACCGATAACGGATCAAGATGGCCGCTTATCGACAAAGGCGGCAAAGTATTACAATGCCGCGTTAGACCCCGACGTTCGTCCCGGGGACCTGGTCCTCCGAGGGCTGAGGTTTCGAGGCCAACGGAGGGAGGGAAGTTATCACCTAACTGGGAGGGGCCCTACCGGGTTGCAGAGGCCCTTCCCCGAGGAGCTTATCGACTCGAGGAACTCAGCGGAAGGCTGCTCCCACGAACTTGGAATTCTGACAACCTTCGCCGGTACTACCAGTGACGTGCTCAGCTGAATGGTTGTAGGTTCGGATACTCCACTCCTTCAAATTATTTAAATGAAAATGCACTTCTCACGCATCATTATGCATTACCTCTTTGTCCTACGATCATGTCACGAAAGCCCGACTCCCGCGTCGGCACAAAGCCCGACTACCGTGTCGGCACGAAAGCCCGACTACCGCTCGGCACAAAAGCTCGACTCCCGTCGGCACAAAAGCCCGACTCCTGCGTCGGCACAAAGCCCGATTCCCACGTCGGCACAAAGCCGACTACCGCGTCGGCACCAAAGCCCGACTCTCACGTCGGCACAACGCCCGACTACCATGTCGGCACCAAAGCCCGACTCCCGTGTCGGCACAAAGCCCGACTCTTGCGTCGGCACCAAAGCCCGACTCCCATGTCGGCACAAAGCCGACTACCGTGTCAGCACCAAAGCCCGCCTACCGTGTCGGCACAAAGCCCGACTCTTGCGTCGGCACCAAAGCCGACTCCCGTGTCGGCACAAAGCCCGACTACCGTGTTGGCACCAAAGCCCGACTCCCGTGTCGGCACAAAACCCGACTACCGCATCGGCATAAAGCCCGACTCTCACGTCGGCACAAAGCCCGACTACCGTGTTGGCACAAAAGCCCAACTACCGCGTCACCAAAGCCCGACCCCCGCATCGACACTCTTTGGGGTCAGGAGGGTCCTTGGCACGGAATCGGATCACTCCCATGGTATTGCTCCAAATGCCTATCGATGGAATGGCGCATGAAACATGCTGGCGAGGCCACATCACGGGGTCTCTCAACAAAACAATGCCAAAAGATCGGAATCACAAGGCCGTTTAGCTCGTCAGCAGCCTGACATCGATGGTCAAGAATCAACGCATACTGATCCCAGAGCATCCCTACTTAGACTATAAGAGGCCTCGCTCTGGCCGGGCTGGTGTGATTCCGTGCAAATCCTAAGAACGCGAATAGACCACGATGAGCTAGTGGCTTGGCGAGCTAGACGTCGATAGCATAAAAAGAAGAGTAGGGGGTCGACGATTCTAACACAAAAGTCAAAGGGTGTTCTCTTTTCATGGATTAGTTAAACTTTTACAAAATGCCGACCATAGTCGGACTTGGATACATTGCCAAATTAAAAAAAAAAAGATCCAAAACCACAGGCGGGGCTTCAGTCCTTCACTAGAACGATGTCGGTTAGGGGGTGGTACCATCGGCCGGAGCGAACCCTGGTGGACATCTTCACCCTCGAGGTCTCCTTCTTTAGGTTCTAAATCTTTAAGGCCTTCGACAGCAAAGACCTTCATTGCCTTATCTCGGCAGCAATGAAAACCCTGAAGATAGGCGTCGGCACCCGCTTCGCCACCTCCTCAATAAAGATCGAGGAATTCCTATAGTTCTCCATGGCTCTCTTCCCCGCCTCGGCCACGTCATTGGCAAAGGCTGGAGAGTTCCGGTAGTTCTCCATGGCTTTCTTCCCGCCTCGGCCACCTCATTGGCAAAGACTGGAGAGTTCCGGTAGTTTTCCATGGCTTTCCCCGCCACCTCAGCCATGTTCTCCACAGCGGCCCGAGCCGCCGTTTCGGCCTCGGCTGCCCTCTTATCGGCGGCCTTCACTGCCTCCGCGGCCTCAGCAGTTTTAATGTCAGCCAGGCGAGCCACCTCTTCGCGATTTCCGTTTTCTCCTCGGAGGATCTCAGCTCGGATTTTGCCACTTCAAACTGGGTCCTGACATCGGCCAATTCTGCCTCGGCGGCCATTAACTTCCCTCAGCAGTGAGAGCGCGCTCGAGGGCTTTGCGCATCTGTTGCTGCTGCTATCGTTTTGGCCTGCGCTTGGGACCGGACTATTTCGAGCCTCTCCGCTTCTTCAGCCTGAGTCAGCTTGAGAGCGTCTTCAGCTTTCGTAGCTCGATTGTGGTACTCAAAGGCTTCTCATCGGTAGCGATCGAGTCGATGCTCCCCGCTGGCGACAAGGGCTTGGGCATGGTTGAAGATGTTTACCATCTACACATCCAGGCCAATGTCAGTTACCTAAAGTAGGTACATGAAAAACGAACAGGATTAGAAGGTAAAAGCTGCTTACCCGAGCATGGCGTCTGACCATCTTTGAAGAGGATTCGGGAGTTGGTCTGGATTATTTCCTCCCGAATCACAGGAGTAGATGCTGCTGACAGCAGCTTCTCGGCGAGGTGGGAATGGTTCATAAGAGACGGCCGAGGAAACAGGTCCCATCCTGTCCCCTATGGGCTCGGATGCGGCGCTGCGGGCCTCGTAGCCAACGACGGCCTTCTACCTCTTATCAACCGAAACCTCTCTACTAGCCTGAGGATCATCCCTCGGGGCCGGCCCGGTAGTCGATGGATCCGGGCGCTAGTCGCTGGCTGACATGAGCCCTTGACTCCTTGGCAGTGTACCCACAGTCTGGTCAGCAGACTCCTACGGGGGCAGTGGTGTGGGAGATCACCGCGGCAGCGGAGTAGGCGACTATCGTGGAGGCCGTGGCGATGATTGCATAAGAGATCGACAAGGAGGGGGCGATGGAGTAGGAAGCTTGGGGACGTCCGGGGGCAGGTGGCGATTGGGATCGAGGCCTTTTTCTCGACCCCTCAGCTTCATCATTTTGCCCTCTTCTCTTCTTAAGGGCGGCTTTGTGAAAGGCCCCGGCCGGGATGTTGATCTTCATAGCTGCACGAAAATGAATGTGCTATAAAAAAAAAGAAAAAAAAGAAAGAAAAGAGAGAAGGGATCGAAAGAAAAATGTCATCTTTAAAGAGGCCTCACCGTCATCAGGGGCGATGCCGGCGTGTCGGAGGTTGTCCTCCGACAATATCTCTCGGTATGATGGGAGTTCGGTTGCAAGGAGAAGATTGAAGGCTTCTTGATCTCTCGAAACTACCGAGATGTTCTTGTTAGCCTCAGTATTGGGTGTACCCCATTCCCTCCTTATCCCCTCCACTTCGGCGAAGAAGAAACGGGATTTCCACCCCTTTATGGACGAAGGAGACCTAACCTAAGGGCCTTACCCGGCCGGGGGCAAATAGCACCAGCCGGATTGAGCCCGAATGGTATACAGGCTGCGAAAGAGGGAAACGTTACTCGGGAGACCTTAGAGGCGAGTCAACACCAATAAGGCACAAATGGCCCTAATGGAATTGGGGACTAGTTGAGCTAGGACCAACTCGTACCTATCGAGGAGATTAATGATGAAAGGGTGAAGAGGAAGATGAAGACCGGCCTTAAAAAACTCCTCATAAAGGGCTATCCTTCGAGGGGGAGAGGTTACCTTGTCGTTGGGGCCCGGTGCGATCAGTCGCACCTCTTTGGGTATGTTATAGGCTGCCGTAAAGGTTGCAAGGTCAACGGAAGTGACAGTGGAGGCAGTCCCCTCAGGGGAACCGCTCCTCACCCTGGAAGACGGAGCTGCCCTAGGAGGTGGGGTTACAGCTGCTGACGAACTCCTAACCGGCGGTTCCTTGGCCATGACCCTAGGGGTCGGAGAGGTATGGTTTGTGGAGGATCGAGAGGACGAATAAGAAGAAGACGACTGTGAAGGCATGGGGAACTAACCTGGACAGAGGAAGAAGAAGGAGTTGGAGGAGCTCTCGAGCTGGAAGGGGAAAAGGCTCTACACGATAGGTGAAATCAAAGCTAGGGCATGTCCTTGCTTATAAAATTTTTATCGGCATCTTCAAAATCATCCCGCCCGATGCGCCTGCCATGCGGATGCTATCCATTGAGGAGGACTCTACGATGATGCTCCGAGCGCGCGATAGATGGAACCCCCCGACCAATCAGAATGTATCGATGCCAGTGATTTGACGGCTTAATGATGATCGCCGATATCTTGGGGATCCCAGACTGCTCCCTAACCTCGAGGCGAATCCGACGGTTAGGATGCGCAGATGAAGACGCCCCTTTCGCTTGGATGGTGACACCAGCTCAGGGACGGGGGCATCTGATATGGCCGATTGGGTCAAAGAACATGCGAGCCAATTCCTTGACGATTGGGCTCAACACGGTCCACCTCGACCTCCGTGTCGGCCGCAGCCAGTCTAGGCCTTGATCATGGTGTTGGCATCGGCCATGACCCATCTCGACCTCCGCATCGGCCACGGCCCATCTCGACCTCCGCATCGGCCACGGCCTACCTCGACCTCCATGTCGGCCGCAGCCAGTCTAGGCCTTGGTCATGGTGTCGGCATCGGCCACGGCCCATCTCGACCTCCGCATCGGCCGCGGCCCATCTCGATCTCCGCATCGGCCATGGCCCACCTCGACCTTCATGTCGGCCATAGCCAGTCTAGGCCTTGGTCACGGTGTCGGCGTCGACCATGGCCCATCTCAACCTCCGTGTCGGCCATAGCCTATCTCGGCTTCCGTGTCGACCACAGCCAGTCTAGGCCTTGGTCACAGTGTCGGCATCGGTCGCAGCCCATCTCGACCTCCGTGTTGGCCACAGCCTATCTCGGCTTTCGGGTCAGCCACAACCAGTCTAGGCCTTGGTTACGGTGTCGGCGTCGGCTTCGGTGTCAGCCCCAGCGTCGGTCTCGGCATCGGCCTCTGGCAGCAATCATCCACGTTCAAGCTACGTGGTCCACTTTCCTCGAGAATGGCGGACCACGTCACCACGAACACGCCCGACTACGGCGCGGTGGACGTGCTCCCTCCTGGCGCTGCTAACAATAGGCGTGGCCCCACGATCAGTCCCATGACCCATACTTTGTGGCACGTTGAAGACCAGAAATTAATAACCGTCTGAAGGAGACTTGACCAGAGGGACGGATGGTAAGAGGGATTCTCGAACAGGTATAAAAGGCCTCCAGCCCTTGAGGTAGGGGGCTCAAGCTCTATCCAATCATTACAACGTATCCATTCCTGTTCCCCAGATCACTAAATTGGGCGTCGGAGGGTCTGCCCGGAGTCACTGGTCTGGGGCTTTCCTTGCAGGTTCCCGAGCGAAGGAAGAAGTCTCACCGTTCCGTCAAAGGCCCGCAAGAATTTCTGCCCGCTTGACGCTCATTGAAGGTGATTTGACGACAACAATACCTATTACGATGAAACATGAATTTCGTCGCAATAGTTTAGTTTATTATGGCAAAATTTATTTTCACCGTAATAAAACGGAAAGAAAAGGAAAAAATTTATGGTATATACCTATTACAACGCAAATTGAATTCATCGTATAGATTAGTTTATTATGAAGAAATATTTTTATAATAAAATGGAAAGAAAAAAAAAAATTATGGTATATACCTATTACGACGAAACTTGAATTTCGTCATAATAGTTAGTTTATTGCGGTAAAATATATTTTTTTCATAATAAATAAAAGAAAAGGAAAAAAAATCCTGTTAGATACCTATTACAATGAAAATGAATTTTATCATAATAGGTTACTTTATTACGAAAATATATTTTCACCATAATAAAATGAAAGAAAAGAAAAAAAATCCTAGTATATACTTATTATGACGCAAATTGAATTTCATCGTAATAGGTTAGTTTATTATGACAAATATATTTTTGCCATAATAAAAAGAAAGAAAAAAAAATCCTGGTATATACCTATTACGACAAAAATTAAATTTCATCGTAATAAGTTAGTTTATTACGATGAAATATATTTTTGCTATAATAAAATGAAAAGAAAAGAAAAAAAAATCATGGTACATACCTATTACGACAAAAATTAAATTTCACCGTAATAGGTTAGTTTATTAGGAAATATATTTTTTATGTAATAAAATGGAAAGAAAAGAAAAAAAATCCTGGTATATACCTATTACGATGAAATTTGAATTTTATCGTAATAGGTTAGTTTATTACAGCAAAATATATTTTCGACGTAATAAAACGGAAAGAAAAGCAAAAAAAAATCCTGTATATACCTATTATGACGCAAATTAAATTTTATCGTAATAGGTTAGTTTATTACGGTAAAATATATTTTTGTCGTAATAAAATAGAAAGAAAAAGAAAAAAAATACTGGTATATACCTATTATGATGCAAATTGATTTTCATCGTAATAGGTTAGTTTATTATGGAAATATATTTTTGCCGTAATAAAATGGAAAGAAAAGGAAAAAAAATTATGGTATATACCTATTATGACGAAACTGAATTCATCGTAATAGGTTAGTTTATTATGGCGAAATATATTTTTGCCATAATAAAATGGAAAGAAAAGGAAAAAAATCCTAGTATATACCTATTACGATGAAACTTGAATTTTATCGTAATAGGTTAGTTTATTATGGCAAATATCTTTTTGCCATAATAAAATGAAAAGAAAAAGAAAAAAAATCCTACTATATACCTATTACGATGAAAATTAAATTTTATCATAATATGTTAGTTTATTAACGAAATATATTTTGTAATAAAACAGAAAGAAAAGCAAAAAAAAATCAGGTATATACCTATTACGCCGTAAATTAAATTTCATCGTAATAGGTTAGTTTATTACGGCTAAATATATTCTCACCGTAAAAAAATTAAAAGAAAAGGAAAAAAATCATGGTATATACATATTACGATGAAAATTGAATTTTGCCATAATAAGTTAGTTTATTATAGTAAAATATATTTTTGTAGTAATAAAACGGAAAGAAAAGGAAAAAAAATTCTGGTATATACTATTACGATGAAAATTAAATTTCATCATAATAGGTTAGTTTATTATGGCAAATATATTTTCTCGATAAAATGGAAAAAAAAAAGGAAAAAAAATCATGGTATAGATTAGTTTATTACGATAAAATATATTTTTGCAGTAATAAAATGGAAAGAAAAGGAAAAAAAATCTTGTATATACCTATTACGATGAAAATTGAATTTCATCGTAACAAGTTAGTTTATTATGATGAAATATATTTTTGCCTTAATAAAATGGAAAGAAAAGAAAAAAATATTCATGGTATATTCCTATTATGACGAAAATAGAATTTCGTCGTAATAGGTTAGTTTATTACGACAAAATATTTTTTCTCTAAACAAAACAAAAAAAAAAAAAAAAAAAATTATGGTATATACCTATTACGATGAAAGTTGAATTTCATCATAATATGTTAGTTTATTACGGCAAGATATATTTTTATCATAATAAAATAGAAAAAAAGAAAAAAAATCCTGATATACCTATTACGATGAAAATTGAATTTCATCGTAATAGGTTAGTTTATTACGGTGAAATATATTTTCAACGTAATAAAATGGAAGGAAAAGGAAAAAAAATCTTGGTATATACCTATTACGATGCAAATTGATTTTCATCGTAATAGGTTAGTTTATTACAGCGAAATATATTTTTGCCATAATAAAATGGAAAGAAAAGAAAAAAAATCATGGTATATTTCTATTACGACGAAAATTGAATTTCATCGTAATAGTTAATTTGTTACGGCAAAATATATTTTTACTGTAATAAAATGGAAAGAAAAAAAAAAAAATCCTGTTAGATACCTATTACGATGAAAATTTAATTTCATCGTAATAGGTTAATTTATTACGATGAAATATATTTTCACCATAATAAAATGGAAAGAAAAGAAAAAAAATCCTGTATATACCTATTACGACGAAAATTGAATTTCATCGTAATAGGTTAGTTTATTACGGTGAAATATATTTTTCCATAATAAAATGGAAAGAAAAGCAAACAAAATTCTTGGTATATTCATATTACGACGAAAATTAAATTTCATCATAATAGGTTAGTTTATTATGGCAAAATATATTTTTCTATAATAAAATGGAAAAAAAAGGAAAAAAAATCTGGTATATACCTATTACGACGAAACTGAATTTTATCGTAATAGGTTAGTTTATTACGGCGAAATATATTTTTGCCGTAATAAAATGGAAAGAAAAGGAAAAAAAATCCTGGTATATACGTATTATGATGAAATTGAATTTCATCGTAATAGGTTAGTTTATTATGGTAAAATATATTTTCACATAATAAAATGGAAGGAAAAGGAAAAAAAATCTTGGTATATACCTATTAGGATGCAAATTGATTTTCATCATAATAGGTTAGTTTATTACAGCGAAATATATTTTTGCCATAATAAAATAAAAAATAGAAAAAAATCATGGTATAACTATTACGACGAAACTTGAATTTCGTCTTAATAGGTTAGTTTATTACGGTGAAATATATTTTCATCGAATAAAAAGGAAAGAAAAGGAAAAAAAATCATTGTATATACCTATTACGATGAAAATTGAATTTCATCGTAATAGGTTAGTTTATTACGGTAAAATATTTTTTGCCATAATAAAATGGAAAGAAAAGGAAAAAAAAATCTTGGTATATATCTATTAGGACGCAAATTGATTTTCGTCGTAATAGGTTAGTTTATTATGGCGAATATATTTTTACCGTAATAAAATGGAAAGAAAAGGAAAAAAAAAATCTGGTATATACCTATTACGGCGCAAATTGAATTTCGTCGTAATAGGTCAGTTTCTTATTGTGAAATATATTTTTACCGTAATAAAATAGAAAGAAAAGAAAAAAAGTACTGATATATACCTATTATGATGAAAATTAAATTTTGTCGTAATAGGTTAGTTTATTACGATAAATATATTTTTATCGTAATAAAATGGAAAGAAAAAAATCCTGGTATACCTATTACGATAAAAATTGAATTTCGTCGTAATAGGTTAGTTTATTACAGTGAAATATATTTTTCCTATAATAAAATGGAAAGAAATAAAAAAAGTCATGGTATATACCTATTACGGCGAAACTTGAATTTCGTCGTAATAGGTTAGTTTATTACGGTGAATATATTTTCATCGTAATAAAACAGGAAAAAAAAGAAAAACAAAATCCTATTAAATACCTATTACGATGAAAATTGAATTTCATCGTAATAGGTTAGTTTATTATGAAAAATATATTTTTGCCGTAATAAAATGGAAAGAAAAGCAAAAAAATAAAATCCTGGTATATACCTATTATGACGCAAATTGACTTTCGTCATAATAGGTTAGTTTATTACAATGAAATATATTTTTTTCATAATAAAACGGAAAGAAAAAAAAATCTGGTATATAACTATTACGATGCAAATTGATTTTCGTCGTATAGGTTAGTTTATTACGGTGAAATATATTTTTACCGTAATAAAATAAAAAGAAAAAAAAAAATCC